>JAIUCV010000720.1:0-386882 GCA_026724425.1 Erythrophleum ivorense | reverse complement strand
AGTCTGAAATTCATTGGTTGAAATAGGATAGAAGTAGTTTAAATTTAAATAAATTTTTTTATAAATTCAGACAACATCAATTCAGCCTCAAGCGGGGACATATATATATATATATATATTTCTCCCTCTGTAATACGGAGATGACTCTCAGATTATATTCTTTCAACTAAGGGTTTGTTTGGTGTGCGGGAGAATCCAGTTCTGGAATAGGAGAGGGAATGGGATTACTAAAAAAGTATGTTTGGTACACAGCAACAAACATTACTTGGGTCACCCGTTTCCCACAAACTCAGGAATTTTCTATCCTCCACTTTATCTAGGGAGAGAGGTCTGCCGAGGGGGCGAAAAATTAGCGTGACCATCTTGCCCTTCAGATTAACGCTTCTCTGCAGCTCCCTCACTCGTAAGGTACTTTCGCATTCGAGGTCTGTGTCAGAGGCCGAATCGACTGCCTTTTGCCGTCGATTGCTCATCCGTTGGCCACTGTCTACCGGATCTCGCACCAAAGAAGGGATCGAAGGAGTTCATCGCGTGCCCTGTATAGCAAGATAAAGGTCAGATTTCATCCTTCCTCTTCCTTAAACTTAACGATGCTTCTGTTGTTCTTTGCTATGGTTGTACTTGGTACCCAATTTTTTGTCGATCTGTAGCATAAGTCTGATACGGTGGAAAAATCTTTAAAATTAAAAGAATACCAAATAATACTATTTTCTATTTTTAATTTTTTTCCAATGAAAATTTATTTCAATTTTAAATTATTATGTGCTTTTGATATAGAACGCAATCTTGTGCTTTCTCAGCAAACCTAAGAAGGTGGCCAAAAGAAAATAAGTGTGGGCAACTTCATAAAATTATAATCAAAATTATCAAACTCTCGGGTGATCTTTATGTTGGTTACAAATTAAATTCCTTCCTTAAACATATAGAATTCTAAAGATAACGTTTACTATTTAGTTATGATATGATTTCTCAATTGACTCTGTTTACAAGTCCTAGCAAGCTAGAAATTATATGTTATGAAAGGATTCTAAGTTACCTGGGCACTAGCAAGTTGGAAACTTATGAATAATATACTTAATTTATTTTAAACCATAAAAACTCCAAAAGAATGACAAATAATGAAAATGAACACTCAAGTCCCATTTTCAACCGTATATATTATGAATTCATAATGTATCACTTCATTCTATTTTGTACCAAGATTAGCTCCTTGAATATATGTATTCAACTACATGCATCATTCAAAAAAGTTATAAAGTCAAGCTATCTCTATTTATAGTAAAACATATATATAACATGACTGAAATTTTTCTTAGTGGAGAATTCCAATTTAAAATAGCATGCAACAGGTTTGAACAAAGTAGAATTTAACCTTACTTCAACTTCCTAATTCCATTCTTTCCCAAAACCACCACCTATGTGCTGTTAGCTGAATTATCCTTAACAATCTTCAGAGAGCATTCCCAGATTTTGTAAAAAATTAAGTGAAATTTATAAAGAAATCAAATCATTTGGTCATATATCCTTTATAAAGAATTTAACTAGTCTTTTTACTGTTTTTCTGGAATGAAAGTTTATCTGATCATGTACCCAATTCCAGATTTTGGAAAATTTGCCCCTACTTGAATTTAAAACTTGACAGTACATTATACAAAAACCAAGAATGTTGGAATCTCAAATTTATTAGTTATTTAGCGTTAATCTTGAAGTGCATACATACTGGCCTAAACATAACTTGCTATACTTTAGAAAAAGATGACTCTCTATTATTTGAAACAAATGTAAATATGATAGGAATAAAATGTAAAAACTATAAACTATAGATCAATATACAATTATATATTGTGATGAGTGAATTTTTTGATGCCTCGATGAGATCAATATACAACTATATATTATGATGAGTAGGTAGAGTAGATAACCATGGGTTATGGGAAATTTTTTATTGATCAAAGGGGAAAAAAAAAAGAAAAGGTAATGCAAAATAATTCAACATCTATAACTCCCAAATATCTCAACATTTGTATGCTTATCCAATCTTTTGATATGTTTACTGGTGAGTTATATTATTGATATGATTTGGTTTGATTATTAATGCAGTTATGGTGCACTTGAAAAGAGAAGTGATCCTCGGATTGTTGATATGGTGGTTGAATGTTGTTCATGCAATATATAGATCTTATTTGAGTATGGGTCTTTTGTTTACTCAACGTAGGAGGTGTATCAATAATAAGTCGTACACTGTAAGCTTCTATGCTAGGAGAGAACAGCTCATGAAAATGCTCTATAGTGATGACACTACTTGTTATGACCAATTTAGGATGAATAGGAAAACATTTGATCGACTATGTTCTATGCTTCATAATATAGGAGGATTGAAATCTACCAAAAATATGTTAGTTAATGAGCAAGTAGCGATGTTTTTACACATACTTGCGCATCATGTAAAGAGTAGAGTCATTCGACATCGTTTTGGAAGATCAGGGGAAACAATCAGTAGACATTTCAACATGGTGTTAATTGCTATGTTGCGTCTACAAGGCGTGCTATTTAAAACGCCAGAGCCTATTCCTGAAAATTCATTTGATGATAGATGGAAATGGTTTAAGGTAATAAAACCTCTCATTTTTTTATAACGGACACTAAGTATGGTTTCTGTAACAACCCTATTGATTGTTCTCTTTTTGATAGAATTGTCTTGGTGCATTAGATGGAACACATATAAGGATAAAAGTGCCTATTGCAGACAAACCAAGGTATCGTAACAGGAAAGGGGAGATAACCACAAATGTTTTGGGAGTTTGTTCACCTGATTTACAATTTATATATGTCTTACTTGGGTGGGAAGGGTCTGCAGCCGATGGAAGGGTATTACGTGATGCAATTAGTAGGAGGAATGGGTTAAAAGTACCTCAGGGTGAGCAACTCAACCATATTTTCCATATGTAATATTATTATTTACTATATCTATATGTTTATATTTACATTTTTATCACTAAAGAATAAAATTATATTATTTAGGGCGGTACTATTTGGTCGATGCTGGGTTCACCAATTGTGAAGGATTTCTCGCTCCTTATCGAGGACAGAAGTACCATTTAAATGAGTGGAGAGAGGGTCACATGCCAACTTCCCCTCAAGAGTTCTTTAATATGAAACATTCAGCTGCACGAAATACCATTGAAAGGGCTTTTGGGATTTTGAAACTACGGTGGACAATCCTTAGAAGTCCCTCATGGTACCTAGTGAGAACATATAACCAAATTATAATTGCTTGTTGCTTATTGCATAATTTTATCAGACAATACAATGATGATGACCCTCTAGAAGATGAGGTTGGGGACATGGCACCATGTGATTCAATTGAGGAGCATAGTCCTATAATTACAATGGAGTCAACTGATGCTTGGAGTGCTTGGCGGGATAGATTAGCAAATGAAATGTTCACTGATTTTAGGCATCGCAGAGCAAGTAGCTAAATCGGTGTAACTTTTGAAAACTTTGATGGATGTACTTGCAACATTAGCTTAGATGTTATACATGATTTGAATTAAATTAAATATTTGGTTATTCACACATTATGATTCGTGGATTACTTATTATGTGTATTTGTAATCTAACTATTGACAATCAATATGATTTTTCATTCATATACATTTGATTTTATTAGTGCTTGATCTAAAGATTGCAATTGCCTAGGTGGTCGGTTTGTTGCTAGTTTTAACTTTGATTTGCACAGGTGTTCTGACTAATTTGTAATTTGGTTATCTTATCATCATGGAGCATCAACGTGAGGGTACTTCTCAAGTTGCCAAGCATGTGTGGACACCTGAGGAGGATAATTTACTTGTGGCATGCATGCTTGAGCTACGTGAAGATGGGAAATATATGGTTGATAATGGGTTCAAGTCTGGGCATTTACAAGTGCTAGTAATTATGATGGAGAAAAAATTACCTGGAGGTGGTATTAAGGGTTGTCCACATATTCAATCGCGCATTAAAACATTGAAAACTAGTTGGGGAATTGTTTATGATATGGTGTATGGAACACACACTAGTGGTTTTGGGTGGGATCCCCAAAGAAAGTGTGTTACAGCAGACAAAGAAGTATGGGATGAATATTTAAAGGTGTGACTACACATAGGTGTATATTCTGCTAGTTTATTTGTTACTCATGGTACAATATGTAAATATATGTGCATTTCTAATTATTCATTTTTTTTATATGCAGTCACACAAAAAGGCAGCACCCTTTAGGAGTAAATTGTTTCCTTTATTTAAAGAACTCTGTTTGGTGTTTGGAAAAGACCGAGCAACAGGGAGGGATGCCCAATCTGCTACTAATGTACTTGAGGACATTGGTCGAGGAGATGTGGGTATTGGTATAGAGGACTTTTTAGAGCCTGACTTGGGGGATGATCCCGATGGAGGTTTTGCCCATTCTGAAGTGCCGCCATCTCAGCTAGGTGAAGCCACGTCTGGGTCAAGGAAAAGGAAAAGACGTGGACGTGATGAGACATTTATGGAGGCATTCAAAGAGGTGGGTGTAGATTTAAAGCAAGGCATTGATGAAGCTATGAATAAATTATGCACATCATTTGGCATTGAGGCAGAGTTGAATGCTAAAAGAGAGCAACTCTTTTCTGAGGTGGCAATGTTGGATGGCCTTACTCGCCAAGAAAGGAATGCTGCTCATATTCAACTTTGTCGTGATGACAAGTTGATGCTTGCATTTCTATCATTACCTATCGATGAGCGGGTTAACTGGGTTCAGCAACTGATCAGATAAGTTGATGCTTCACTTTTTTAGACTATGTGCACACATTTGTTGTGCATTTTTGGACCATGGTGTGCAGTTTTTGTTGTATATATGCTACGCACTAATTATTTGAAGTTGGTAGAATATGGTGCAAGAAAGGGTATATATATGATGGCAACTTATGTTGGTATTTTTGTTTGGTGGATATATGATGGAACCATATAACGCATTGAGCAAATTAGGATTTTTGATGTGTATAGGTTGGTTACTTTGATATAGGATTGGGTTATGTTCATGTATTTTTGTTGTCGATCAAACAGAAACTTATATGCAAGGCTGTTATTTTGTTATATATAGGTTGAATGTGTACTCTCATGGTATTTTTGTTGTATATAGGAAAGTGGATTACGTGTGTACTATATGTGAAAGATAGGTGCACTTTGTTAGAATTTTAGTTGAAGAGGTGCACTTTTTTGATGTAATAGGTATCATCTACAACTTTAGTAATGTTTAATATATAGTCCAATTTAAATTCTGATGTTTCATGTACAACTAACAGGAGGAATGTTTTGTTTCGCCCACCACATGGCATTATGAAGTTGTCATACAAAATCTTATCTGGAAAGGTAACTTAGTTTTGCTTATAATCTCCATCATGGCAGATGCCAATTACGAATGTATATGATAGTAACTCCATGTATCATCCTGCTCAGGGTAGAAGCTTTGACGACTCTGAACCTTATTTCTCAAATGAGTAGACTGGTAGAGCTCGTGCTCTGGAAAACAACCTCCTCAAAAGTTGTTTTGTAGACAAAGCAAAATTTAGTTCTGTAGCAAAGATTAAAGTTGTGGTATGTTCTGTTAGAAATCCAATTTACTTAGTGGTTTTTCCTTCTTAATTGGTGCTTTGTGGATTCATTCTTCACTTCAAGTGTTTTGCAGCTATTTGCTTGGAAATTAGTAATTTTCCCCCCTCAATAATCGCATCAACAAATTCCTTCACTCTGCATTTGTAGAACTACTATATAATTCATTCTATTATCTGAAAAGTAAAAATGGTGCAACTGTGCAGAGCATTGCTTGCATTTTAATTTTGTTATAACATTTAGGTGTTATTATTTTAATACAAGTGTTATTATTTTAATACAGGTGTGCAAGAGACCATTCTATAAGAAGGAATTAGCAAAGAATGAGAAAGATATTATAGAGACACACTCCAATTCCTTACCAGTACATGAAACTAAATTTAAGGTGAGTGTAATAGGCAAAAGTATGAAAGATGATATCCATAGTGGAAACGTGGTATGTTTGTCCTTAACTTTGAGCAGTATCTGATTATGATATTGTGGATAACTTATAAAAATTAGAAACTGAGATTGAGCTGGCCAACATACATGATGATATTGAATCGTTGCCCTAATGAATCTGTGATATGTGTCTTAAAAGCAGAATAAATGGCTTAAAGATAGTTAAAAATTGTAAAAGATAAGCTATTCTATTGACGTTGCAAAGCATGTTATGTGTACTCAATTTAATAGTTAAAAAGCTTACTAGAAATGGTATCAAACAAAGATGGCAAGTCTAAAATAGACTTTATACAGTGTTGGGCTTTCTAAAGACTGTAAAAGAAAATATCCAGGTTCAGTTTCATGAGTTTTCTTATTTAAAATATCAAAAATTAAGGATAAAAGAAAAAAATACTATTTTTTACTTATTTAATTTGGGTCACAAATTTGTAACATTCAATTATAACTTATGTTTTGTTTTCGTTTTTTTTTGTTTTTGTTTTCAAATTGTTTTGGTGTCATGCTAGCTTTAAAATTTCCAATTTAAACCAAAGCTTCTTGGTTTATAATTTTATTAGCATATTCCCTCACTAATTAGTGTTTATGAAAAGCTTTTGATATGATAATCTAATTAATGCTTTATATTTGAAGATTTTAAAGTGAAAATTTTTTTAGGTTGACTTAACTCAATATGTAGAAAGGTGCGAATTTGTTTTTGATGCTGTCTTCAATGAAGAGGTTACGAATGATGAGGTAACTATAATGTAGTTAAATGTTCGGCTGAAAAAAAAAAGGATAATACATGGTTCTAATTATTTCACTTTCCTTTTAATCTTTTTGTCTACTCAGGTCTATTGCAAAACACTGGAGCCCATACTTCCAATAATCTTTCAACGCACTAAGGCAACTTGCTTTGCTTGTAGTCAAACAGGTGATAGCAGTTTTACTGATCTGATTTGGTTAATGTCAAAGATAGTTTTAGCACAAAGACAAATTATGCCTTCTTCAGAAGTGGTACTTGCACTTTATATCTTGTATATGTATAATCATTTTCTGACTTTTCTGTTATTTGTCCAACAAAAAAAGTGTTAATCATGAAGATATATGATTATTTCATATTTACCTTTTGTTATTCACTTCTTTAAGTACAACTGTACAAGTTCATGTTCTTGGTTTATGAACAGTTAGTTGTTTAAAATGTGAATAATGTGATAGAGACATTACCCAAGTGTTTTCATTATGGCTATACTTATTTGATGTAAAAGCAAAATGCTTGAATTCTGTAAGGTAACTATAAATGCTATTGCAGGTTTCATGCTTATAAGAATTTCATGGCTTGCACTATTGTTGACATGTATTATAATCAAGTTATATACTGAGTAAACTTTTAAATATTTTTTCTACTTATCTATGTAGTGGAAAAACTTACACAATTGAAGTCCTTTTGTACTCTACGCATGGTTTTTTTGTATTTGCATGGATTATGATTGAGCAGATCGATCATTTATGTTAACAAGCTTATATTTTGTGTGGTTCATAGCAGAGAAGATAAATCATAAACAATATTCAGACTTCTGTGCTTGCCTTGGATCATTCCAATTCCTTCTTGAAGGATTTGAAACATGTGTATGATTATTAAGACTTTTTGGTGGAGATGTGGTAAATGCAGTTTAGCTATTGTTGATGTTGTATTTTTAATTTTCAGTGACTTATAAGGTTGAAACGGGTTGTAGTAATAGTGCAGGGCATTTGAATGGTTGAGTCTTCCAATACTAGTTAGCTTTGACGCTGTCTCTAACTCGTGTATATTCTGTCCATGTAATTTAATGTCATCTATATTTGTATTGCCTTGTATTGCCTTTGCTTCTTTTCACTGATGTTAAATGAATATCTTTTCAGCTTTAATTAAAAGTTTGTTGTGTCACCTTTGTAAGGTCACTTTACAAGAGAGAAACTAAAGTAATATGTGCGCCAATATTTTTAAACTGTTGAAACTTTATCAGTCCATTGCATAAATAATAGTTGCCACTTGCGTTGGGTTTGTCATTCATATTTCCTTAGAATAAATTTTTTGCCTTGCAATTGTTGTACTACCCAAAATGCTTAGTCATAAATTTATAATATATTGATTCAACAGTATATTCATGGGTAACAAGACATATCAAAGGTTGGACCAAGAGCCAGAAAAAGTATACAATGAACTCTTCACAGCAATCGTTAAAGGGTGATTTCAATTTTGGTATATGTTTTTAATTACAAATAATAGTTCATAGGTAAATATGCATTACATATATACAAACTAATACATTGAAAATAGGTCCAGCTTCCCAACATTAATCCATCAACCTTCCAAACATATTTTCCAACTTGTTATAATGTGGAAATTGTTTGTTCTTCAAGTATGCCATATTCCTATTTGCCTAGCAAAAAAAAAAAAAATTGTTCACATTAGATACATATAACATTACAAATTCAATAAAGAAAACAAATAAAAAAGTAGTATAGGAAGGAACAAAAAATCACCTCCCATATTTCATCAGCTGCTTCCAATATATGCACTTCATTGTTCCATTTGAAGGCTGGGTTATTCAAAGCACAAGGCTGCCATGCCTTAGCAACATCAGCAAAGATATAATTGGGCATTTTATTATATTACCACAACACAACAAGCAAAATTGTGAATCAAGCATTCAAGTTCAAACTTATATGAGAGGCAATAATATAATTCAAATCTATCTATGTTAGTTCAATTCTAATATCATCATGAATTAAGCAAGCATGGATTAATAACACCAATAAAGGAGTTAAACTTAAGCTTAGCTTAGAATAAAAACATGGAGTTGCAAGCTCTATTAATTTTTCCTTTCTCCATATATATACACCTTTTTCCTATAACCTCTAATAGATTATTGGTTATCTCTTGTAATTAAAAAAAAAAAGATAAAAATTTAAAAGAATTTGTTCAAGTATAAATATTTGTCTAACTCTTTTTTTTTTGGCAAAATTGTGATTATTCATTTTATTTCATATTTCTGTACTTAAGAATGAGGTGGTATAAATACTAAATAACTATATCATTCAAAATCATTATTTTGAAAGATGATCTTTCAAACCAAATGCATAGCAATGGGCTTCTATGGTGGAAATTCTTATAATCAGCATTCAACACATAGAAATCTAGTTCCTATACTATATGCATTTTCATACCCAAGTTGTTGAAAAATGACAAATTTATCAATACCAATAGTAGGCCTTCATTTTGCTTAAGTGGATAAGGAATTCAAATGTTTTCTTTAGCTTCCTAATTTCCCTTGCCTCTCTTCCACATCGTGTGCTACAAATTCACGAATTGCTTTAATCACATAAAATACTAGTTTCCCTTGTCCTTAATTTTCCCATCGCATAAATCAATAAAATTGCATAAAATTCTAATCTTGCACCTTGCGAGTAGCAAACTGAGCACAAAAGCTAAAGACTAGTCTGTTTTATCATGCTATTCAAATTCCAGAAATAGTGTTGCACTGCATCTCCCTTGCGTGAATGAATATATCAAAAAATAGTTTTATTAATGAATATTTACTGCATTGATTATCAAGAATTTGTCATATTTAAATCTTTTTAGTTTCATCCTGAAAATCTGGATTAAAGCAAGGGTCTGAACTTAAGCGATTTGAATAAGAAAATTTCTTGCCAACAATATATGATACCAAGCATAATGAAAAAATGTCCTATATGCCATATGCTTTTGAAGGCTTAGAAACTAGTGTGGAAAGCAACTCACAGGTTTCTCGATCTGCTCCAACAATCGAGTTTGCACAGCAGGTAACAACGTCGGGAAGAAAAACTCCACTGCTCTGGTCGAAACTTCGATCCACTTTGAACGTCGTCCCTCCAGTAGTGACTAGAGAGGAATAGATGCAGCTTTGGTCCATTGGAAGGCTAGAATTCATTCTCGTGCGGCTAGGGCTCCTCCGGCGTTGGGAAAGATGAAAGTGCCTTTTTATTTTTGTTGTATGGATTAATAAATATAATTAACTTTAAAAATAAATACTTTATTAGTTTTATTAATTTGGGGCTTTTTAGTCTTTTAGCATTTTTTTCATTCCATTCCTTCTTCATTTCTATTTAACCAAACATACCAAAGTTTTATCATTCCTATTTCTTTTTACATCATACCAAACATATTATAGGGTACAAAATTCCTTTCCATTCCCATTCCATCTTCCATTCCTATTCCATGAAAAAACTCTCCTGCGTACCAAAACGGGGCCTAAGTGCATCCTACGGGTAAGACGTAGATTATAGTAGCTTGAACGTATTATTAGTTAGAAAAGTTATAATTGATATTATCAAGGTGAAGAAATTTATATTGAAAAATTTTAAATTTTAAAATTTATTTTAAAAAATTAAAATTTAAAGTTGTATAAAAAATTATAATTTAAGACATCAAATTACAATTTTTGATTCTTGAATTTTTAAAAATAATTTCAACATTTAAAATACTTTAATATATATTTTTTAATTTAAAATTGGACTATAATTTTCTCTTATTAGTACTTGTGTTAGATGCAACGGTACATTGGCTTCACACAATGCATCAATATAGTTTTTTTTTTTAAATCCATACATTGGTATATTTAAGTACATGTTCTTTTTTTAATATAATTACAAAATATAAATGTCTTTTACATTTCAGTATCATATTATTAGGTTTTAAGCTTTTTATATTATGTTTTAATTAAGAAAACTTAGTAATTGTAACGGTCCGGAGAAAAATAAAAGGAGGGGGTTATTTTTTTATTTTTACTTTATTCCTTCATTACTTTATCTAATTCATTTCCTCTCTCTTCCTTTCCCCAATTTTCTTTCTTCCCTAAGCTAATCCATCGAAGCTTCTTCCTCTGTACACACTCAGCTCTCTCCTTCCCTCACGTATGAAGCTCACCTTGCCTCTCCAGCGCAGCAGCCATCTTCCTCCTCTTCGACGAAGCTCCGTCAACGTCAAGCTGGCCTCCTCGCATTTCCTCGCTGCTGGAACATAGGCGCTGAATCTCGAGCTAGCTGGAGCTGTGCAACCCGCGGTGAGCTTCCATCTTTCGATCCTCCTTCCTTCTTGTTGCTAGGTTCATTAGTTTTGCTTTTTCTTTCTATTTTTTCGGCGCACCTAAGCTGATGGAGTGATAAAGGGGGGTGGGAGCTCATGCCTTGGTGGGTTAGCCGAAGAGAAAAAAAATGGAAGGAAACAAAATTAGGGATTTGGAATGAGGCTTCTTAAGTAGGTTAATCTTGTATAAATCTTTAATTTTAATCTTTGGAAATGATTTGGAAACTCAGATTCTGAAATGGGAAATGTTATAGGAAGGGTTAAGTCAAAAAGAAATTTTGTGAGCAGTGGATGAGTCAGTATGAAAAAAAAAAAGAAAACAAACTAGTTAAGAAAATTTTATTGAATTTGACAGATGCTCAATATTGTTGTTCTGAGTTTACTTACTGATTTGGCAAGTTTGATGTTGGTAGGAAGCTCTATGGATCTTGAGGACTTCAAGGAGTTAAAGTTGAAGAGGAACAAATACCTGTTAGCTCTTAACATCATTGTGAGTAGATAATGACTTCAATAATTTATATGCCCTCATCTATTGCTATATACATATACGTCCCATATGTAATGGATAGTTTGAAGTCTATATGGTGCCGTGGAATAGAGGGGTAACTTAGGATTAGTGAAGGGTGAATGTAGGGTTCTTATATGACCTTGTCCTATACTCTTCCTTATATGGAGGGAATTCCATGAGAAAAACTTAATTATTCATGATTCATAAATTAGGGAGCGAGATGTGTTATAAAATTTATCAAGCATGGTTATTAACCAAACGTTGGCAAGATCTGGATTGCGTTATGAATTAAATGACGAGAGTTCTCTATACTCTTCAAAGATTATATAATGTATGTATATATATGTTGTAACGATACTTCATAATAATAAGTTATATATATATATATATATATATATATATATACATGTATACATAAACATGTATGATTTTTTTTATAAATCCGTAAAAGCTGTTTATCCTTTTTTTTAACATCATCTTAACTTATTTGGATAGATTAGTAGGCATTTAACTAATTACGGATATGACAATCTATGTTGATAATTAACTATCTGATTAGTTCTTTTGCTTTCTCTCTTCTTTTCTTTTCCCTTTAAACTATAATGTTTATTTACTTACTGAATCGAAGTCTCCTACTTGCCCTCAAGTTTTAGGTGTCATGCATTAATTATCTCTTGTCCAGTTGCGATAACAATTGAGTCTTGCTTATATTATTTGGCCTTATTGTGTGTGAGTACCAGATCTTGGTAACCTAGTGTTTGGTATAAGATCTGGGTGGAGAAAGAGCTACCCGTTAGGTGTAGCCACTCGTAAAAAGGATAAGGAGTTGCCAATAGGGTGAAGCCTCCCTAGAGACTTAATTATAATGTGTGCTAGTAGTGGAAAAAGGAGCTACCCGTTAGGTGTAGCCACCTCTAGGGGGTAAGGAGTTGCCAACGAGGCGAAACTGTCACACAAAGGTTAATCTAGCCGTTTTTAATTATTGAAACTATTTATTTATCTACTCATTGAGTTTGACTCACTCTTTTAAATTTTAATTTTTCAGATAATATTGTTAGATCTGACCCGCCTCCTCCATCTGAGTAGATAGAGACATCGTATTTTGTGAGCCCCGTCTTCGGATCTTAATGGCGGGAGAATTTTGTTGTGATAATTTTTGTTGGTTGACTGTTATATGTATATATATCTAGAATTTAACTTTGTTTAAATGAATAGGATTTCCCCCTTCCCTGATGATTCTTTTATTTTTTTTTTCTAGGGTATATTGATTCTAGGGGAAAGGCTTGAAACTCCCCTTATTGTTTTCCCTTCTTTTTGCTGGAATTTAGCTGTTGTAAAATTTGGAAGTGTCCAAATTTAAGGGGAAACTCTGCCAAAATGTTTGTGACAATTATGAATATCCTTATACTTATGTGTCATTAGTTAGGCTTACGGGTTTAGGCATTACTTGCCTTCTGTGCCGGTCACCCCTTCCATTTTGGGGCGTGACAGTAATAAATACCTAAAAAATTTTATCTTTGTGCTCATAAAATTTGAATTGCAATAAAGCCATCAAAATTTGATTCAATTGTCATGATGAGCCGCATAGAAGCAAAAACTTTTTAGTTAAATTGTAGCTAGTGACCCCTGCTTGATAAGCATTCACCAATTGCAATACTACTTTTATGATGAAATAACCTATCTAAATTTTGTTAGAAAAATAAAATAAAGGACATAGTGAGGAAAATTTAATAAAAAATGAAAATATTGAATCAGCCTATTACTAAAATAAAACCAAGCATATTAGCGTTGTTGGATATTTTTATAAAAAATAAAATAAACTACTTTTTCATTGTGTTAATGGCCAATAATGTGGGTAAAGAATCTGCTCTCTACCTTCTTTATGTAGAGATCATAAACTTAAATAAGTACTTGGATTATTGTACTTTAGAGGTAAAAATGTCTATATATTTATTGTATAAAACAATATTTTAAAATTGAACTAGTGATTGAATTAGTAGATGCATTGATTTATAATTTATTTGTCTGAGTATGACTAAATTGTAGTCAAATTAGTAGTGATTAAATATTTTTTTTTAAAATTTTATATATTAAAATTCTAATATTGTCACGCCCCAAAATGGAAGGAGTGATCGACATAGGAATCCACATGGAATTCCTATTCGTAAGCCTAAATTGCTACGTTTTACTAATTCAATGACCTTGGGAAGTTCTACACAGGACAGTAGCAAATTAAGAGTAATCCTATCTCATTAGATATTCATTCTAGTACATCTAGCTTTTTGTAGAAATTTCAACAAAATATCTACTAAAAAAAGGACATCTCAAATTTTTACAAATAACGAGAAATCAATAGATACAACAAAGGAGAGCTTCGCTTTCCAAAACCAGTTGTAAGAATATCAAAAGGACCAAAATAGAGGAGGAGAAATATAATTTGTGTCCATTGGAGTTACATTTAGAATACTTTACAATTAACATCCAAAAACTCATTACAACAAAAACAGCCATGCCCCTATGGTTAAAAAAAATAGAGGCTCACTGCCACAACTCCTCGAAACTTAAGATGAGGGAGGTAGTCAAATCTAATAGCGCTATCTAAAAAAAATAAATTTTAAAGGAGTAAGTTGAAACTTAGTAAACAAATAACAAATTACTACAACTGAAACAAAAAGGTCATGACCAATAAGCTAGAAAGTGCATAAATTAATCATCATACTTGAAATAACTAACAACTCTACAATTCAACGTGTGCAAGAATAACCATTAAGACTATGATTTTCTTAATACGGCCACTTAAGGGAGATTCAACACTTGGTCATGTAAGGTGATGGTTATATCTTGTTGGCAGTTCCTTACCTTTTTTTACTCGGGTGGTTACACTTAAAGGGCAGCTCTTTTTTCACTTTTTTCCTTATATGTCAAGGTTTGTATTTCCTGGGGACAGCTACACATCGTTGGTAGCTCTTTACCCTGTTTATTACGAGTGGCTATACTTAACAAGCAGTTCCTTTTCTACCCAGATCCTTCCACTAAATATATCTTACCTAGTCATTGGTGGGTTTCCATCTTGTTACCAAGCCAAGGATAATATAGCAAGGAGATTTACATATGGCACACTAATGATATTTTAAATTAATATATCCTTATCCAAATATTTAGACAAAAGATTTGGATTATGTGAAACCAAAATTAGTTAATTAAATAAAAAGGAACTAAATAAATACATAAATAAGTAAATAAATAAATAACTAAATAAGGCCAAATAAAAGGTTGAATAAATAAAAGTTACTTTTTTAAAAGGTTGTTCCTTCAAAGATCAACTCATTGCCATAAAAATACATGCAACAAAAATTTAAATTCACATAGCGAGACTCAAAGAAAGATGACAATATTAGAATCAAAGATAATGGCAAGCACATCAAAACCTGTTATTCACTCATCAATGGTGCCCAATATTAGCATAGTACGTGTTCCTCTTTGAAAGGCTGGTTTCCTTCATTGCCAATGCTCATAGGGTTTCTTAATAACACCCAAACTCGCCAAATCACTACGCAGGCTCAAAATAATCATTTTTACATTCTCATAGTTCCATGATAGCTATCTAAATAACTTTATATTCTATAATCCCATTCACACACATACAACTAACCCTTAGCTTGAATCTTCCCATTTAAGTTCCATTCCATAGTTTAAGTTCAAAAATCATTCTAAAGAAGTAAAAATTTAAGATTTATGCATACTTAACATGGTTAGGAAGCCTCATTAAAAGAACCCTAATTTCTTCACCCTCATTTGGCTAGCCAAACAAAAGGGAAGAGTCTCAATACTTTTGTCACTCCCTAGAGTAGGGATAGGCCAACAAAGGGGAGGGAATGGTAGAAATCAATGGATTTGGAATTAAAAATGAAAGAGAAGTAGAGATGAGATGGAAAGAAGCTCACATAAATTGACGACACCGTTGGCTTGTCTCCTCGGGTCTCAATGCTTGAAGCAACAGTGGGGAGACTAAGGAGGACCTACGCGACGCCAATGATGGCTCTATGGTGGGGGAAGAAATGACCCAAGGAAGAGAGGCTACACACGTACAGGGGAGGGAGAGTTGAAAGGAAAATAAACAAAAAGAACAAAAAAGGGACCAAGAAAGGAAGGATAAAATATAAAGAATATATATATATATATATATGTATATATTCCTTTTGTCAGTTATCACAAATATTACAAATAAGTTTTAATTATTATTAATTATTAATTTTAAATATTAATGAAAAGGAAGGAATAATTTTGGCCAAATTTCTTGATATTTAAAAGAGATGCTATTAAGAGGTAGAGTATGATGGAGAATAAATACTAAAAAAATTAACTACACATTTTTTGTTTCTTTTATATTATTTTCTTTAAATTTCTTTTCGTTTCAACATATTCTTTCTCTTATTATTTTTAAATTTGTTCAAAATGAAATAAGAAAGAATCTTTAACTAAAAATTAAACCAATTGAAAACATTAAATCAATTTGATTTTGACTAGTTTGGTTGGTTTTTATTCAAAATTTTGACAGGTTCATTTTATGGTCTACCAAATCGGTTCAATAACTAATTTAGCCAATTTCAATTCTGATTTTGATAATATTGATACAAAATGATATAATAAAATTAATTTATGGGAAGTATTAATTTCTTTTTAAAAAAAAAGTGATATCCATGATTTAACCTAGTACGACGGGTACTCTTATTTTTATTTGATAACTTTCACTTTTGTTTTTAAATGTTTATTCTTGTTTCTAAGTTGTTAGACCAACAAAAGTTACAAATTACAATATGCATAGCCTGTTTAGCCTCCTACTTCTATATGTTAGTTTCAACTGCTCAAGTACGGCACATAGAACTTAAGTAACAGTAAGTTGCATATTCAACCAAATAGTTCAAATACTTTCTGGCTTTCATCAAAATGGATTGTATTAAAAGCCTTTCCCAAGGAGGGTAATTTTGGGGGAAACCATTTGAAACAGATATTCAAAGCAACACAAAAGCGAATATAATATTATCTTAGTTGATATATACAATTGTTATGTATGAAAATAAAAAGAAATAAGGATGCAAATAGAAAAAAATGCTTACGTTTAATATGATATAAAAAAAATAAAAATATTATTTCATTTATATAATTAATTAAATAAAAAAGTGTTGAAATTAAAAAAAAAGAGTGAAAAAAATAATCTTTATATTCTTACTTAAAAAATAATAAAAATGTAATGATAATGAAAATATAATAAATTATGTATAAATTAAACACAATAATTTTTTTAATTTACATGCTTATATAAAGAAAATAAATTCTTTTTTTCCTTTTTAATGTTTAAATAAAATCTAAATGAGAAGTTAAAAAAAAATTCTTCTTCATTTCCCACTACCTCGATACACCAAACATGGCGTAAAATAATTGAAGATGGGAATAAGTACTGTGAATTTGCTGATTTGACAGGGAAGATAAGGGGGGAAAATCTACGAAGGTAGTTAAACTCTCAATTTGTATGCTGGTTTAAACAATAGTGACAACGAAACCACCATTTATAAATTTATTATAATCTTTTATATAAGAAAAAAATTGTAAATACACCATTTAGTTTTATGTCATTTGTAAATATGGCTTCAACTTTAAAAATTAGAAATTGGCTTTCTAAACTATCCCCTTCAACATTTAAAACCTTGTGTCCATTTTTCGTTTAAAAAAATGCTACTTCACAGCCTTTGTTTTAATTATATAACACATCCCTACTGATTTAAAAATAAATTAAAATATTAAAAAAAATTTGCAGAAATGAAATGTCCTAACCCTAATTAAATTCTAAAATTCCTAAACGTTGAAGGATATAAGTTTAGGGAAGTAAATTTAAAAAAAAAAATTGAGGGACATATTTCAGGTAATCAAAATTAATTGAAGGATGCATTTGTAATTTTACCATCTTTACACAGTCCACAAGACATCTTCTTTCATTGTCCTAATCAACATTTTTAACGTAGCGTACACTTCCAAAGCTTCAGGGTGGGATCTATCACTAGATACGAAAAAACGAACCTGATCAGCAATCTCTATCCAGCTACAACCGGTGACTTTTGAACTGCACCTGTCCTTCTTTTTGCGTAATCTTTCCACATCACACCAACGCCTATAAGAAGCATAAATGTTAGACATCACCGTGTAATTCACACTCTTCTTGGGCTCTATCATGAAGAGCTTTTCTGCAGCCCATTTAGCCAGTACTATATGCTCATGGACTTTGCAAGATCCAATAAAAGCTCCCAACGTGTTTGGCTCAGGTTCCATTGGCATGGACCTCAATAACTCAAAAGCCTCATATACATGCCCACTCCGTCCAAGAAGGTCTACTAGGCAGGCGTAGTGCTCTGTTTCAGGCACAATGTGATGCATAATGGTCATTAGTTTAAAGTACTGAAGCCCCTTGAATACAAGCCCGCAATGAGCACAAGCAGAGAGAACACCAAGAAAAGATACTTTATCTGGTTTTATCCCACACGATACCATCTTCTCAAACATCTCATTTGCTTCTTTGGCAAGACCATGGAATGCATATGCATTTATCATTGAAGTCCATGAGATAAGATCAGGTTCTTTTATCGAGCTGAAACATTTATATGCACAAGCAATAGTACCACACTTGGAGTATGCAGTTAGCAAAGAATTGCCTATAGATATAGATTCTTGAAATCCAGATTTAATTGCAAAAGCATGACCTTGCTTGGTTTCAGTAATGGCAGAAGCATACCCACATGAACTAATGGTGCTGGAAAGAGTCAAGTCATCGGGGTAAGTTTCTTCACGAAGCATGTTTCTAAGAAGCTTCATAACCTCATTCCCATATCCATACTTTCCACACCCAACAATTAAGGCGTTCCACGACACTACATTTCGAATTGCCATCTTGTCGAAAACCCAGCGTGCATCGGCTATGTTTTCATTTTTTGCATAGATGTTGATCAGCGCAGTAGCCACTGAAACATCTGAATCAAATGACTGTTTAAGGATAAGACTGTGAATTTGCTTTCCAAAATCATAATATTCAGAAGCATCACATGAACTTATAAGGCTACTATATGTGAACTCGTCCCCTTTTACGCCTTCCAATCGCATCAAGTTGAAGATGGTACAAGCCTCCTGAGGCGAACAATTCAAAGCATAACATGAGATCATCACATTCCACATAACCAAATCTTTAAACCCAACACAGCTAAAAACCAATCTTGCATTATCAACTAAGCCACATTTTGCATATAAATCAACTAGAGCACTACCAACAAAGCAATCTATATCAAATCCCAGTTTCACTGTGAAGCAGTGCAATTGTGTGCCCATGTCAATGTCATTCAGCTGAACGCAAAAGCCAATCAAACTGTTAAATGTTACATGATCAGGAACAGCCGTTTCCATTATCATCCTTTTAAAATAAGAAAAAGCCAAGTCTGAATTCCAGCCATGGTTAACACAGTAAAAAATACCACGAATCAAAATGTTCCAGGACACCACATTTCTCATGCGCAATTCCTCAAACACCTTCTCTGCGTCTACACTTTCCTTACATTTAAAATAACCATGTAAGACCTGATTTTGTAAGGAAAGCACGTTATACAATCCAAACTTCAACACATCCGCATGTACTTGTTTGAGTTCAGAAAGAAATCTCTTTTTCGCACATATTTTAAGAGCGTTGGAGCAAAACAAATGCACTGTGTTAAAATCCCTGAAATGGGTTTGATCAGGAATTGGGAGTGAAACTCTGTGCCTACTAACAGAGGGAGATACTTTGATTTGAATTAATGGATGGAATTGATATGAAGAATTACTGTAGTATTGAGTGAAGATTGAAAATGTGATTGCTGGCAAAGGGAGGGGCAGTTTGAAATGAAGTTTTGGAAGTGAGGGTGGGATGTATATGATTCTATGAAGAGCATAAGACGAGCACCTAAACACAGCAAGAAATTTCATGCCATAGATTTAGGTATGGCTTTGAAAACAAAATATAAGTGCAGTCGAAACATGCACATATTTGGGCAGAGTTTTAGGAGATTGAACTTTTAACGGTATCGATTCCAAATTCATGAAGAACAGTATTCCTTTATGTGGAAATCTCGAGATGATTGCAACCGGTCAAACAAATAATATTTCTCCAGCTCTTCAAAACAAAATCTTACATATTTTTTATGCTTCAAATCGTATGGTTAACTTTCATTGAGATTTTTTTATATATTTTTATTTTGATCAAAACTCTATTTTACACCTAAAAGTATATTTAATATTTTATATTTGTCGAAAAGTTTTTTTTAAAAAAAAAAAGATATATCTATAAGCCTTTCAAATAAATTCCATAGGCAGATGCCATAAACCCAACGCTTATGTGGCATACTGACATGGCTGACCTCCAATATTTAGTTGGTACATTTGGCCTTTCTTCCTCCTCTTCTTCTTCTTGAGATCAAATAAATAACTTTAAAAGATTATAATTTCTTTTTCTTCTTTCAGCGCACTTTTCTTTTTCTTCGATCATGGCTGCAGAACAAGATCCCTCTGCCTCTTCCCGCGTGCAATTGAAGGAGATAAAACAAAAGGGGAAAAAGAAAAAGCCCCTTAAACGCAGGGTCTAGATGGCATGGCAGAGAGAAGAAATTAAAAATAACATGTCTTCCCCGCCAGCAATTAATAATCCACGTCACTAAGTAAATAATAGAATGATCAAATTGATAGCGAAATAATCTGGATTAAGTTATCCTTTTAGTCTTTATAATCTCATGCAAGTTTGATTCTTATAATTTAAAAATTTATAATTTATCTTTTTAAAATTTTGTCCTTACTATTAAAGTTTTGTTAGTATTCTATTAAATTTTATTGATATAATTAACTATATATTATCTGAGTATATATAATTTATATTAAAAAACGAGATATAAATAGATAATAAAATTAAATTAATTTACACATATAATATATGATGCAATCTATATTAATTAACATAAAATAATTGATTTGAATAATGTATATTTAAAAAGACAAGATGGTGCATTATTAGTTACATCAATAAAATTTAATAGATTTTGACAAAATTATAATAACAAAAACTACATTAAAAATTATTTAAACTATAGATATCCAATTACAAACTTTTAAATTATAAGGACCAAATTAAAAATTGAGCAAAATTATATAAATTAATATTTTTTTGAATAATCTATGAGGATTTTGAGAAAAAAATATCTCTCAGGGATCATATTGAGAATGAACTCATTTGTGGGAAACCAAAATGAGACTTTACTCTTTATTAATTTTTTTATTTTTTATTTTGTCTTGAGAAAGAAGTGACTAGTTACAAAAGCTTTAAGCACTTAGATAACCAAATATTATTAATAATATGTTATGTTTTGGGTGGGGGATAAAGGACAATATTATTATTATTAGGGCTTATTTATTATACTGTATATGATAAGATTTGATAGTATAAAATTTAATAAGATAATATTTGATAAAATTTTAAAACCATGTAATGTTTGGCATAACACAATATAAGAGAATGTATTATATACAATAATATTATTTTATGTTTAGTGATACATTGTATAATATTAGATAGGATAAAAATTAATCTTTTTAACAAAAAAATATATTTTATTTAAAAATATAATATATTTATCCAAATTTATTATGTTATATTAATTTTTTAAAAAATAAAATTCCTTTTGTAATTAAAAAAAAAAGAAGAGAAATGAAAACAAAGAAAAAGAAGATTTCGGACCTTGTATTGCATGCTTCTTCACCATTCTCGTACATCACAGCGTCTTCAACTATTATTGTGTCTTCATCTTTATCCAACCATTATTGATCAGTGGCTATGTGACTTAATGAATAAGGGAATGAGATAGTAAACTAGTGTTGATAAGATGGGAGAATGGCTAAATGTCAATTTACAAATGAGAAAGAAAGCATTGGTGAGTGATGTTACACATGATGCTTGGCGACACATCTAGCTTGGTCCTGTTTAGTTACATTGGGTTTGGTCAAGTTAGGTTGGGGGGAAAAAAGGTTTACCAGGTAAGGCCATATGATTGAGTTGGCCATATTGGCTAGTTTAATCTGACCTAGACCAATCTTATTATTATTTTTTTATAAAAAACTTATTTTATAGAGATATATATATATATTGACTCGACCAGTTTAAGAAGCCAAGCTTGCCTACCCCAATACTAAAATAAATTGGGCTAATCCAGGTTGGGCCAAGTATCGAGCTTAGGGGGAGAAAAAATTAGGTGTAAAACAAAGCCTACTACTAGGCTTGGCCAATATTGGCTTAGCCTAACTTATGAATACCTTTGTCGGTCACATTAGGTTGGGTCAAAAATTTTTTTAAGTAGATCGAGCTAACCATAATTGGGCCTAGGGTAGATCTATGAATTTTTAATCATTTTATTTTATAAAGATTCATAATTTTTTTTTCAAAAGTCATTTATAATTTTTATTAAAAATTTTGAAAAAAAATGGATCAACTAGCTCAAAAAACTAACTTGGCCCAATACCAAACCAAAATGGGCTAGGGTAAACCTGGGCACTAGTCTTAAAAAAAATTAGTCTCATGTAAAATTGGATTAATCATCGAATTAAGATAAAATTCGACTTGGCTTGGGGGGCCATGAACATCTCTACAAGTGATGGTTAAAATAAAAAAAGTGTTAATAAGACTTTATATATCAAACTTTAATCAAGTTTAATTATGCATTCAAAATTTGATTATATTATACATCATTTGATGTATAAGAGAAGTTTAATATATAAGTTTATATAGTACATTATTTATCTTAAATATGTAACAAGTTTATAATATATTATATTAGTTTATATTATTAAGTTTAATATATTATACTTAATGAGTCAAAGAACTCTATTACTCTATGGTTGACTTGACAATGAGCTTAACCCACTACACAATGGCTCATGCCTAAAATTTTAATGAAAGATGAAGTAAGAATCATCACTTACAGGGCATTTCATAGATTTGATCAATCTATATAGTATATTGTTTTAGCAAGTTTGCATGTCATTAGAATAACAGATACAATAGCCTAAAAATAGATAAACATTAGCAAGACATGATAGAAAAACACAAAAGCCAAGTTTCTTCTCTATGTAAGAGACAGAATACCCTCAACCTTACCAAAAATAGCTTAGAAACTAACATGTCACAATCGAAGCGGACAGCCTGGTACATGTAATTTTTGTAATGGGCCATAAACGATCTGGGCCTACGAACCTCTTCAATGGAACCCAAAGAATATAGTAATTATTTTGTCCGGATCCGCATTATCACTGATCAACCGTTTGTGATGATCTTTAATATTTAATGTCTTAAGTAGCTTGTGATGACTCTTATGATTGACATGTTGTAATTATATTTTGGGCTCTGTTGTTGTACAATCTGTATTAACAAAAGTAACAGTTGAATTGGTCTCGATAGAGAAAGTGCCCCATGAAAAAGAAATTAGTTTAAATTAAGAAAGGCTCTTTAATATATGCTGGGAATTAATTGCTGCCAAAGAGAGCAGAGTGTATAAAGAGCATCAACAAAGAGATAGTTGTTTTGAATTTATTTAGTAACTAGATAGGCTAAAACCCTATGTAGAAGCTCGGGATTCAAGATGGAAAAGCAGTAATTTGAAAAAAAAAAAAAAAGCAAAGAGAGAAAAAGAAAGGATATTATGGAGCCCGAGGCAGAGCACAGCTCAAATGGCTTGTGAACACTAAAACTACAAAAAAACCATCTTCTAAAGTTTTTATATATCTATATATATATATATATATATATATAGTGTAAAATTCATAGCTGAAAATTGTTAAAGCTAGAGTTTGAACTTGATTATGGAAGTAATTGCTACTTATGTGCAATTATGATTATGGTAGCATTTAAAAATTATGCATTTGTGAAAGTAGCAGTTTGCATTCTCTTTAGTGAATGTTAGCCTTCGACAGTCAGTTTTGAAGCCAAAGGAAAAGGGCTTCTTCAACAGAGCATCTGAAGCATTAAAAAGTGAAAACTCTTGCTTTCTGTCCTACTCTTATAGGCATTTTAGCAAGTTTAGGCTTCTGCTTTTATCACTTTATTTTTTTCAGAATGAATATTCTTTTTCATGTTCCTTAGCTGCAAAACTGTGTTCGAGGGCTGGACCATTTCTCTTTCCGCTTTCCGCTGATGCTTCTGTTTCAGAATTGGACAATGAAGAGGTTTCTCACTCCATCTTCTCTGGGGTAATATATGATGTAGTTTTGTTGCTCCTAGAATGCTCTGCTGAATTGCATTTGTATACCATTAATTTGTTTTCATCATTACTCGTTGGCTTGATTAGTATTTTTCTCTATGTCAAACCTTCTATGATTGTACTCTTCTGGTAAATAAATATATGCGTATGATGTATAGTTGTGAAATTGAGAACCTGGCAATATGGGTGTTGTTACGGCCTATTTGATAGGTTTTAGTTTTACTTTTCTGGATGATGTGAAGGACTTCTGTTTCTACTTAATAGGAATACACACTGTTATTGAAGGGAAGCTCATTATTGGATGTAGATTTTATTCCACATTATGCTGAGATTTGGTTTTAGGGAGGACTCTTAGGTAGGCTAAACCAATGAAAATTAGCCACACGTATATTAGATAACTTCTCAATGGACTTCAACTTTGACTCGTCTAAGTTACTTTGATGAATGTGGCCACAACATGCTTCCTTTTCTTCTCATATTCATTTGATAGTCACAAAAATGCGGCGTTATTTTTTACTATTTAACAAAACAGCTAAAGAAAATAGAACAAACAAACTAAACAAATTCCATTATACTAACTACTACTGAAATATTTTAACTCCTTATTGCAAAATGTCAAAAGTTCTTGCAAGCTTGGAGCATATCAGTATGCACAAAATTTTTAAGAACGATTTTAATGACGTTTAATTAATTGGTTGAGTTGTTAAGAAAATATGTCATTTCTCCTGACCAATTAAATTAACCGAAATTGTTAAAAAGTGATTCAAATTGCTTAATTAACAATTGTATAATATAGCAAATTCATCATTTAAAGAAAAGCATAAATATGATGAAAATTGTTAAAAATACTAGAAATTATTTAATTCCTACTTCATGAAATGTTTTAGTTACACGTCTTTGTATTGAATCAGTACCATAAAATTTCCCTATTTTACTATAAGTTATTGTGGAGGATTCTTGATGAAGCTCATGATTCATTATTATTCTTTGAATTAATATCTATTGGACGTCATGATCACATGATTTTCTTGATTAGAACACAAAAATATAAAAGTAGGTGGAACGTACGTGAAGCTTAAAGAATAAGGAGACTTGTCCATGCAGGAGATGGAAGGCGCGAGCCAAACTGCAACACTTGGGCTATTTCAATACCAAGTTATAATTTATTGGATGATTTTATACATTCCCTAGTCTTGAAGTTTTGTATTGTTTGGCTTCAAAAGAAGTCAGAGCTTTTGTGAAGAGGCTACTATATTAAGTATAAATCTAAACCTATTTTAGTCACATTGGTCTATAATCTATATATATTTAATTAATGTCATTATATTACCCATATAATAAAATGCACACGCGAGAAGAATAATGGAGACACTGATAAATGATGATTTTATTTACTTTCATCCCTCTTGAATTGAGTTTTTAACAGTCAAATTATTATTATTTGAGCTTATTTGGATATTATTTGGGCTACTAGGCAAGTTTGCACACTAATATGAATTTTTGCACAAAGTTTGGATTTTAATTTCTTAATTTCGTAATATTTTACTGTGCAATTTTTCCCACTTGGTTCTTCTCTATTTTGTCCAGATTTTTAAGTGGGATTTAATGTTTTTAATATGGGTATAATGCTAGAGGATTTTTCATGGCCATTGGATGGGATTTTATAGCTTAAATTTTGATGATTCATTCACTAGATGATAAATGTCTATAGAGAGAAGAAAATTCCAGATTATATATATATATATATATTTCTTAATTTTTCTTTTCACATTTTATTAGCTGGACTTTATTTTATTTTACTTCAGGTTTTAGTGAGAAGAAATTGGAGCCATTGGATATCTTTAATGGTCAAGATTGGAGACTTATTCTTCCATGTGCAGATTTTTTCTATACAGAAAAGAAAAAAAGAGGGCGGCAGAACGGAAGGGAAAGAGAGGAACTCAACTCTCTCCAGCGATACACTCCCGCCATACCCGAAGATATTTTTCTCATCCCTCTCACGCACTCATCTCTCTTGGATTGGAAGAAAAGTTCGCCATGGAAGCCGCCGAATCATTATCAGATTTCTAGCATCTTGCGCGGTTTATGGAAGCTTGATCGTCTTCGTTGTGGCTGCCGTGAGTGATGAAAATGGAGGAGGATCGGAGTTTTTAACTTCACCATGAGATTTGGCTTAATCCTTCACTCTTATCCTTCTCTTTCTTTCTCAATTCTTAGTAGAATTTGTAGCTAGGTTTGGCTAGGGATTCACTTTGAATTTGTGCTGTAATTTTGGTGAAGATTACTTGATTTTATTTTTGGATTTTTGCTACTTGTTTGAGATGGATAATGAGTGTATATGATTGGAACCTTTGTGCTGCAAGTTCACTGTGAATTTACCTTGTTTCCTATTGAATTCTAGTGCTCAAGAATGTGTTGGTTAATACATTTCAGGTGTTGGAATTTCTATGCATCATTTTTACATTGAGGAAATTGAATCTTGATTGGTTAATTGAGTCTCTTAGCTTAATTTACAGAGGTTAAAGTGGTCCATTCATATGTGATTTTGATGTATTTTTATGCTTAAAATCAAGTCCAAGCATGTTAGTGTACATTGGAGGTCTCTAATGCCCATTACATGTTTGATAATTGTTCCTTAAGAGGTTTCTTAAAAAATTTCTTTAAAAGATGCATTGTTAGAGAATTAATCCATTTCTTGTGGTGGTTTATAAGGTTAGGAAGATCCAATTCTATTTGATTCATCCATTGGCTTGCCACAACTTAATGATAATTGATTGTTAAGTCTTTCAAATCTAGTTTTTCAAGTTAATTTTTGTTACTTTCTAATTTTCTGTTTGAATCTTTGAAATCAGAACAAAATCCCCCCTTATTTTTCCTCCTCTTTGCTAATTACTTTAGATAGCTTGCTTGAACAATTGGAATCTACCTCCTTGAGATAAACGATCTAGGTTGTCTCTATACTACAAAAATCAATTAACCTAGTTATTTTTGGGAACCCTTCGACACGGGTTGACAGACACCAATTGATATATCTATATATATATAATGCATGACACATGCATATTTAAAATAAAATAAAAAATAAATTCTGATTCATTACACAAAACAAGTGTATTTGCTATTAAATTAATGAAAACTAAAAAATTAAATGAATTTAAGAAATAAAATTTGACCCTGGAAAAAAAAAAAAGCAAAGCCAATTTTTTGAAATGGAATTTGATTATATTAAACATGAAACTACAAATTAAAAAATTTCAGCAATGATCATATAACTAAAAGTATATTAACACTATTTTTAAGAGAAAGAATTAGAGATAAAGACCTAAAATTAAAAATATTTATTTTGAAAGATCTGTTAACACTAAATTTAAGAGATTTTATTTAAAGGCAGTGATAATTTATTTCAAAATAATAATAATAGGTTTTTCAGAATAAATATTTTAAACTTTGAGTCCTTAATTCTAATTCTTCATTTTCAAGATTTATCCAAAATTAAATTTCTCTCTTGATAAAATTTTTCTCATTGATTTTGCACATTATAAATTTTATTATAAGAATACTCCCAAAAAAAATTGAACACAAATTGATAATTAAAAATAAAATAGTATCTCATGTTATTAAATGATGTAAGCCTTTTGCTAAAAGTATACTTAAACAAACTTCAATAAACAGAGTAGAGAAATAAAAAAGGTCGAAGGCCAGTGAGAGAATGTTAATGGACTCCATTTGTATTTCTTTTCTTCGTCCACTGCTCTGTGTGTTAGCAGAGAGGATCTCATTTCGTGAGACAAGACCTTGTAGCTACGTTGGGGAACCTTTCGGCATATAGACAGCATAAGATCAAGGTAAAGAGGGAGTTGATCCAATGAGAAAAACGTCACCAGCAAGAACGTCGCAGCATATCTGGAATAAATGGCAACTCTCTTACCAGTTTCACCAATGAAGATATGCCCTGCACAGAAAGAAATCAAACACGGAAGCTATTGAAATGAAGAGCGAAGACATCCCCACTAGAAGGTTTGTGGGTAATGCCACAGCGAAGTCCTTCTCTTTGAATCGAGAAGTGAGGATCGAGGAACAGAACAGGGGCGGTCACGGAGGAGCAGAGGGCCACGAGGGATTCAAAGGTGAAGATGTTGAAGAGAGGCTGTCCTTGGAGGATAGGGACGACAGTTTCTTGGTTGGAGCCACCGGGGATGGCAGTGGATGTGGTGAATGAGACGGCGGCAACGAGGGCAGCCTCCACCGAGCAGGATTCCGCAGTCTTGGTGAGCCACTTACTTCCACCTTTCACGAGTAATGCGGGTGTTCTTACGAAGATCTACTTCGCTGTTTCGCCTTGAATGTTGTATCGAGCGAAGAAGTTTGGTGGGATGGAGTCCTTCACTAGCTGAAAATCAAAAGTGCGCAAATCTGCTTTAAAATAATTTTCTAATTTTGAAGTTCAACGTACAGTACATGTTACTTTTTAGAAGGACATTTCTGAAGTTACTAAGAGGAAATTAGAAATTGAAAAATTCAATATCAATACTTGTTTTCTTATAACTAAGATTTTAAATTACAATTGCAGTTGCGGTTATTGTAGCCATAGATGTTATAACCAGCGTTACAAAACGCAACCAGCTGCAACTACAATATTGCACCCGCATTTTGTAATGCAATCAGTAATTTGAAATCGTGCTTATACCACTTGTATTGCCACTGCATTTGCACATAAGCACCACGCACACGCACACGCCAAGGCTTATGCTCCTTATATGCAGCAGCAGCAAGATGCAAGGCACTATTCCTTTGCGCATCCACATGCCTAAAAGCACTCTCCTTTACAAACTCCCTCTTCCTCAATA
Source organism: Erythrophleum ivorense (assembly GCA_026724425.1). NCBI lineage: Eukaryota > Viridiplantae > Streptophyta > Magnoliopsida > Fabales > Fabaceae > Erythrophleum > Erythrophleum ivorense. The sequence continues at coordinate 358,067 of JAIUCV010000720.1, read as the reverse complement.
GACTAAACACATGAGGCTGCCTATTCTCTATTGCCAGAAGCACCATGTTCTTGTTCTATGCGTCCAAGACTTGTATGGCTAGTGGGAGCATGTCCAGTATTTTCTCTGCCATGTCCGTCACTCCCATCTTCGCTGTTATCAATATTAGTGTCTCCATTATTCTTCTCTTCATCTTCTGATCAATCATGTGATTCCCTATGTTTTCTCTTGCACTTTTGCTATGATGGTCATGAGGGGTACTTGCGGTATGGTCGTATTTGTAAAAAGAAGCATGTCGAACTAGTTCCACCAGTAGTTGTTTTGCCCGCACATGTTTCTCTTTTTTTCTTCGGATTTTCCTTAACCAAGATGCTCCTGTGATTAAATATGTATATAGAGTAAGAGGTTTTTTTTTTTTCTAATAATTATGTCAGATGAAAAGAATCTTACCTATTTTTCTTTTGCACTTAAAGCTAATATCCCTATAAGGCTATGACAAGGTGTGGGTGGCCTTCCACAACATTAAATCCAATTGATTTACCAATGTGGCTTTACTATAACCAATGAAGTATTGACACTTAGTTAATAAAAAAAAAAGTATTGACACTTAAAAATAAGAACAATGGTGTCCGTGTCTGACATGTACTGGACACATTTGGTATGCTTTTTAAGGAATGAGAATTAAAGGTGAATTAGCAATAGAAATGAGTCACGTGCACTATAACCATGTTTATTATGATATAGGAAGTAATGGGAATGCTTTTGTTTTTTTATGTTTAGTTGGATAGCGATGAGGTAGATCTGGAATGAAAAAGTGGTTAAATGACTAAAATAATCTCAGGTAAAAAATTAATAAAAAATATTTTATTACTTTTTCTTTGTATTAAATCGATACTTTTAACGTAAAATAGAAAAAATTTTTGTAATATTTTCCTAGGCATTTGTGAGCCTTAATCTAGATAAGCTTCTTCATACAACGATGAACATCTTCTATCTTTTACTACCTTAAGTGTTGTCGGAGCTCGTTGATATCTAGCATCAATCCTAATTTGTGACACTAGTCGTGTTTTACAGCAGGTTTCATGATTGATTTTGGCAAGGGAGCACAAGAACATATTATTGTATTAAGCTAAAAAATTGATCGACCAAGGTATTTTCTCATTTGAATTTGTTTAATGTGGGGATCCTTTTCATTTAATGTTTGGGGTCCTGTGGTTAATGTCATTCATCATTAGTTGTTGGAAGTTGTAACGTTTGGATAAAATAGCCTGAGGAGAGAGAGAGTTCTATTTATTTTTTATTTGTATATATCTTACTCTCTTTCCTGAGCTCACCTTCCCGTTCACTTTCTTCTTTTCCTTACTGTTCATTCTTTCTCCCCGACGCGTGCGAAGCTCCCTCCTTCGAGCTGCCAGCGTTTCTCCTCCACCGAAGGACCCTCGCTGGCGTCGCAAAAGCTCCTTCCAAGCTCCCTCGCTGCTTCTTCGAGCACAGCGACGTGTGGAGGAGGGCCAGTAGCGCCATCGATCTAGGTGAGTGTTCTCCATCCTTCACACGCCTCATCCCCAATTTTTGCTGTGTCTTCCCTTAATCCCATGGATTCCGGCCACCTCCCTCCATTCTGGTCCATCCCAGCTCAAGGAATAAGGAAAATGGTGAGATCCTCCCTTTTTCTGGCTGGCCGATGGAAGGGCAAGAAAGGGGATTTTATTTTATTTTTTGGGTTTTCTTTTCTGTATGGGGTATGCATAAATCTCTAATCTGTTGCTCCTTTAAAATAATACATGAACTTAAAAAGATGGAATAGGATTTATATGGAAGGATTAGGTTAAGGGTTGCTGCAGCATGAGCATGCTTCTATGAATAAAAAGGCTATTTGATAACTAGTATGGAATTATATAAATGTAAGTGTGATCATTGTAAACCTATGTGGTGATTTGGTGAGTTGGGTGTTATCAGGGAATTCTATGAGCATTGGCAACAAGGGAAATTGGCATTTCAAGGAGGAACAAGTAATGTGCTAACATTGAGCATTGTCTGTGAGTAAATAATGGGTTTTCTTTTGTGGGTCTATCGTTTCCATTGATTTGGTATCATTACGTATTTGATATGTTTTATTTTATTTTATTTTATTTTCTTCTTTTCTTCTTCTTGTTTTTCCTTGTCATTCTATGTGAGATAAAATTTATGTCATATGCATGTTAGTGGAAGTGATTTGATCTTGAAAGAGAAATCATCGGAGGAATAACTCTTATTTACGCATCCTTTAACTGGTCTTGGTTAGTTATTTAATTACATAGGAATGGAATTTGGTATTTATACTATTTCGCTAGTAATTTGTTAATTGAACTAATTTTGGTTCCCTATAATCTAAACCCCTATATATATATATTTGGTTAATTATATATATGCTTAAAACTAGCATACTAGTTAGTATTAACCAGATGCCTTCCTGGTAAGCGCATGCTATAGTCATTAGTGGAATTCGGTGACTAGGCAGATCAGGTGTAGTGAAGGAACCTAAGTGGAGAAGGCGCTGCCCATTAGGTGTAGCCACCTGATGTAAAACGGGTAAGGAGCTGCCAACGAGGTGTAGCCGCCCTCAGAAAATATGAATTAGGACGCATAGGTAAGAAGGGTAGAGAAGGAGCTGCTCGTTAGGCGAAGCCACCCGATGTCAAATGGGTAAGGAGCTGCTAATGAGGTGTAGCTGCTACCTTTCCTAACCTAATGATAACCTTCATTAAGTGATCACATTTAGGGACTTAGGTCTAAGTGGGTACTCTTACATATAACGGGTTGTGGATTTGTTGAATTGTAACGTGTGTTGATAAATTTTTCCCTCTTAAGTCATTGGTTATGAACCTTGATTTAATTGCGAAAATCTATTATTTGCTCACTGAGTTGTCTCACTCCTTAAATTTTAAATTTTTTTTTCAGATAGCGTCACAGGATCTGATCCGCCTCCCTCATTGTAGGTTCTGAGGCGTAGTGGCGGTGAGTCTTCTTTTTGGAGCTGGCGGCTTGGTTATTCTTTTGTGCTGTTGTTGTCTATTGTAATTGATAGAAAAAGTGTATTGTAAAGTATTTCAAAAGTAGGACCAATGGTTATAGGTTTTGTTTCCCCTTTTCCCTTTTTGGTTCCTTGATGTTTTGGATGACTGGTTGAGGAGAGCGGAGCTCGCCGTTGTTGTTTATGTTGAATTCTAGCTGTTTATAGAAATTTGGGATGTCCTATTTACAGGGGATACTCTGACAAAATTTCTATAAAAAGCTAGTGCACAAAAGAAAAGAAGTTATATATTTATCCAATGAGGCAGGGTTACACTTACTGTACAGTTATTCAGTATAGGACCTCCCAAAGATTATTCACTAGTGTGGAGAAATCAATTAAGCTGTAGCTAAGAACTCCGTATGGGTTCCCCGTGTTGGTCACCCCTTCTCTTGGGAGTGGGGTGTGACAGAAGTCTTATTAATTACATGGCATTTTTGAGTTGTATTCTGAGATTGACATGATTTTTAGTTTGAGATTACTAAGATACATTTTTACAATATGAAATTCTAAGTAATCTTTTAATCATCTTTCTTAGACATTATTTTCAATAAGGGAAACTTATTTAAAAATAAGGATGTCATTGTTGTAAACTTGATTCCAATATTCAAAATTACTAATATCACTGCGTTGTAAACTTTGATTTTGACCACGTTTAGAATCATTGTTGCTGTTAACATTATTAGCTACATTGTTTTAGACTTGGTTCTACTGTATTAGAAAAGCATTGTTTTGTCTACACTAGTGAAGCTTATTTACCTCGTTGAAAGAGAAGACATATTTGTTATGATATCCTTGTTTAGTAGTTTCTTTTTTACTAATAGGTAGCAGACATTCAATGTGGCAATATGGTAGCGTCAAGTGGTTTTAATTGAAAAGAAGAGGATGTACAACATATTATAACATAGTGCAGATAAATAAGCTATTCAATGGATCCCTCTTCTCTTCCTAAGCTTTCAACAAAGTGTAGCTTAATAAGATGTACAATATGAAAATTAGTATTTAATTCAAATTTTCCTACTATAAAATCAATTTTAAATGTGCTTGAAATGATCAAAGTATGAAGAATGTTTTGATGCATTTGATATTGCTTGGTATTTGCTATTTAAGGTATTGTTTTCTAGTTGTAAAAGTCATGATGGCATAGTGTTATAGTGATGTGGATGGGATTTGAGTTAATGTGGTTAAGATTGTGTTAATATTATCTTACATGGCTATTGATATTGTGATAAAAAAAATTCACTATATGGTCTCCGATGGAATTTGTGTTTGGATTTTAGATGAGGACAATGCCTTGACAAATGCTTTAGAGAAGGCATTTTATAGAGGATGAATTACCAAAGAGCGTGGAGCTAGACTAAATGCATATGTAAATGTTAGGAACTTGCTGCACTTTGAAAGGGGTGAGAAAGATAATATAAATAGGATTAAAAGTTTAAAAAAGGACCTCAAATACAATCACAAGCTATGAACAACCTATAGTTCAAATGAAACAATAAAATGCATGTATTGGAAGCAACTAATGAAATATGGGAGGTAATTCTTTTTACTTGCTGTACAACTTTGTTATTTGTTTACCTTATTGAATTTGTAATATTATATATATATATATATATATGTATATACCAAATGTGTGCACTCTATTTATAATTTTTTAGGCAAATAGGAATATTGCATACTTGAAGAACAAACAATTTCCATACCATAACAAGTTAGAGAGAATGTTTGGAAGGTTAATGGATTGAATCCGGAAGACTAGACCTATTTTTAATGTATTAGTTCATGTACAAGCTTTTGCACATGTTTTGCCAATTCTTTGTGAAGTATTATTTGTAATTGAATACATGTACCAATATTGTGACCACTTTTTAATGACCAATATGGAGAGTTCATTGTATACCTTTCTTTGCTCTTAATCCAACCTATGTTATGTCTTGTCACAAGTGTCATTACCCTTGTAGATTATGGTTGTCTATAGGAATTATATCCATAGCATGTATTGAATTTGTTATTGATTATTGACTATGATACCTTATCATATTGTAGCTACCCTTGACTATGATACATCAATAACAAACAATAACATGTATATGCAATTTAAATGATAATTTTCTCAAACATAATATTAGGAGACTTGATATTATAAGTGGCTTTAGTCAAACTAAAACAATATTGCTCAATTGTAATATTAATTTGTTAATTTGCAACAAACTAATATTAATGGAGATATAAGCACCTCTAGCCCAAAAACAAGGCAATAAATATTATATATTTAATGAACATTTTTTACTATAAATATCTTATAAATACATGGCTACAAATTTCAAATAAATCTGTGGTTGTAAATTTTTGGCTATAAATATCATTAGCAAGTTTTCCACGAATCAAAACCCAAAAGCTTAAGAATATCCATTAAAAGTTTAAGAATATCATAAGTATTCAACAGAGTTTTGTACATTTTACATCAATCTAATACAAATCTTCAACCTTTAAGTGCACCTCTATTCAACAAAAGTGTGTACATATACATAGCTTGAATTTTTTTTTGGAGTGCACCTATATATAACAAAAAGGTGCACTAATATGCCTCCTACATGTAATGAAAACTACTTTTCTCAAGTAAGCCATTACTGCTGACATAATTGAGAACCAATATCAATCATTTGCCATCAAGAGTTTAATATCAAGCAAAATGGTATTGCATAAATTCCTTAATGTTAGTAGATTATTAGAACATAAGAGACAAACAATCCAAAACAACATTAATTTTGTTTGGATGAGAAACATAATCCTCTAGGTCCACCTTATCAATTAAGTTCATTTTGGCTATGCAAACCTATCCAAAAGTATGCCTACTTAAGTAAATTACTAAACTACATTCCATTTTTAGCATTGGTATTTGATTAGTTAGTAAGTATTATAAAAGTAAAGAATATATAATAATGTGAATAAGAAAAAAAATCATGATGTTGATGAGTTACGCCCATAATCATTGAGCACATTTTTTATTTTGGATAATTAGAATTCATCTTGAGATTTTACATGCTCCAAGTTACAAGAAAAGAAACTTCCCAAAATATTTAGCTTGTTATGATAATTGACAAATTTGAACAACTAGAAGCCCTAGACATATATAATAACTCAGCTTTAGGGTACTACAAAGTTTAAACACTCATGCTTACCATGACTATCTACGAACTCTCGTTCCTCAATCTCATTAGGTTTAGACCCACCAAATAAAGAACAATAGTTACTATCATGGACAGGAGTTTGCATATACAAAGAAGCCCCCATTTGCTATACATGATTATGAGAATATAAAGGTCCCAATTAATAAATCTATTACTTAATAGAATATAAATATCCTAATTAATCAAAGAATTGGATACCAACATGAATGAGATTAAAGTAATTTGAAATGCAAAAAGCCTTGCTTGAAATACAAGCCTTTTTTAACACCTTACGTGAAATGTCATACTGGATTTGGTGCACCTACATACAACAAAAATACCAAAAAGTGCACATTTAAGGTTCATATACGAAAAAGTAATAAACAGACATGGGAATAACATAAAAGCAATAGGAGAAAAACTATTTACCAAGAGGCAATAAAAAAGTGAGATTCGAATGCTATGCATATGAATTTCAAGTAATTTTTTTAAATTTTATAAAATTTGGAAATGTGGCTTCTGAATTTTATGAAATTAATTTTTTTTAAAATTTAATAAAAAATTAGATTGGTACACTCTGAATTTCTATTAAATTTTTTTATTATATTAATAAAAAATATTTGATTAAAAATAAATAAATTAAAAAATATATTTATTTATTTAAACAATTTTATTTATTAAAATATTAATAAATATAATACTAATTATATAAAATAAAAATAAATAAATTAGTTTAATTTAATTAAACATCCAAGAAATAACATCAAAAGCTTTAAGTATTAAAAATGAAATAAGAAGTAAAATATTGACTAAAGAGTAATAAATATTTTAAGTTAAATTGGATAATGATGCAATTTTTTTAAATAAAAAAAATTAGTTTGCTTTAATTTGAATTTAATATAATATTTTAATTTTAATTAAATTTAATAATATAAAATATTTATCTATATTTTTAAATTTATTTTATTTGAATAAGATAAAAGATTAAGCCAAATTCCTTTTGAATTATAGTATATTATATTTTATAATTTTATTTGAATAGTTAGTTAAAATATTTTATGAAATTTTTGTCATAAATATTTTATTATTTGTTAAATATTTGTTTGATTGGATATTTGTTTCATGAAATTAACTTAATATTTAGTTGATTAAATTAACCTAACATATATTTAGTATTTTGTAAAATTTGATTTATAATTTTGGGATGAAAAAAAATTAAATGAAAAATAATATTAAACAAACAAACTATATAAGATTTGGTACAAAAATTACAAACAATTATAAATATATTTATGGTAAATGACTCCCCATACTATAATGAGGTCTTCTCCTTTTACGGTGTGGTCGTTGTTGTCCTAATTCTTCTAGTTCTTATTGCTCCTATACTGTAGGATTTGTATTGAAATCTAAGGATGGGGAATGAACTAGAGGAATCGGTTGATGCGGCGTCATAAATCCTGATTGCGATGATTCTCCTGGCTCAAAGGAACAATTAGGATACGTGGCATTAAACATTGATGTATTAAACAAAAATTCGACAAATGATCCAAAAGAGCCAGACAAAGGCGATGGCTGCATGTAAGAGGAGGGACTTACTCCACTAACATCGCCAAACTGGCCTGACAGTATAGGATAAAATGGACCAAGTATGCTGATATCCTGTTGCACTAGAGTTGGAATGTATGGAAATACACCAGGATTATCGAGGCCAATGTCTTGTTGCAAGAGCTCTTGTTGTGTTAGTTACTTCTTCCAATAGTTGGCTGTTAGGTTGACAGGTAACCTTAACGTTTTTTTCTCAGTCGACCTATCAGAATCTGAGGCCTAGAAAGATCTGGTGTCTGGTCAGCTGGCTACGAAAATAGTGAGAATCGCTGCTCACTGAGAACATGTAGTATATTGTTAGAGTCTCAACTGACGATATCACAAAAATTCGCAGGCAAAGGATCTTATAAGTATATCTTATAAAGCCATTTTGCTCAGTTAGCCTAAGAAAACAAAAAAAAATGAATAGTTAAATATAGATATTAGGGGTATTCATTGGCCCGATTGACCCTAGGGGCCTGCCCTAACCCGGTCTAATCTGGTCGGGTTGGGCTAAAAATATAAATGGGCATAACTTTAAACAAAACTATTTCGGGTCGGGTCGAGCCACGGGTGAAGGTATATTCTGTCCAATTTGTCCTAATAGTTACTTTTTTTAATTATTAATATCTTGTCATCTTATATTTTTTTAATTTTTATTTTATTTAATTATCTCTGCATACTGCAATTTTTATTACCTATGCAAATATCCTTTACTTCTTAATTATTTTTATCATTGATGTGAATGCTTACTGACATTTCTTTTATTGAATAATGAAAAAAATATATATTTACTTAAGACTAATTATGTTAGCATATCTTATATTTTATTTAATAATACTAGACTATTTTTTTATTACTGATACAAATATAAGAGTTCTAAAAATCTATTATTTTGAAATATATGCTTATAAGTTTGTAAAAAAATATTTTTATATTACAAATATCAATTCATACAAAAAAAACTAGTTTGGGCGGCCCAACATAAATCAGACTTATTAGGGTTGAGTAAAGCTACGGGTATAAAAATAAGCCCGATGTCTTAATCGGGTTAGACATCGTATATATTAGATGTTCGGTCTAGCCCTACCCATGTACAATCATACTTATTAGAGCCGCCTTAACCCACCCTAAAATTGGGCTTCTCCGGGCAGGGTTGGGCCACGGGCATAAAAATTCGCCCAAGACCCCAATTGGGCCGGGTTTCGGACCAAATATCACTCTGACCTAGCCCTGTCCATGTACACCCCTGATAGATATACAATAAATTTTAAATACAATAACGATAAAGTTGATAAACTATAAAAAACTATACCGCATATCTAGTAGCAGCACTTGACTTCTGAATCCATCGACGTGTGCGTTGCCAGTACCATCGCATGTATTCAAATGTGCGATCAAAAGGCTCATCAGTGACAGGGGATTGAGACATAGTATCTCACTATCCATATCGTTGGATGAAAATGCTATGCTCAGACATCTAATTGTTCTGAGTTCTTCCTTGAAACTGTAAATTATGGAGAGTTCAATTTGATGGGTTTTTGAGGAATCGATTGATAGCAACCAAATTGTCATATGACGCAATCTAGATGGTGCCACTCTATGATTCAAAAGCATATGAATGGCACAGATGCAATCCAAATGTCTAAGGAAGTCAAACAGTACTCTGGAATCAATTTTCGCATCGCTTGTGACTGATATGGGCGCCAGACAATCTGTAATCAACATTAGAAAGAATAATAAGTAAACAGTCAATAGTAAAGAAATGATAAATATTATGAGTTAAAGTCGGGCACACATCTCATCATCCCTCATTGCATCTAGTAAAGCTCTATATAATTCGAGGGCTCTAATACTCAGACGCGGAGGTTGTTCAACATTCTGCCATTTGTTATAATAAACAAACATATTATGTAAATCATATATGATAAATAAAGGCAACATAATTAAATTAAACATGTAAAAATTTTAATTCTAGTTCATACCTAGAACCAAGAGGTGGAAGTATAGGATATTCCTTAATCCGAGGGTCAGAGGTGGGTGGTATCTTGGGTGCAAATATAGGAAATCGATCCCATGCCCATAGATATGGTAACGTCAAGCATCCAGTGATACCATAATCATTCTTATATGTTGTATTACAAAGCTTACGATAAATATAAGCTAATACTATTGATCCCTAACGATATCGACCAGCTTGCTCAAAATTATCTAATAAGGGCAAATACATCAGGTAAATTCGATAACTAGATCTATCTAGCATCAATCACCCTCCAATCATATGAAAAATATAGGCACGGGTGAATTGACGTACTGCCTCATCATCTGTGTCATCTTCTAGATGTGCGAACTTCTGTGCCAACCAAGTAATGGAAAGTCACTGTCTGTCAATTTGATCAGTTGATGGTGTAATTCCTAACAGCCATTGACACACCTCTGGCCAATTGAAACCTGTGCCGGCCACAATAGGGTCCCCTTCGATCAATAGCCCCAATTGCACCACTACATCCTCAAGGGTGATTGTGCACTCTTCTCGAGTGGTGTGAAATGTATGTGTCTCATAATACCACCGTTCTACTTGTGCGCTCACTAGTAATGTATCATACTCAAATTGTGTGACTCGCACAACACTATAGAAACCAGATTGTCTCAAATAATCAATAATGGCTAAAGGTGAATCACCTAACTGATCATCGTGCAGAACTTATCAGAGGCAAAGTATCTTATCGTCTTGCAAATAAGAATAAATCATACAACAGAGTAATTAAATGAAGTAGAAAATAATAATAAATATTTTATCTTATCTGGCCATCCCAAATGCCTTGTTATATACGTCGATCTTGTAAGTATAGAAGTGAAGTATCCTCTGAACCTGGATGAATGGCCTGACCAATTCTAGCCATGATAACTATGGATAAAAATAATGCAATGAACAAATATTTATCTAAATTAGATGTAAGTGATTAATAAAAAATAATATATCATAAAAAAATTGACGATGAACTACTAGTGCTTGGCTTTTCGGTGGATTATTGAGTATGTGTATTACAAATAACATCAATAATAATTACCTAATCCTTTATGTTAAAAGAAAAGAAAAGGAAAAAAATAATACAAAACTCCGTCAATGAAGTACGTGTACCTTACTGTACAATTAAATAGTTTCTTGCGATTCTGTGTTGATAGATTTCAATAACCGAAACGTTAAACTTTCAGTCAAGTTAGAGCAAGTTGAAACTAATGGGGGTCCCATGTAAAAATATATTGTGTATTAAAAAATAATACATAAGAATATGAATGTATACAAAATTATTTTTTTCATCTTTTTTTTTAATCTTTCTCTAATGAATAGTTTAGTCATTATGTGATCATTTTTTTATAATGAACGTTCTTTTTGATATATCGCATTGTTTTATGAAGCAATGCAAAGATTCTGTCGCTTTGATTAGAGAGGATGACAGAGTATGAATGTAGCAAGCAAGATTAAATTGGCCAAAACACATTATCATCTAACTTTTCATGCTCGTTAATATTTTTGTTTCTTTTAAATATGTCTAGGAAACAAAAGTTGCATGAGATTTCCATTTTAAAACTGAAAGAATTACACTATTGAGGGGCAGCCCTGCAATGCAAGCAAGAGGAACGATTATGACCAATCTGTCTGCAGAAGCTACATCTATTTGCTTGTGATGAGGTCCTAAAATCCATTTCATTTCGACAACGAGTCAAATGAGGTCAACCTCGCTCATGAAGTATTGCTGAATCAGGGATTAATGTTGGACCACTTGGTTGTGGCTAATATTTCTGTTCTCTAATAGGTTGGAACATATTGCTATATGCATTATGTATTGTGTTCAGTTTAAAAATGGGATCCACATACTGAAATGGCTCAAGAGCTGCTGCTACACGGGCCGTGAAAGCATACTAGCACGGATACTTCTCTACTTGAAATTCACCATAATCACATATGCACTCAGTTAAGTTAAATCTATAGCAACGACTGTATTGGCGATTCATTTGGTCATATGACTCCTCGACCTCAAACAATGCAACTTCCCAATTAAACATGCATACAACACATGAATGGGAGCGTTACTGATAACTCCCTAATTTATGATATAAAAGGATTATATTTGAGATAAAAATTAGGGAGTCAAATGCTTTCTTCTTGATTAATAGAGTTAAAATGGATTCAATCAAATAAAATAAAGAAAGTGTTTTATTGTGTTTTCTTTAGCAGTTTGAGCCTCACTTTTTGATTGATTTCAATTTCAGGAAAGATAAAAGAAGAAAGAAAGAATTGAGAAAAGAGAAAGAAGCTGAGAAGTGAGAAAGTACAAGTGGATCAAGCATTCTCGCTACAGCGAGGATGGAATTCGCTATGGCGAAAACACACTTTCGCTATAGCGAGGGAGGTACTTCGCCACAGCGAAGTCGCGAATCATACAAATTCCAGGGAGAAGCTCGCCATAGCGTAGCAGTAGCGAGAAAAGAAGAAATCTGGGAACTTTAAGAGAGCTCGCTATAGCGAGAAGCACTCCTCGCCATAGCGAGATCGGACCCTGAAACGCACAGTTTTATTTATCAAGTTATAGAAGACGGGAAGAAGTAGGGTTTCGATTCATTCAGCAATTAGAGAGAGTTCTGGCCGACTAGGAGTGAAGAAAACACAACCAAGGTGTTGGAGAGCTTCAATTTGATCGGGGAATTCGTCAATTCTATTAATTTCTCTTTCGATTAGGTGTTTCTACTCCATCTCCTCTCTTAGTTGATGATATTAAACATGTTTGCTGAACTTGTCTGTGGATTTCAAGCCATGAGCGGCTAGATTTTGTTATCCTTAGGAATTTTATGAACCTTTTATCTGTAGAGATTATTTTCCCTTGTTGATTCTGCAGTTTATTAAGAATAGTATTGTTTAATCTGAATTATATTTCATCCTATTGGGTGGCCTCCTTTAGTTTGATTGTGAATTGAGTAATTAACCTTTGATAGAAGGAAATTGCTTATAGACCATTGGTTAAACAACTTATGATTAGATATAATCTGATTTGCACTTGAGATAGAAATATTCTCAAGGGCCCTAGGTAGTCGAAAGAAGGTCTGCACGTAATAAAGTATTAACCTCTCCTTGAGACATCAAGCGTGAGTGGATATAAGGGTTCAATTGGATCGAAAGACAATTGCACCTACTTTAACCTTGACTATAAAATTTGCTTTAAACTGTTTAATTAAAAGGGAAATAATTGACATTTGATAAAAAGGGGATTAAAATTCCTAAGGTGTTTTTGATTGCATAATTCCAATACAACTATCGTTTATTATTTGTCTTTGCATCATTCTCATAAATCCATTTATAACTTGATTCTTTAACTAAAATGAACATGAGAACTCTAATGCCTAATCGCAAATTGTATTGATTCTCTGAGGGAACGACCTTGATTCATCACGTACTACATCTGCGACCCGTACACTTGCGGTGTCATAATTTAGTGAGCATCAAGTTTTTGGCGCCGTTGCCGGGGAATTTAGGCAAATTGGTGATTAGAATTAGAGGACTTTGAGTAATTTTAGCTTAAACATTTTTTTTATTCACTTTTTCTTTGTTATTTACGCTTCAGTTGTTAGCTATTCAATTATTACTTTCTTAGTGATTACCTCTTGATTTTCTTGGCTTAGTGAGATTCTTGATCTGCACTCCTTTGTTTTCACAGGTACATAGTATATGCCACCTAAATCCAAATCTAACAGAACACCTAGAAAGACAAGGAGTTTAACGGACATTTTAGCTGAAGGGTCTACACTAACTCAAGCGGAGAGTGAGATAATTGTTCCTACCACGGATATGGCAAACGAAGATAATCAGAATCGTACTATCAAAGACTTTGTGGGAAGAACTATGAGAACCACTCAGCCGAGCATTGTAGTCCCTGATTTTCAAGCTGCTAATTTTGAGCTAAAACCTGTGATGATCTCCATGCTGTAGCTCAATGGACAATTTACTGGTGAAAGGTCTGATGAAGATCCCAACTGCCACATTCTATCATTCTTGGGAGTCTGTGATTCTTTCAAACAGAATGGGGTGCCAAGGGATGTGCTAAGATTGAGACTATTCCCACTCTCTCTGCAAGGAAAGGCTAAGGAATGGTTGTTAAATTTACCAGAGGGTTCGATAGACACTTGGGACAAGCTAGAGGCAAGGTTCAGAGCTCGCTTCATTCCAAATAACAGAATAGCAGATGCCCGTCGTGAGCTTATCAACTTCAAGCAAGTTTCAGATGAGCATTTATATGCTGCTTGGCAGAGATACAAAAATTTACTCCGCCAATGCCCGAGTCATGGAATGGATAACTGTGCCATTGTTCAGAACTTCTGCACACGCCTGACTCCACAAACAGACACTATGTTGGACGCTATCTTAAATGGGCGTTGGGATGACATGCCAGTAGATGATGTTATTCTGGCTTTGGACACACTATCTGAGAGTTATGTGCAAAGAGGAGTGATAGAAGGGTTACTGCTAATGTTGCTAGCACTCAAGAAGATTCATCTGTACCACTAGCAACTATCCTCTCTGCCCTGAATAAGAGGTTTGATATGTTAGAATCTCAAGTGCAACGAAGTCAACAATTGAATGTTTGTTCTACCCAAGTGACTCCTACTGCCTGTGAGAATTGTGGAGATCTGCACTCAACTGAACATTGCCCCTTTGCATTACCAGAATCAGTAAACTATGTGGGGAATTTTCCAAAGAATCAGAATCCATACTCGAACACGTATAATCCTGCATGGCGAAACCATCCGAATTTCTCTTGGAAGAATGGTCCATCTCTTAATCAACCATCATCTTCGAGAGTTAGGCCAAATCAACCTCCTGGATTCTCTCAAGTAACAAGGCAGAATGTACCTGTTCAAGAGCCCAAAACGAATCTAGAAGATATGTTGGCAAAGTTCATGACCACTCAGATAAAAAATAATAAAGAGCAAGCCGGCATCAATGCAAGAGTGGATTCTTCCCTTAAGAACATTGAGGTACAGATGGGGCAATTAGCGTCTGCGGTGAATGCACTGCACCAAAGAGGTTTGCCAAGCGATACAATTTCCAATCCAAGAAGAGAGGGTAAAGAAGAATGCAAGGCTATCACCCTGAGAGGTGGTAAAGAACTTCCTGAAATACAAGTTCAAGTGGAGGAACCAACAGAGATGAATTCTAAGGGTCCATCAGGAAATATTCAGATAGAAAGTGAAGCGTTTCAACAGAAGAAAGAGAAAAAGGCTACCAGTTTGAGCAACAAAGAAGAGGACAAGGAAGGAGAGTCTAAAGTGGAAAAATCCGAAGAAAAGACAGTTCTACATCCTAAAGTGGTACCACTGCCTCCATTCCCACAGAGATTGCAGAAGAAAGTCTTTGATGATCAGTATAAGAAGTTCTTGAGCATGTTTAAACAACTTCACATCAATATCCCTTTCTCTGAAACCTTGGAGCAAATGCCTAAATATGCTAAGTTCCTTAAGGATATGCTTAGCAAGAAGAAGCGGTTTACTGAATTTGCAACAGTGGCTTTGACAAAGGAGACTACAAATATCCTGAAATCCAATCTACCTACCAAGTGCAAGGACCCCGGCTCATTTTCAATCCCTTGCATGATTGGGGATAAATTTGAAGGTCGAGCACTCTGTGATTTGGGATCTGCTGTGAACCTTATGCCCTTATCCGTTTTTCAAAAGTTACAGATGGGAGAAGCTAATCCAACAACAGTCACCTTGCAGCTAGCCGATAGAAGTCTCTCCTATCCACATGGAATCATCGAGGATGTGCTAGTGAAGGTTGGGCAGTTCATCTATCCCGCTGATTTTATTGTTCTTGACATTGAAGAGGATAGAGACATCCTATTGATAGTGGGGAGGCCATTTCTAGCTACCGGCAGAGCACTTGTAGATGTGGAAAAAGGGGAGATAATAATGCGATTGGGAGATGAGCAAGTCACTTTCAGTGTGGAGAAAGCCATGAAGCATCTGGGCAGTGTCGAAGAATGCTCACGAGTGTCCATTATTGACGAGATTATTCAAGAAGAATTAAACTCTTATGCTTTCACCGATCTTCTTGAAGCAGTACTTGTTGGTAAGTCTAATATAGAGGAATTAAATAGAGTAGAAGTTGAGCACAAGCTTAATGCATTTAGGCCTATGGCTAAGCATAATAGGCATTTTGAATCACTGGAACTGACTTCACGAAAAACCCATGCTCTACCACCCTCCATCGAGCAGCCTCCATTGTTAGAACTGAAACCTCTTCCACCACATCTGAAATATGCCTATTTGGGGGATGGAGAAACTTTACCAGTCATAATCTCATCTGCATTAACATCCTCCCAAGAGAAACAGTTGTTAAAGGTGTTAAAAGGGCATAAAAGAGCAATTGGTTGGACCATAGCAGATATAAAGGGAATCAGTCCAGCCATCTGTATGCACAAGATTCTCTTAGAAGATGACCACAAGAAATCAGTGGAAAGCCAAAGAAGATTGAATCTGATAATGAAAGAAGTGGTCAAGAAAGAGATCATTAAGTGGCTTGAAGCTGGAATTATCTACCCCATTTCAGATAGTGATTGGATGAGTCCGGTGCAGTGTGTCCCTAAGAAAGGAGGTATGACAGTGGTGCATAATGAGAAGAATGAAATGATTGCCACAAGAACAGTCACAGGTTGGAGAGTTTGTATGGATTACAGGAAGTTAAATACAGCCACAAGAAAGGATCATTTCCCGCTTCCATTCATCGATCAGATGTTAGATAGATTAGCAGGAAAAGAATTCTTCTGTTTCTTGGATGGCTATTCTGGATACAATCAGATTGCTATTGCCCCGGAGGATCAAGAAAAGACCACTTTCACATGTCCATATGGGACTTTTGCATTCAGACGCATGCCGTTTGGACTATGTAACGCCCCTGCCACCTTTCAAAGATGTATGATGTCAATTTTTTCTGACATGATTGAGCATATTATGGAAGTCTTCATGGATGATTTCTCAGTATTTGGCATCACATTTGAAGAGTGTCTGGCTAATTTGACACGAGTCTTGCAAAGGTGTGAAGACACTAATTTAATCTTAAATTGGGAAAAATGCCACTACATGGTTTGTGAAGGAATAGTATTTGGGCATAAAGTGTCTAAAAGAGGGTTGGAAGTGGATCGGGCCAAAGTTTCAGTAATTGAGCAACTACCACCGCCCACTAATGTGAAGGCTATTAGAAGCTTCTTGGGGCATGCTGGGTTCTATCGGCGATTCATCAAGGATTTTTCACAAATAGCAAAGCCTCTTTCTCAATTGCTTGAAAAGGATACTCCTTTCAAGCTAGATGCAAGTTGTTTGAAAGCTTTTGAAGAACTCAAGCAGAGACTCATCACCGCACCAATTATAGTGGCCCCTGATTGGTCACTACCTTTTGAGGTCATGTGTGACGCGAGCGATTATGCAGTTGGAGCTGTGCTTGGTCAGAGACATGGTAAGACTTTTCATCCTATTTACTATGCAAGCAAAACCTTAGCTGGAGCACAGGTAAATTATTCAACTACTGAAAAAGAAATGCTTGCTGTTGTTTTTGCTTTTGAGAAATTTAGAGTCTATCTGATGGGTACTAAAGTCATAGTTCATCTGATCATGCTGCTATTAGATATCTCTTATGTAAGAAAGAATCTAAACCTAGGCTAATTAGATAGGTTTTACTATTGCAAGAATTTGATGTGCAAATTGCTGATAGGAAAGGAACTGAAAATCAAGTAGCTGATCATTTATCTAGGCTTATGAATGACTCTGATTGTGCGGATAACCTCTTGATTAATGAGAGCTTTCCTGATGAATCTATATTTGCTGTGAATTGTATATCTGTGCCCTGGTATGCTGATTATGCCAATTACCTGGTCAGTGGCATTGTGCCTGATGAATTAAATTTTTATCAAAAGAAAAAGTTTTTGCATGATGTGAAATGGTTTGTGTGGGATGAACCATTTTTGTATAGGAAATGTGCTGACTAAATTTTGCGAAAATGTGTGCCTCAAACTGAACAGAATGATATTCTTCATGCTTGTCATTCTGCTCCGTATGGTGGTCATTTTAGCAGCCAACGCACTGCTTACAAAGTGTTGCAATCTGGGTTTTATTGGCCCTCACTGTTTAAAGATGCTTATTTGTTTGTCAGTCATTGTGATGCATGTCAGCGAACAGGTAACATCTCAAAGAGGCATGAAATGCCCCAATCAGGTATTTTTGAGGTAGAATTATTTGATGTGTGGGGCATTGATTTCATGGGACCATTTGTTTCATCTAGAACTCATCAATACATTTTAGTTGCAGTTGAATATGTGAGCAAATGGATTGAGGCTGTAGCTTGCCAATCTAATGATGCCAATACGGTGGTGCGATTTGTTAAAAAGAACATTTTTACTCGATTTGGCACACCGAGGGCAATCATTAGTGATGGGGGGACTCACTTTAACAATAGATTGTTTAAGGGTTTACTTGAAAAATATGGAGTCACCCATAGAATGGCATTGGCTTACCATCCTCAAACCAACGGCTTATGTGAAGTTTCTAACAGAGAAATAAAAAGGATTTTGGAGAAGACTGTAAATCCCACCAGAAAAGATTGGGCAGATAAGCTCGATGATGCTTTATGGGCATACAGAACGGCTTTTAAATCTCCAATAGGTATGTCTCCATACCAATTGGTTTTTGGCAAAGCTTGTCATCTGCCCATTGAGCTAGAGCATAAAGCCTTTTGGGCTGTTAAGAAACTAAACTATGATATGGCTAAGGTGAGCGAAAAAAGATTACTGCAGCTTAATGAATTGGATGAGTTTAGATTGTAAGCCTTTGAAAACTCTAGAATTTACAAAGAAAGAACTAAAAGAGTTCATAATAGACACATCTTACCAAGGACATTTACACCTGGAGACCATGTGTTACTATATAACTCTCGTTTAAAGTTGTTTCCAGGTAAGTTGCGATCAAGATGGTCTGGCCCGTTCAAGGTAATTGATGTGACATCTTATGGAGCCATTGAAGTTCAGGATGAGAAATCAGGTGATCAGTTTAAAGTGAATGGTCAAAGGCTTAAGTATTATCTGGGTGGCGACATAGACCGGCAAACTACCATCCACACCTTGGCTCAGCCTCCTTAATCGGCTGACAAAGTCCGGCTGAGGACTATAAACCAAGCGCTCCTTGGAAGGCAACCCAAGTTTTCTTCTCTTGTTTTTATTTTTTTTAATTTACCGTTCTCGCGTTTTGTTTTAATTTTCGTATTTTTGTGTGTTTTATAGGTTGGGTGAGGTACTGGAATGCTGGATGCTGGGAACTAGGTGTTTGGTAGAAAAGACCGTCGTCCGACATGGTTTTCAGGGAGTTTCTAACTTTACTTTGCATTGGGCATTTTTATTCTAGTCATGTTGATCAACCTTGTTGGTTATGATTTGAGTAAAATGAGTTCAATGAGAGGTAAATCATATAGGGTTATAGAATGCTTATTTGCATATTAAAAAAAAAAATTTTGCTATAGCGAGAGGACCATCTCGCTACAGCGAGGCTGCTTATTTTTCGTCAGGTATAGCAACCAGAGAGTCCCTCGCCATGGCTAGGCTGTAGCGAGCCCCATGAACAATCCTAAGTGTCTTCGCTATAGCGATACAACCCCTTCGCCATGGCGAGATTTCTGCAGCCAACGTGGTACAAGGTCCAGAGAGTATGTCGCTGTAGCTACGCTATAGCGAGTGACCTGTTCTGAAAAATTTCAAGTCTTTTCGCTATTGCGAGTTACTCCATTCGCTATAGCTACTGCAGCATACTCTGAGCCACATACTAAAACCAGAGAATTCCTCGCTATAGCTACGCTATAGCGATGCGTTTCCGCGTCTAAATTTTTCCCAAGTCTTCTCGCCATAGCGAAGCATTCCTTTCGCTGTTGCGAAGACAGCAGCCCTGCTCATATTTTTTCTAGAGAGTAGCTCGCTATTGCGTAGCAATAGCGAGGTCGCTATTGTCTGAATTATAATAGTACATTCAGTCGCTGAAACCATATCCCTATTCATTCTCGCTATAGTGCCTCTGAACCTTCCTCCCTGCAATCTCGTCCTTCCACCAAATTTCCTGAAATCAAGGCTCCCATTCCCCTCGCAATCCATTTTTCGTGCATCAGGTAAGTCTATTTTTAATGTTTTCTCCTGAATCATGGTGAATCTAGGATTTTTCGCGAACCTAGGGCTGACGGACTCGTCCTCTTAAATTTGTATAGTCTAGGGTTAGTTGTTCGTTTTAAATGCATGTGTTGTGCTGGGTGTCCATTTCTGTGCAGGGGATTACTTTCAGTTTAGCTTTATTCCGCGTATAATCGCAGTTTGCTCATTTCTGTTCGTGCTCGCTATAACAAGCATCAACTCGCTATAGCGACTTCGAAGAATTTTTCCAGAAAATTTTTTCTCTGTCCCGATCGTTCCCTGCTTCGATTACTCCCTTTTTCCTATGTCCTTTGGTCCCCTGTAGGCTTGTAAATGCTCGTGTCCTTCTTGCAAATCATAGCATATCTAACTACTTCATGCTTTCTAATTTTAGCTATGCATGTGGTACCCCATTTCCCCTGATCATGCAATTGAATTCTTCTGCTTCTTGCACTGATTTCCTTTCAATTCCTCTTTGTTTCTTTGTTCAGTGATGGCCCCCAAGAAGCAAGCTAAGACTGCTGGAGCATCTTCATCGAAGCAGAAGAAGCAAGCGTATGATAAAGATAGGTTCGCTTCAGCCCGGGCAGAATTCTGTTTTGACCGTCTCTTCGCTGACCGCGGTGTGGTTGAAGACCGGTATTATGAACCTCATGGCCTAGATCTCATCCATCCGGACTTCCAGTGGCATGACCTTCAAGGCTTCACCAAAAAACCGGTGCATCGGATCCCGCTAATGATCCAAGAGCTGTATGCCAACTTTGAAGATATTGAAGAGGGAGAGGATGAATATTATTGCCGGGGCGCTTGGGTACGCATTAACGAGAAAGTCTTCCAAGACTACTATGAGCTACCGGACGTCGAGCACTGTGCCTTCCAACATTATTTGGAGAATCCTAAATCCGTGCCATGGGAGGAGGTGGAGATCACTATCGCACTGGAGGGCCGAGCCCGGTTGGTAAACAAAGTATATCCAGTAAATCAGTTGAACAAACCGGCCCGCTATTGGCTACAATTCATCACAAGCAACATACTGACGAGCTCCCATGGTTCGGAAATGATCCAAGAGCGGGCGACCCTGACTTGGTGCTTAATGACCAGGCAGCGGGTGAACATCCCTCGCTTGATATACCTGAACTTTAAGCAGATAGCGAGGTCTGATAGAGCGAGCCTGGCCTACCCCCACATGCTTACTGAGCTAGTCACCATGGGGGGAAGCCGCATCTCCAAAAATGATGCGCAGTTCAAGCCTAAAGGGCCTTTTAAGTATGATAACATGAAGGATGAGCCGGGACACCCTCGCAGACAACGGACATCTGCCCGAACCCCTCCGGCAGCTTCTTCACCACCTTCACCACAGCCCATGAGCACACCTGCGCCGATGCAGCAGGACCCGCCACATTCAGCTGAATTTGAAGGTTGGGTGCGAGAGTCCATTGACCAGTTGGAAGGCCATGTCCTATCCATGAAGGACCAACTTCAAATGCTGATGGACTACTTGATGCCTGCCCCTGCCCCTTCACCTCCAGCGGGTCCTACGCCATCAGTGATCGTTCTTCCCCAACAGCCCCCACAGGGTGACCAGCCTGGTCCTTCGGATTCACAGGATCCTTCTATCCCTTGATTGCTATTTCTTATACTGTTTTATTTTGCTTCTTGGGATTACTGTATATGGATGACTGTATATCTTTTTGTTTGTGTCACTGGTGCTGGCTGCTCTGTTTCTCTTATAACAACTCACCAATTCCTGTAGCTCTTGTCTATATTGTTGGGCCGTCAATTGCAGGACTAGTTTGCGCACATCCCTCTCGCCTTCCCAAATGTTTTCTTTTCTTATCAGGGGAGTACTGTCTCTTTCTTTTGCATACAGAACACTTTACTTCTCTTTTCTTATGATTGCTCTTCTGTTTTGAACATTGCGGACAATGTTAGCTTTAAGTGTGGGGGAATGTACACAAAGGCTAAATAGACATGAACACCCAATTTCAGTTAATAAAGTAAATATCTACCACTCATAAATAATCTAACATAACATCTCCAATTCTAACAAGAATTAGCCTCACTGCCTTAGAAGAACACTGATCAATGAATATGGGGTTGAAGCAAGCTTGAAATGAACAAAGTACATAATGTAGTTATAGTATACACCCACATTAGGACCACTCTTCCACAATATGATTAAGTAAAGTATTCAAGTTTTCTCCTAAACTAACTCTCAATTATTTTTTTAGATTTGTCTAAATTACTTGCTCTAGTGGATATCTGATTGTCATTTGAGAGGGATCCACTATGTAAAAAAAAAAAGAAAAAAAAAACTACTCCAATGGTTGAAATCACTTAGTAACCGGGTGGCTTCATGACCAATGTCGTCATTCGCGTCAAACGGTAATAGAAACTAAGAGTATGCTAATGAGCACTCCGAGGACTTCCTTAATCTGAGTAACCGGGTGGCTTCATCACCAATGTCGTCATTCGCGTCAAAAGGATTAAGAGAACTGAGGAGAAATCATTCAAAAAAAAAAAAAGAGATTGGGCAAAAGTCATTAAAAAAAAAGTTGTTAAATGATCATGTAGAAAACTGATCTCTGGTGAACAATAGAAACCTTTTTTTATGAATGTTGAGGATTAAAGCTAGAGTGGATATCTGGATTGGTCTTAAAAATTTAATGAGGATATGTTGAAGGTTGCTTGAGTGCTTTTTGAACATCTATCTGTGGAACACACACACACTTAATCAGGGTGTGGCTATGATTGCATTATTTGCGAAATTCAATTTGAGTTTTGCTAAAATTCTGTGTCTAGTATTAGTCTCATTCTAAGTATGGGGGAGAGCTGACTTCTGATTGATTGGGTGATGATTATGCAAAAGAATAAATAAATGATTTCTGTTTGATAATTTTGAGAATTGCTTGAGGACAAGCAAAGATTTAAGTGTGGGGGAGTTTGATAACTCCCTAATTTATGATATAAAAGGATTATATTTGAGATAAAAATTAGGGAGTCAAATGCTTTCTTCTTGATTAATAGAGTTAAAATGGATTCAATCAAATAAAATAAAGAAAGTGTTTTATTGTGTTTTCTTTAGCAGTTTGAGCCTCACTTTTTGATTGATTTCAATTTCAGGAAAGATAAAAGAAGAAAGAAAGAATTGAGAAAAGAAAAGGAAGCTGAGAAGTGAGAAAGTACAAGTGGATAAAGCATTCTCACTACAGCGAGGATGGAATTCGCTATGGCAAAAACACACTTTCGCTATAGCGAGGGAGGTACTTCGCCACAGCGAAGTCGCGAATCATACAAATTCCAGGGAGAAGCTCGCCATAGCGTAGCAGTAGCGAGAAAAGAAGAAATCTGGGAACTCTAAGAGAGCTCGCTATAGCGAGAAGCACTCCTCGCCATAGTGAGATCGGACCCTGAAACGCACAGTTTTATTTATCAAGCTATAGAAGACGGGAAGAAGTAGGGTTTCGATTCATTCAGCAATTAGAAAGAGTTCTGGCCGACTAGGAGTAAAGAAAACACAACCAAGGTGTTGGAGAGCTTCAATTTGATCGGGGAATTCGTCAATTCTATTGATTTCTCTTCCGATTAGGTGTTTCTACTCCATCTCCTCTCTTAATTGATGATATTAAACATGTTTGCTGAACTTGTCTGTGGATTTCAAGCCATGAGCGGCTAGATTTTATTATCCTTAAGAATTTTATGAACCTTTTATCTGTAGAGATTATTTTCCCTTGTTGATTCTGCAGTTTATTGAGAATAGTATTATTTAATCTGAATTATATTTCATCCTATTGGGTGGCCTCCTTTAGTTTGATTGTGGATTGAGTAATTAACCTTTGATGGAAGGAAATTGCTTATAGACCATTGGTTAAACAACTTAGAATTAGATATAATCTGATTTGCACTTGAGATAGAAATATTCTCAAGGGCCCTAGGTAGTCGAAAGAAGGTCTGCACGTAATAAAGTATTAACCTCTCCTTGAGACATCAAGCGTGAGTGGATATAAGGGTTCAATTGGATCGAAAGACAATTGCACCTACTTTAACCTTGACTATAAAATTTGCTTTAAGCTGTTTAATTAAAAGGGAAATAATTGACATTTGATAAAAAGGGGATTAAAATTCCTAAGGTGTTTTTGATTGCATAATTCCAATACAACTATCGTT
The DNA here is from genome assembly GCA_026724425.1 of Erythrophleum ivorense. NCBI lineage: Eukaryota > Viridiplantae > Streptophyta > Magnoliopsida > Fabales > Fabaceae > Erythrophleum > Erythrophleum ivorense. The sequence continues at coordinate 333,903 of JAIUCV010000720.1, read as the reverse complement.
TATTATTTGTCTTTGCATCATTCTCATAAATCCATTTATAACTTGATTCTTTAACTAAAATGAACATGAGAACTCTAATGCCTAATCGCAAATTGTATTGATTCTCTGAGGGAACGACCTTGATTCATCACGTACTACATCTGCGACCCGTACACTTGCGGTGTCATAATTTAGTGAGCATCAGTTACACATTGACTGCTATCCTTTTTATTAGTGTCTAAGAGTAAACTTGACCTGCATTCATTTAAGCATTGATTTGTTGAGCACGTTGCATGAAATATTGGCTGACTCGATAGTATGTTGCTTTTGCTATGCTTGATATGGACAAGGATCTGACCCTCTTCAAGATACTATTCATGCATTTTGCTAGATTCATTGTTATGTGGCCGTATCGGCTTTTTACATCATATGCATGAGTTCACTATTTTTTGGAGATTTCTACAATCTATCTAGCTACTTCCTTTTGTATTACTGCTATTTCAACTAACTTCTCATTAACATATCAACACTCATATGCATAATCTATGTAACATGATTAATGTAACTATTATTATTTGTTAATAATTTACGACACAAATAACCAGATAGAAAGGAAAAACATACCAATATTTTTTAATTTCTACTTTAAATCATATGACCTATAATGCGTGTGGAGGTTGCTTACTATATGACGAAGACAAAAAATATGATAACTATGTGGTGGTTACTAACCAGTCTGTAGATTAGCGATGACAGATAAAATTGATGGATGTCTGTCTGATATCAAATAAATACCACATTGTCTAGATACCACTCTTCTGTGCAAGTTATACAAGAACCATGTCCATGCTGATTGCGTCTCCTCTTCCATGACAGCAAAGGCGAGGGGAACAATATGGCAGTCACCATCTTGTGTCATTACCATTAATAGTGTCCTTTTACATTTATCGTAGAGAAATGTACCATTAACTTGAATCATCGGTTTAAGATGCTGAAATGCATCTATACAAGGTTTAAACACCCAAGACACATGTTTAAACACTGAAACTGGCTCACCAGTAGAGGCACTCTAAGAAACTTCATTCATGACAAATTCAACATATGAGCCAAGCATGGACTGTTGGACTACAGCCATCTATTTGGGTAATGTGGCATAGGAACTTTCCCAATTACCAAAAGCAACTGCGGCGGCTTTATGTTTTGTTCTCCACACTTTTCTATAAGAGATAGTGTAACCGAATAAGCTCTTCATCCGCTCAATTATCTACCTGATTGGAATATCGGGTGTCTCCGTCACTATTGCCATGATACATGATTAGATAATATTAGAGTCCAATTTTGGATGATCTTATAATATGGTTGAAGACAAACATGTATGTGGACCCCTATATCTTGTAATATGCCAGAATGATCCCTTCCCCTTTCCTTTATTGCATACTTTGACTCGCCATCTACAGTTACTGCCATAATTTATGCACTGACATCCTTCATATTTTTTGCTTGTCAAATATTTTTTAAAATTATGATGCACCCTTACAGAGTATAGTTTCACAACAAGTCACAATGCCTTTTGATTTGAATACTTTAATCAAACAAATAACTCCTAATTGTTCATTTGCATTTGATTTTTCACCTTTTCAAATTTATCACCCCGTGTTAAGGCTAAATTAACTTGTTGGAAGAATGCAGCAGTAAGGTCAATATATTAGGACACTGGTTCAACATCAACGACTTCATCATCATCACCACTCTCATTGTCATATGCATCGTCATCGTTATCACCATCAGTCTCACCATCATCATCCACATCTTTATTGTTATAATCAAGGTCAAACTCTGCATCATATTTATCTTCATTTTTAAAGTCTTCTAATACATTTTCTTCTAAGCTAGATGGATAAGGAGGTTCATCAAACCCAATGACTGAATAAGAGGAACTCGAGTGCGAACTACCCTCTATTGGGATTATTTAATAAGCTGTTGATTTATAAAATAGATCAGGCAAGGGCATCACCCCAAACACTGGGGGTTGACTGAAATTCAATACTTAAATATGGGTCAATATCTGAGATGTTCGCATATATTTCAACTGCATTCAATTGTGATGGAAAATGTGAGTTTGATTGCCACATTCTCTGCATATCACCATCATCTTCCAATATAATCATTTGATAACATGTTAGATTTATTGTCATCGGGAACCTATATATCAAATCAGATACAATCTGATTTGCATGAATGTGTAACTTTTGACTAATTGCTTGTTTTAACTCTTCCAAGGTGATATCAACGCTAATTGTTATGTATCTTGACATTACACACTGAAATGTCGCACCTTGTACACTGTCATAAATTCTTCTATTTGTATAAATACAAACAATCTTATTTCTTTTAGCCATTTTATTCCCTTCAAATATCCTAATCACAAACGTATTCAAAATAGTTATACTTGTAGCATACATCATCTTTCCAGAATTTTTCATCAATCTTTCACAGTTGTGGATTTCTTTTCATGCATCTTTTTTTTAGTTATGTATACTTGTAATACATATAAATTCATTTTCTTTAATGTTATTCTTCTTTACTAATTACATGCATTTATTTTTTGCATTATAAATGTAAAATATTTTGACATTTTTTTTCAACTATATAAACTTTTTTCTTCAACTATATAACCATCTTTTTCATTTTCTTTTTTTTTGGCATTAATATAAAATGTTTTTTTTACTATTAAAATAATTTTATATTATATTTCTTTTGCTATTAATAAAATAAATTTTGAATTTCATTTTTTTTACTATTTTAATTATTTTATGTTCACATCATTTTTTATACCTATTAATATAAAATATATATTAAAATTTTCAAAATTATTAATATACTATATATAGTTTTTTAGCCACTATATCAATTTAATTTTTTCATTATTGTCAATGAAAGTTATTTACTTATTTTTTTACCTATTTAAATCCTTTTTTACTAACATTATTCTTGTTTTTATTAAAATATAATATAATTTTTTTCATAATTAATCAAGCATATATTTCTATTTTCCACCAACTAGTTAAATTTATTTCTTTCATTATTGATATTAAAATTTATACACTTATTTTTTAATTATTTAAATCATTTTCTTCTAATAACTTTTTTTTGTTCTTGTTAATATAAAATACATATTATATACATTTCTTAATAATTAATCAAGCATATATTTCTATTTTCCACCAACTAGTTCAATTTATTTCTTTCATTATTGATATTAAAATTTATGCACTTATTTTTTAATTATTTAAATCATTTGCTTCTAATAATTTTTTTTGTTCTTGTTAATATAAAATACATATTATATACATTTCTTAATAATTAATCAAGCATTTATTTCTATTTTTCACCAACTAGTTAAATTTATTTCTTTCATTATTGATATTAAAATTTATATACTTATTTTTTAACTATTTAAATCCTTTTTTCAAATATTATTTTTGTTTTTATTAATATAAAAATATATGATATAAAATTTTAAGAATTAATAAAGCATATATTTATGTTTTCCACCAACTATTTAAAGTTATTTCTTTCATTATTGATATTAAAATTTATGCACTTATTTTTTTTAACTATATAAATCTTTTTCTTCTAATAATTTTTTTGGTTCTTATTAATATAAAATACATATAATATAAATTTCTTAATAATTAATCAAGTATATATTTCTATTTTTATTCAACTATTTAAATTTATTTCTTTTACTATTAATATTAAATGTTTCACAATTATTTTTCACTTATTTAACTTCTTTCCTTCTTCCCTTATTGTTGTACTTATTAAAATAAAATATATTTCTTCTTACATCTATATAAATTCATTTCTTTTCCTACTAATATAAATCATTCTTTTTATTTTTCAACTCTATCTTATCTTTTCTTCCTCTTTTATTTTATTTTAATTCATTTTTATTTCATATTTTTTCCTCTAACCAAAATAATAATATTAAAAAATCTAAAATACTATTACACAAAAAACTTAAAATAATTAATTTTCATCATTATCATATTTTACTTCATATACATCTAAAATAATAACAATAATATAAAATTACAATAAACAAATAATTATATTTATGCACATAAACATTACTACACAGTAAACTAACAAACATGCATATATTTCATAATGCAATAAAAGATATTATCATTTCACAAATTTATCAACATACTTATATTTCTCTTCTAATAATAGAAGAATATTATATTAAAAATAAAATTATAAATACATTTTTCTTCTCCAACTTACCTTATATTTTGCTCCATAGTGTGGCTTTACTGGCTAATTTTATAGCACTTCTTTCTTAATCTGTAGCAAAACATTTTAAATCTGTAGTAGAACCTAAATTGATAAGGTAAAATAAGAGAATTTTGACATGAAGGGATTTGAGAAACACTCAACGAAAACAATGGATGGATGGAAGTAAATTGTAAGAAACCTTCAATTTATAGACAAATGACTAAGGGCATTTTCGTCCATTTACTATAACATTATCTGTTATATTATTTTTTAGCCAATCAAAATTCATTAAAATTTATTTCAATCAATTATATCTTGCCACGTGTCCCTTACACAGTCAAATTCCCCTTCACCTTTTTTTTACTGTGTCCACTTTTACAGTGTACCCGTGCTCTGCAGGCTACATAGCCTGCAGCAAAGGGTTGTAGGCTATGTTGGGATCTGAATTCAGAATTCAAAATGTGAGATTCCAAATTTAGAGCATTGATTTATAGTTAACCCAGGCATTAATGCCTCAGTCAGTGAGCCTTGCTGGAATTTGGATTGATGTAATCCGAATTCCAACATTTTAGCATCAATCCAAATTCCAACATTTTATTACCTTTAGATCAAATATGTTGCCTCCTGTTGCTTTTGTCGAATTACTTTTATCTTTTGTTATTTGCCTAATAATTCTCAGCACATTTAACCTATATACAACAAAATTATACCCTTGCATATAAACAACAAAAATATAACTAAGATTCCAGCTTATATACGACAACATATTACAAGTTTCTTGTGCTTATTCAGTACCAACCTTATGTGCACTAACCTAACCTTTGCACTATAAAATACTGACTTATGTATAGTAAAATTACAGTGTTGTATATAAGTTTCCATCTTATTGATAACAAAAATACAACTAGGATTCCAACCTATATGCAACAAAATATTACAAGTTTCTTATTCCCATTCAATATCAACCCTATGTGCACATAACCTAACCTTACACCAAAAAATACCAACCTAAGTTGCCATCATATATGCACAAAAAAATCAACTGCTACATGCACTAATCGATCTTAATCTTAAATAACAAGTTGTAACATATATACAACAAAAATAGCAAACCATAATTCACATATGGCACAACAAAATTGTGCACATAATCTAAAAAAGTAAAGCATTAATTTATTTGATGAGTTATTGAATCCAATCAACCCACTTATTAGTAAGTAATAATAAGAATACAAGCATAAGCTTATCATCATGACAAAGCTAGTTATGAGCAACATTCTCTTCATGGCATGTAAGTCTATCAACCATTACCACTTTAAAAGAGAGCTAGTCTCTTTTGGCATTCAACTCTGCCTTAATACCAAAAGATGAGCATAATTTATCTATAGCTTTATGAATGCCATGCTTTAAATCTACACCTACCTCCTAATGCCTCCATAATGTGTCATCGAAGCAATTTCCTTTATCTAGATGTGGCTTCACTTAGTTGGGGTAGTGAATTTCAAATTATTCTAAACTTGCATTTGGGTCATCACCTAAGTCAGCGTCCATAAAGTCTTCTATGCTAGCACCCACATTCCTTCGGCAACATCCACAAGTACATTAGTAGTAGATTGGGTGTTCTCTCGATTGTCCACTTTTATCCAAATACCAAACAAAATTCTTTAAATAGAGGAAAATGTCTACTTTTAAAGGCATTGCCCTTTTATGTGATTGTGCATAAATGAAAATGAATAATTAGAAATGCACATATATTCACATCTTGTACCATGACTATATATTAAACCAATAGACTATATACCTATAGATAGTTTTACCTTCAAATATTCATCCTAAACTTTTTTGTCCACCATAACACACTTTCTTTGGGGATCTTCCCCAAAACAACTAGTGTTTGTTCCATATGTCATATCATAAATAACTCCTTAGCATATCTTCAATATTTAGTGCATGATTTAGTGCTATATATTATGCCATTATCACGTAGCTCAAACATGCATGCCATAAGTAAATTGTCCTCTTTAAGTGTCCATGCATGTTTTGCAACTTGAGAATTAAGCCTAGGTAAATGCTCTATTTTGATAAGATAATAAAATTGCAAACTAGTCAGGGCACCTACATATATAAAGGTTAAAACCAACAAAAAAACCAACCATTTATACAATTACAATAATTAGGTTAAGCATTAATCAAATTAAATGTATATGACAAACAAAATAATACTAATAGTTAATAGGTATATTTCAAACAAGCGTAATAAATAGTTAGTTGATAATAATATGCAAATAACCAAATATTTAATACAACCTAAATCTTACATAGTATCCAAGCTAATATTGCAAGTATATCCACTATGGTTTTCAAAAGTTATACAAATTCATCTACTCGCTTTACAACACCTAAAATCAATGAACATTTCATTAGTTAATTTGTTTTGCCAAGCACTCGAAAACATCAGTTAACTTCATTGTAATTATAGGACTATGCTTCTTAGTTAGATCACATGGTGCTAGGTCCCTAACCTCATCTTCCAATGGGTTATCATTATTGTTTTGCCAAATAAAATTAGGCAATAAGCAGCAAGTAATTATAATCCAGTTGTATATTCTCATTGGGTACCATAAAGGATTTCTAAGGATTATCCATCTTGATGGCATTTTGTGCAACTAAATGTTCCATATTAAAAAAAAACTCTCGAAGGGAAGTCAACAAACAACTTTCTTTCCACTTATTTAAGTGGTATCTTTGTCCTCGATAAAGAGCAAGAAATCATTTACAATTAGTGAACCCAACATCAACCAAATAGTATGGCTTTAAATAATATAACTTTATTCTTTAGTGATAAAAGGGTAAATATACATATATAGATATAGTAAATAACAATGTTACATATGAAAAAGATGGTTGATTTACTTACCCTGAAGTACTTTCAACCTATTCCTCCTACTAATTACATCACTTAATACCCTTCCATTGGTTGTAAACCCTTCCTACCCAGGCAAGACATATATAAATTGTAAATTGAGTGAACAAACTCCTAAGACATTTGTGGTTGTCTCCCCCTTCTTATTATGGTGCCTTAGTTTATCTTCAAGGGGCACTTTTATCCTTGTATATGTTCCATCTAGTGCACCAAGGCAATTCTATCAAAAAGAAAACAATTAATATGTTTTTTACAAAAACTGCACCTAGTGTCCATTATTTGAAAGTAATTTATTTCTTTATCTTGAACCATTTCCATCTTTCATTAGATGAATTTTTAGGAATAGGCTCTGGCATTTTAAATAACATGCCTTGCAAATGTCGTATTACAATCAACACCATGTTGAGATGTCTATTGATTGTTCCATTGATATTCCAAAACGATTTTGAATGACTTTATTCTTTATATGATGTGTAAGTATGTGTAAAAGTATTACTACTTGCTCATTAATTAACATATTTTTAGTAGATTTCAATCTCTCTATATTATGAGGCATAGAACATAACCAATCAAAGGCTTACTTATTCATCTTAAGTTGGTCATAATAGGTAGTGTCATCACTATAAATCATTTTCATAAGCTACTCCCTTTTAGCATAAAAGCTTACATTGTATGACTTATTATTGATATGCCTCATACGCTGAGCAAACAAAAGACCCATGCTTAGATAAAATTTATATACTACATGAACAACATTCAACCACTATATCAACAATTCAAGGATTACTTCTCTTTCCAAGTTTGTCATAATTGCATCAATAATCAAATCAAATTGAATCATAGAAATAATAAAACTTATTAGTAAACACTTCGAGTAAAGGATCCATGGTGTCAATAGCAAACTATTTTAATAAATGTTGAGATAATTAGGAGTTATATATATTGAATTATTATGCATTACCCACTTTTTTTTTTTCATTTTTCTATAGTCAATAAAAAATTATCTATAACCTATAGTTATTTGCTCTACCGTATCCATAGTCACATGACAAATCCACATCTCTTTCTTTCCTCTCTTTATGGCAAAGACTAACTTGCAAATTGGGGTGCTTTATAGTAAATCAGTAGTGGTAATGTAGAAATAATCAAATCAAATTAGGGTGCTATACAAAACAAATTCACGTTTATCATACCACCTAGCAACTCAGACAACGAGGATGTAATGCATTCTAAGTAACAACTTTGATAGCCATCTTATCAAAGAACCATAGATCATTAAATAAAAGTAAAAATTCATAAACATAAAGCTACATATAATTAGGCCATATATTACACAAAGTAAAAGGGCACCAAGAGAGATAATCATCTTATGTATGATTTTTTTGTTACATATAGCATCAACTACCATGACTAGTGGTGCATTAGGCCATATATTAAATACATTTTACACTAGTATTATCTTGATTCAATAAAGAAAGTATCCTATAACAAAAGTCCATGTTTAACTATAAGAAAAGACAAATTAAGGCATTAATCAATACATTTTTAGTTTCATTTTCACTAATTTTAAATACTAAAAGGAGATTAATTGTCATTAATATATGCATTATAGGGACTAGAGCAAGAATTAGAAGGGCTTCATTTCAATCCCACAATAACCCAATATTTAAGATTTTAAGCAGTTTTCTCAACATTTGAGAAATGATAAAGATTTGATTTGACCAAACTTTTTCCTTAGTCCATGATTTCACCAAACTTTATAAATAATAAAGAATGGAAAAACTAGTTGGCTTAGAAGATTTATAGAAATATAGCCCTCATTAGTGTGTATCATTAATGTTTAGCAATCATTTTTCCCTATATTACACCTACAGTGACATTTTGCCTATCCTTTTACAAACCACTAGGAGGACCCCACAAATCAACAAAAAGTGGGTTCCTGCTATGACCATAAGCAAAGAACTTAGTAAGATATCGATGTTGAGGAGAAGGAAGGACAAAATCTTACCTCTATCTTGCTATACAATGCATGTTGAACTCCTTCAATCTCCACTTTGGCACAGCATTTGGTGCAAAGTGGTAGAGGATGAGTGATCGACAGCAAAAGGTGGTGGATGCAAACATGACCTCGCAATTTAGGTGGATGTGAACATGACCTTATTGATCTAAGAAGGGCAAGATGGTCTAACTAATTCCTTTCCCACTCATTAGATCTCTCTTCCTTGGCAAAGTGAAGGATAGAAGACTCTTGTGTTTATGGGAGCTAACTCAACCAAAGAGTATTTGTTATTGTGTACCAAACATGCCATTTTAACTATCCCACTCCCTTTCCCATTTTAGAATTGGACTCCCTTGCATACCAAATAAGACCTAAATTACATGTAAAATTTTAATTTTACCATATGTCCATATCTATATCCATGCTTCCTTATAATAGTATATCCACTGCTTATCAATGAGTCCCCCTCAAATATTGTCATTCCTAGGTGTGGTTTACAAAGAGACATAATATCTCCTTACTTATTTTTCTTCTATGAATTTCTTGTCCTATAGTTTGCATTATTTAGAGGATAGGAAGCAACTAGAAAGCTCAAGATCAGAAAGAAAGGGATCAAGTCTCATATTTATTCTTTTTAACTATTTGGGAGCATATTCAAAAAGAAGAGGTTGTTTTAATTCATCCTTCAATAAAATTGAAGGTAGGATCGGGAAACAAAATCCCTGTTTGGCTTACTCAGAATAATTACGGGAGAAATAACCAAACCATGGAGTTGAAGGAATTCATAATTTTTTATTTATATAAAAATGTTATGTGCTTTTAAAAAAGTCTAAAGTTAAAGTTCATTTACATTTTAGCCATTTATATTTCTATATTTTAATATTCTCCTAAGGCCATTTTTTTTCTGGATGTGTTTTTTATGAAAATTTTGACATTATATAAATAGTTACTTTATTTTGAAAATATATCTTTCAAAAATATTTATTATTATTTTCCATAAAATAATGCTAACATTGAGTTGATATGATTGTTTTTAATATGTGGGAATATATATATATATATATAATACTTATTTCATTAGGAGACTTTACCTGGTATACTATATATTTCATATAATTATCACTATTTGAAATAAATTATATGAACTAGATAATATGCGATAATAAGTTTAAACTAAAAGTTTAGTAAATATATTTGTTGATTTTTATAACACTTTGTGTTTCACATAATTATTATAAATAATGAGTCACATGGTGTGTATATATATAATATGCTTACTTCGAATTTAAGTTGATTAAAAAGAATGCACTACAACAATTATTAATTATTTCATAAAATTGGAATTAATTTAATATTTTGCTAGTAGTAAATAGGCTTAGGTAAAATTTTACATGAGGATGATGAAAATACATTATATAATTTAAATTTACTAATAAGAAATTTTATACAAGAATTTATTAATTAAATTAATTTAACCTAACCATCTAATTAGAATGGGACCAAAGTAATTAAAATTTAATTACGGAATTTTAATCAAGAATATAATCATATAGATGGAGTTTTAAATTAGGATCAAACTAATTAAGTTGAAATCCAACTAAGCAAATTAAAATAACTCACATGATATAGCGTGTCAAAAGAAAAGAGAAGTTGCGAGCAGGAAGCGGAAAACGCCACTTACTATATTTTCTTACCACATAATTTACATAAACTCGTGCATGATGGAAGATACATGAGATAATGCATCTGAATTGAATTCTGTGGCACATTAGTAGGAGTGATTGTTTGCTCCTCACCTCTCCTATATGAACCGAATTCCATCCTCCATTTCGGCAAGAAGCAAATTGCGCGAAATGAGTAGAGAGAAGGAAAGAAAAAAGAAGTTAGTTTAAGAAAAAGATTCCAATTTAAGGCCGAAATAATAATACTTTTTCTTTCAGTTATTATTATTTTAATATTTTATTATCTATGATTATAATGTTATTGTTGTACTTTCATGTTAAATTATTTTTCATTTTATCATATTATTTGTGCGATGTTAAACTTATATTCTGCATGAGAAAGTATTATTGTTAGAATTTTGCTTCAATTTAATTATGAATTATATTTAGATTATAGGTTTGGATTAGATTTCAATTTAATGATGAATTTATAATATTATTGAGCCATGTAAGATTTTTTAGTATGTGAATTCCTATTTTAATTTATTCATGAAATTTATGCTATGAAATTCTTGAATATGTACATAAAATTCGTACTAAGATATTCTATTTTTTTTATGTATTGAAATGCTCAAATATTTCATAGAATCATGGAATTAAAATATTGAAGATATGTTTTCAAGAATTTTGCATAAATAAAATATATAGGATTCTCGAACGCTTAGCATGAATTATAAATTTTTAGTTATGCATTATTCTTTGCTAGATTAAGATTTTTATCTATTTTTATAAAAGTTGTAAAATGTGATCCCAGGGAGGTAACCTAACAAAAAAGATGATTATATATATATATATATATATATATTATTTTTACATGTGTGTGTGTGTATTTGTCTGTCTATGTGTTTATCATAAGAAATAATTTTTGGTAAGGGAGGTGATGTCTAATTGTATAATTCTTCAATTATAAATCTATCATAGAGGATACCTTAGTTAGAAAGAGCACTCGCAAATCAGTACTCTTGTTTCATCTCTGAAGATAGTGAAGCCTTAATAACAAGTTTATAGAAGGTTAAAAATACGATTCCTTAATTATTTACATATTTTATGTTATTACCAAAATGATTATGAAGTGTTTAATTACTATTGTATATTGTTATTATAGAAGCGTTATGATTATGAGATAATGTTTGGTAGCCTTATATATAGCTAGCACTATCATGATTTTTTTTTAAAATCATGTTGTTATTATCTACCAAAAAGTTTAAATTCTCACTATTTGTTTCACAATGTATCCAGTTTACGATGACAACTCTCAAACTAACAGTTGAAATAGTAACGTTATAGATAGACATTTGTTTTTTATAGGCATCACTCGTAGAATTTGCAACTAGTAGCTTAGAAAGTGAAAAATTAGGATCTATCAACTTCACATGTAACATGTAACAAATGTGAGAAATCTTTTTGTACTTTTTTAAGAAAAGGGTTTTTCATAATTATTATCTTCCTTATATATAAAAAGCCGTGGGGTCTGTCACTGTTTATTTTGCACTGTTCACAAAGCATAGTTAATAATATCACATTGATATAACTGTTTATTTATTGTGTTGCACTGTTCATGTACTGTTAATATATCTTTTCTCTAATCTAAAATATAAGTAATTTTTAACAGATTCACATTGTTTAAAAAAATTAGTTATGTTTTTAAATTTTTTAAATATTACCATGTCTTTTCAATCTTACTTATATAATTAATACAGTTGTTGTCATTAAATGAAGAGTTTTTAATACAACTGTTGTCATTAAATGAAGGACATTATGAAAAAAAAGTAATAATTATTACCAAGTGACTTATATTTTAAACTAAATTTTTTTTTTTAAGTGACTTATATTTTGGATTGAAAAAAATATTTTTATTATTTTTTATTGTAAGACCCACTTTTTTTAAAAAGTCCCTGGATCTGCGAGGGTCACTGCTAATTAAATATATAGTAAGTTTTGTACTTGATAAACCGTAATTTCAAATAATATAAAATTGAGGTTACTATGATTAGTTCTGGCTGAATCTTATTAGATTTAACACTTTTATGTTACCTAGATATGATCATTTAAATTGATAAATAATAAAGTAAGAAGCCAACATGACTACATCTGATTTCTAACTTTTTAATTCAAAGAAACAATTCATAAAGCAATTAACAATAAAGCTAGAGGTATCACAGATTTCATTAATCCATTCTCTTTAGTATAATCGTGTCTGGCTTGTTCTATATGGCCATTGTTTTATATTAATTAATATCACTATGTGGGAAAAGATAAGGAAAAAGGAAAAATAAAATATGCTCCATCTTACCCACTTTTATAATATTCATGCAGTAGTGGGTAATTAATTACGTGACATAATTTTAAATCAGGAAAGAACGCTAAATATGTACTTATATTTATTAATAAAACGTAGATATATATTTAATATTAAATAAAAAAAATTCCTATTCGTTATAAACGTACTTTTAACATTTCTAGATATCTCAAATCTGTGTATTTATTCAATTATAACTCATTTTATAATAAATTTTTTTATCCCCCCCCCCCCCCAAAAAATCAACACTTATCTTTACATTATTAGTAGATTAAAAAAGATTATTAGCACGTTTATAGCAGTGTATCAAAAAAATATATTGCAATTTGAAGTATTTTATAACTTCATTTAAAAATACTGGTAAAGGGAAAAAAATTATCACTATCGAAACATTTTATTGAACAAAATTATACTTGAAGATTTTAAATTAAATGTTTTTTTTATTGAAAAACCTTAGATATTAAATTATTTTGAAAGATTCAAAAATAAAAAAATTTAGTTTGAAATTTTGAACAATAATTTTGTTACATAATTTAAATTTTTTGCTATTGAATTATTTAAAATAATTATAAAATTTAAGATGTTTAAGTATAATATTTTTAATTTAAAGTTGTTCATTATGATTTTTTTAATCAATTTGTAAGATACAATCAGCTGTAGCGAATAGATCAACTTATCGAAATTCTCTATCACTTAAAGTCTTTTCATGAAAGGATACTGGCCAACAATAATGTTAACCTAAATATTATAATGTGCTGTCCTTTGAGCAGGCCAACCAAATCAGCTGGAGTTGAACTACCTTCGTATCAGTGTCTTGTCCCCGAAAAGATTAATGAAAAAAACAAACGAACCAACAAAAACAAAATTCTCTCTCACTTTAAGTTCTTTTCATGGGGTACGCTCTACAGGCGGAAATGATTCATGTTATAAAATTCAATGTACCGAAACTAAATTATCTCTAAAATAAATTTCAATTTATTCATTAATTAATAATTAGTAGATAATTGTCACTAGAAAAACCTAATGATGTATACCGTTCATGTATAATATTTGTTTTCTTTTATATAAAAATCTATTCCCCCCAACTCTTGATTTAAGAAAGAGTTAAAATAATCACATTAAATCTGGAAATACTAACATTAACATAAGAAATAAGATATATTCTATCCCCTTAAAATGTTGATTATAGATCCCAAATTTTTAGTTTCATGCAATATATTTTTTGTTAATTCTTTATCTAAAATTTTAATATTATTTATTTATGTAGTTTAAACGAGGTCCCAAAAGAAAAAAAATCCAACCCACCATCAAGGGATTTTTGGCTAAAAAAGTGTAGAAGAAAATGAGAAAAGAATGACTTCTATGTAGCTTTTATTGTGTGGAGAAGTTAATAAAAAGATTATATCGTATAAAATTTAAAATTTAAAAAATTTATAATTATCTTTTAAACTTGAAAAAATGTAAATTATACAACCTTTAAATTGAAGAATTTTTTGCATTTTAAAATTTTCTATTATTTTTAAATATAAAAAATACTATATTTAAAAATGTAATTAACTGCATGCCGTGCCACTAGTTATTAATATTATTAACTCTATAATATTATATATTGATAATTTTTTCTAAACATCATCATGCAAGAGATTGAATTTAGGATCTCTTAAAAGTTACTCAAATTCTCACTATTAATTTATACTTAATGCTTTATATTGATATTTTTATGGTGTCAAATTTATATTGATAATCTTAGAATTGAAGTATTAACAAGTATCACCCCTAAGTGAATGAATCTAATGTATAAAAAAAGCAAAATAAAAAATTAGTAACGCATTAATTTCAGTATCGCATAATCACTGTTCATGTTAGGATCCAGCAGCCCTAGAAAATATTGAGTTGACCTTGCCATTTTTCATCTTCAAGAAATAATAATAATAATAATACTAATACTGATACTAATAATAATAATAATAATAATAAAAGGAAGGTAAGGAAAGACAAGGCGCCTACTCTGACTATGAGAGAGAAATGAGTGGAGCGCGTACTGTGGGCAGGGAAGCAGAACATACACAGAGTGCAAGCGTTCGCAATACTACCCTCGACCGCTATTCCTGCAATTCAATTCCCCAGCAGCTTCTACCTCTCTCTCTCGCTATCTCTTCCTTCCAAAGGTAAGAGTTTTTTGGGCTTCCATCTTCGTTCCCCTTAGCTTTTGACAATTTTGATGGAGTTTAATTGGTCATTCACATGTGGTTTGTGCACCCTTTTCCTCTGGGATTCATTTTTCTATTAGGGTTTAGACGGTGAATTTTGAAATTTAATTTGATTGAAAGGTTTTGATGTTCGACTTATTTCTTTATTTTTTTTCTGATGGGCTATCTATTTTCTGGGTCGCTTTGGTGTTGCGTTTTGCTATGTTTTATTATGATTCTGCCTTTTGCTGTTTAATTGATCGTCTGTTTCCTTTCTTCTTGTTCTAGGTTGATATTGTTGATTTTGTGAATTGTTTTTTGTTTGTAAAGCTTAGCTTCTGTTGGGATTTGGAAAAATCATAAATTCAGGTGTGTAGACTTGAAGTCGTGGGTTAAGGCATTTGTGTGGATTGCAACTTTATAGTCTTTAAGCCCCTGTTAGGGACTTGAGATAATAATTTCAATGAAAATCCATTGATTGGCTTTCTACTACTGATTTGAAAAGCTAAGTTGTATTTGTTTTTACCCGTATAACTACTGAAATAATGAAAAATGCTTATTGTCACTTCTGTTGCCAGCTACAGCATGGAAAGTTGCAATAGCAGATGTTTGAACTCTTTGCAAGTTGTGCAAGATGTTGGATATAGTTGCATGATATGTTGTATTAGAGAAAAGAAAACTATGGCTTCTAAATCCAACTTTTTTATTCTGGTTTCTCTTTTTTTCCTAAAAAAAAATGCTGAGATTTCAAGTTGCTGGCATATTATGTTAAAGTATCAAATGCACACATCTTTGTGATTTATGGGACTCCTTTCTTGCCAGTTCATCTTTTATCAGTTGCTGTCTGTAAATGCTATTCCTCTTAGTGAAGGACTTGGCCACTAGTCAAATTTTGTAACTATTTAGCACATGATGTTTGCTTGCATAATTTCAAGTTGCCATTGTTGTCATTGCTTCATGAAACATCATGCTCATTTCAATGTAAATTAATTGTAAATACCATCTGGGGACTTGCGGCAGAAAAGACTCATAAAGTTTACGTGTGCAGGATTTTCTTTCAATGTCATATAACAGGAACGAATGAGACCATCATTGGTAGTTTTGGTTAAATAACAGAAACAACTGCTACAAAATGGGAGGTTGCTGCTGCACTGCCAGAAAACCTCATCTGCATGGAACACCAGTTTATATCTATGTCAGTAATCTCTCTTCTCCTTCCTACCTGATTTATAGCTTTGCAGAACTAGAACATATGATAACTGATAATTGTTCGTCCTCATTCATTTTACATCGTGCTTCTTTTAATAGCTCTAAATGATAATAGATATATGATGGAAAAAAGTGCCTATATTGATTCCAAGTGATATTATGACTATCATCTATGTTTTCTTCTCCTTCAATTCCTGATTTTTTTTATTCCTCAAAAACAGAACCGCCCCCCCCCCCCCCCAAAGAAAAAAAAAAGAATGTCTTTTTCAAATAATGAAAAGAGCTCCAAAATCAGCTATACATATATAGTTATCAGATTGTTATAAAATTTGGCAGGAAAGATCAACATATTAAATCAATGTAAATCACTTTATGATAAAATATTGAAAGATGTAAGAGTGCCAAGTCTTATCAGTAGTGTCAATTGATTCCTTCCTCTCTCCCTCTCTCTCTCTCTCTATATATATATATATATACATATATATATATATATAAGTTTGATAATAGAAAACTTACAAGTATATTAATTCAATTTGCTGTTAAAAGTTCTGAATGGTTATATTGTATACCTGCCATGTTAACAAGATCTTTTTTTCTGCTTTATATTATTAAATGAAACTCTATAGCACTGTTGCATTCAGGCTTCCGTAAGGGTTTTGATTATGACTAAAATTGTCTTGAATGCTGGTAATCATCAAAGTTGCCGCCAGATTTTATTTTTACTGTTCATGTTTGTTTTTTCCCTCCTCTTTCTATCTTTTCATATTTCCATGATCAATTAATAATGTGAGCTTTGATCTCATTGAACACTGGAGTAAAAAACCATATACAAACTTTGCTACATAGATGCTTACTCTGGGCATGAAGGATCTTGGAAGATAACCCACTGAGTTGTCATTTAGTTGAAAGGTTAAAAATTTTTCTGAGTAGTAAATCAATGAGGCAATAAAAGCGTTAGAAGAAAGTTGAGCAAGGTGGAGTAATTGCTTTGTTTGGACTGCAGTACTTGTTTTGACCAAATATCAGATTCCTTTCAAAAAGGAGAGCTATTGAATATTACATTTCTGATTGAATTAAGTTAGGCACCTGATGGAGAAACTTTGCATTCATGCATGCTTTATGTGAATTTGGAAGCTGTTAGTTAAATGGAATATATGGGAAGATGCATCATGCATGAGAGATGCAAACTATTGGGAAGATACTGAAGCTCAAAACTAATTTATCTTGACATATCTCTATTTTATTTTTTCTTTTCATCACCTGCAAAGTTGGCTGCATAAATGGAAAAGAAAGTGAAATAGATTTCCATAACTGGCTTCTTTTTTATCATTTCTACACTTTGTTCTTGTCTTTTGTACACTGAAAAGAATGAGGATAAGAGAGCAACTTAATTGTCATGTTGCAATTTGCAAAGATTTTTTAAGCGCTAAAACACGATAATTATGAGTGCTATGCAATTTATAAGGCCTCCCAAAATGCCTAGTTTTTCTCTTTCTTTTACTTTTTGTTACATGTCACTAGTAGAAATAAGATTAGCGGGTAAAAGGTATCGTTAGTTGCCAGCTGGAGCCAAGAGTTCAGGAGTCCGTTATTGATAGTTAGTAATTATAAGCAAATTGTAACTGATTGTTAACTAACCTCCGCCCAACTCATACCTCCCAGCGTAGCTCTTCTGGTCTTAATACCAGATTAGAGTTGGGTGGAGGTTAGTTAACAATCAGTTACAATTTGTTTATAACTACTAACTATCAATAACGGACTCTTGAACCCTTAGCTCCAGTGGCAACTAACGATACCTTTTACCCGCTGATCTTATTTCTACTAGTGACACGTAACACTTTAGTGAAGAGAATATCTGGAGCATTTTCTCCCCTGCGAGCATGACCCCTTCGGGACGTGTCAAATGGGAAGGAGGTTGAGGTTGAGTTGTAGTGTAATATTGATTGTTTTTTCACATTTTCAAGTTTTTGTATGATGATAATCTGTTGCTTTTTTTTTTTTCTTTTTTTGGGGGGATTATAGGTAATAAGATTTTGTTTATGACATATCATTTGAAATCTTAAAAAAATCCCTTCTGCAGTGTCCACCAGCTTTGGAAGAGCGTGAGTCTTTAACTTCTAATGATGGTACAGCTGCTTCACTCACTGCCGGATTGCTGATGGGTTTGGACGTTGAGCATCAACACCTGATACTTATCAGCCCCCTCCTGCACCTTTGCCATATGATATGGTCTTCGGATGTCCAGCATCAACTGATTCTGAGTCAGGCAGAGAAACAGTTAGTGGTAGTAGTTTTGCAACTTTAATTACATGTGAAGATATTGAAGATTCAGAATGCAAAGTTCAAGCTAATTCTGCGCCTATATCTCCAAGGAAGCCAGAGCTAACAAAATCAAATGAATCACATGTACTAGTGACAGAAGAAGAGGATGGTTGCCCAATCTGTCTTGAAGGTACAGTTGCCCATGTGATAGAAATTCTCTTGCATTTTATTATGTTAACCATGTTTCAGTTGACAGAACCAGGACTAATTGGTCCCAGCTCTCTTTCTCATTTGAGCTGCTGAAAACTTTTACGTAAGATTTGCATTTCAAATGCAGAATATGATGTTGAGAATCCTAAAACTCTGACCAAGTGTGAACACCACTTTCATCTATCTTGCATTCTTGAGTGGATGGAACGAAGTGACTCCTGTCCCATATGCGATAAGGTATGTCTTCTGCAACAATTATGAAAGAAGAAGAAAAGGAGGGGGAAAATGCTTTTTCCCCACTCTTTTCTTGTTAAGCTTACTTAAGCAGTTCTAGCTGGATGTAGAAAATTGGTTTATTGCTGACTGGAGAAATTCTAGTATCTCACCAACAAATAAATCCAATCTAGAGTTTTTATCTTGTACGCCAGCTGTGCTGTACTCCAATGAAATGTTCTTTTTCCTTTGATGTTACAGGAGATGATCTTTGACCAGACACTGAATTAGATTCTTTGTTTTTAAATCAAAGCTAGCTAGATGCTGGTTGATGAATGAAGGAAGTTTATTGTTGATAACTGGTTTGATTGATGGTGGCTACAGATTCATTTTCGATTTGCCATGCATTTATAGAGTCATTATTTTTTCGCTAGTCCCTCATCAAGTGTCTGTGTAAAGGGGAATGAGATTGTAACAAAACGCTACAAGATGCTGCCTGTCGCTTTAACAGCAATTCTTCGTATGGGAATTTGCCTATTAGTGCAATAATAGAGCATTTCTCAAGAGGCAGAAATTTATGTTCAGTGATGGTTTTTTCTTCTCTTCCTTTTTATTTTTCGTGTCAAATTGCTGCTCTTTATTTCTTGTACAAATTTCTCAATATTTATATATTTTTATATGCTTTTTTTTTTGGGGTAAAGAAAATATGTATCCTGGTCTTGTAAATCATGTCTGCTTTATATTTTTATTGTATCTACAGCTGGTGGATTATGGCGCTCCAGTCCATTATTGTCTGTGCAATGACCAAGTATAGTAAACCCCTTTTTTTCTTCGGAATCTTCTTTTGGGTTGGTGGCAAGGGGATGATTTGTAAACTTTTTTAGTCAATGTTGATTTTTGTTGGCTTCTTGTTTGACAATTATACCTCTCTCTCTCTCTCTCTCTCTCTCTCTCTCTCTCTCTTCTTTCTTTTTTTATTTATTTTTTGTGTGGAATAATGTTGCCTACGTAGCTGTTAAGAATCAGAAGTTTGCGCAACTACCCATAAGGCTTCATTAGTATAGTGAGAGACTCAAGGGCGCAAGTATCAGCAGTTACTAATGTTTTAAAAAATAAATTAATCATTAAATCAGGATAAAAAAATAGTATATGGTTTAATGATTTAATTGTTATTGGATTAAGGTTGAATTATCTTTTAAAATATATATAAAGAAGTATATATGTATATAAATTTTATAATTAATTTAATATGTATATTATAAAATAATATTTAAAAATATTAAAATTAGTTAAAATATTTTATATATAATAATAAATTTATATGAAACATATTTGATAGAATTTAACAAACATAACAAATTTTTATCACAAAATATTAAAACTTTGATTTAGAGGAATAAATATTAATTTTTAATTACTTCAGTGTCAAACTATTTGATTATTACAATTTTTAATTGATTTAATTAATTTTTTATTAGTTTTATATTTAATTGATTTTTGAAGTAAATTAAATTATACGGCCAGTTTATTAGTTTTTTAAGATTTTATGAACCATAGTTGTTACAAATAGTTGTATAAGTAGCTATTCATTATTTTGCATGTGGATTGAAACTGGATAAACAAAAGAGGAAGGATGTTTAGGCTTTGATTTGAGGGCAAACTTAAATACACCTTAATTTTTGTACCCAAAATATCTTAAGTAAAGATAGATGATCAAAGATAAGCAGATTAAATTAATGATAAATAGACATATAAAGTATTAGAGTTAAATTTTACTGAAATTGTATCGAACATATTTATATATTTTCCTTTATGTTTAATTTTGTCCACTTATTTTCTGTAAATTGAATCTATTTAAAAATAATTTGAAAACCGAAAAAAAAAAGCTTACAATGTGAGACATCCTAAGCCTGATAACAAAGATGCTGAGGTTTTGTTCTTCACATTTAAATCTAATTGTTCCGCTAGTTATCAAAGTGGTGCACGTGTTTAATAATTGGCTTCGTTTAAACCCCACAGGTAATTTCCTTCACTACTTTAATTTCCCAATTCATATGAACGTGTCAAAATCATATATGTATATATTCTTTCCAGTGGAAATATTTTCCTTCCCTCTTTCATGTTTACTACTGCAGACTTGTCTACTCTGCTTACATTATCTGATTATCGGAACATAAGAAACATGAAAGTGCAAGTTGTACACGAGATCAGTGGATGTTTCTAAATGATAGCAGTCAGGCAATGAAACTACATTATCTGATTACCAGAACATGTGAAACTACAGTGTCTCTGCTGGCTTGCTGTTCGACAGATCTCTCTCTTCTTTTTCTGGTATGGAATAACGTGTTATGAGTCTCATATCGGGAAGCCTCACAAGTGAGGTGAGATTTATAAACTCAATGGACTCTTCCTTCTAATAGGTTAATCTTTTGGAATAGACTCTCTATTTGGATTTGTACTCAGTACATTAATGTTTTCATTGAGAGGCCGATGGTCACAGAAATGACTACAGAGGGGTTGACCGGACGAAAGCTGAGTAAAACGCCGCTGAGTGAAACGTTACAGAGTGGAGCCGCCAGGGATGTCGGCTCTCGAAGGGGTGACATTGTTATGAGTCCTGTATCGAGAAGCCTCACAAATAAGTGAAGTGGGATTTATACACTTAAAAGAGCTCTCCCTTCTAATAGATTAATTTTTTGAAATGGGTTCTTTCTTTGAATTTGTACTCATTACATAACGCTGCGTGAAGTTAGAATTTTGCACAACTACTCATAAGGCTTCATGATTTTAACTAGAAAAATGGTTGAAGTAAATCTTGTTAATTCGTGAGTGCAATTATGCACAATTATGACTCAAGTGTGTGGATTGTCTGTTGCTTGATTAGCAAGCAGCATGTTGTGCTATTTAAGTTGGAGTAATTTAAACCGTCCAGTATAAATTTGAATAGTTTAAATTTTAATTATTTTTTTTCAATTCTAATAATCAATTCTTTTTATGTTGATATTTCTTTATATTTTGAAAGAAATAAAATATAAGAGAGAGATAGCCTTTCAACTTTTATTAAACAAAATTGTCTGTTTAATAAAAGTTAAAAAATTATTATCATCATATATATTTTTTTGAAATTAAAAAATATCAAAATAAAAAAATTGTTGGAATTAAAAAAAAAAACCAAAATTTTAACTATTTAGATTTTAAAGTAAACCGTCCAAATTACCTTAAATAGTTGGACTAGCTAGGATTGAAGTATAAGAGAATCCGCAAGCATGACTTAAATAATTGTCTGCGTAGCTACTCATTGTTTTGCCTGTTGTTTCAAATTGGAAAGAAGAAAGAAAGAGGAAAATTGTTGAATCAAACCCAGTTGAACTTCAGCTTAAATAGGCTTGGTTTAAGCGCAAGTTTCAACCCACTTCTAATCTTGAGCCAAATATTTCTTAATAAATTATATAAATCAAACTAATTATAAATAAACATATAAATATATTAAAAGTGGGTCTTACTAAAAGTATATATAATATATTTATACGTCTATTTATTATTAATTCAATCTATTTGTCTTTAGTAAATCTAATCTTTTTAAGAATCTATCTGTGGAGCCATGAAGATTGATTAAAAACTTTGATTTATTGGGTATTTGAAAAGAAACAAAAAGCTTACAATATGAAACATGCTGATTGAGGTTTTGATATTCATGTTTTAGTTTAATTGTTCTACTAGTTATCTTTTTAGTTCACCTACGTTTGATAATTGGCCTAATATTAAACGCCAAAGTAACTCCCTCACTACCTTCCCAATGAATGTCTCAAAATCACATGTCTATGTTTTCTTCTATAATTTTCTTTCCTATGGAATATTTTCCTTCCTCTTTCATGTCTCCTACTCTAGACTTCTCTATTTGCCTACACTGTTTGATTTTCAGATAACAAATGAAGCAAGAAATTCCAAGCTGTACATATATGAAATCATTGAAAGTTTCTAAATGGTAGCAGTACTCAATAATTC
Source organism: Erythrophleum ivorense (assembly GCA_026724425.1). Lineage (NCBI taxonomy): Eukaryota > Viridiplantae > Streptophyta > Magnoliopsida > Fabales > Fabaceae > Erythrophleum > Erythrophleum ivorense. The sequence goes on along the minus strand of JAIUCV010000720.1, from coordinate 310,610 downwards.
TTACTTGGACTTATAAAAAAGGACAATAGCTGTAGTTGTCAACTTTAAAACCTCGCGAAAGACAAATTATCATTAACCATTTTCCCTCCCAATGAATATATATATATATATATATATATAAATTAATTTCAAAGCTCATGCCTAACCCCTCAACAAATAGCAGTGTCAGAAATCAAAGGCCATGAGATTTCAACAAATATGACACAGATATATTAGGTTTGATGACTTGTTCTACTATAACATCGGGGTCATGATTTTAATATTTGTAATTTTTAAAGAGTTTGTAATCAAAATTTTATTAAATTTCTTTTAAATAAAATAAAACTCAAACTTGACCTATAATGAGATTTAAAACAAAGAAATAATTTTTTGTGACAAAATAGAATTCTTTACTGATAATAAATGTTGATTTACAATATAATGTGACATCTGTTATCATCTTCTGGTTGATGTTTTTCAATTTTTTACGAAAAGCTCCAAGGCATCGAAATTTTCAAGTAGCCACCCCAATTGGCCTTGGCCTTGACTTCAAAGTCTCAAACTATGTCCCATTCTTTCCTTATTTATGTGTGTGTATGTACAAAAATGGAGAACATGTCCCTATCTTTATAGATCTTGATGCTTTACAGTTTTTTTTTTAATTGAAATCCATAGCAATTTGTTACTCTATGAAATTAAATGAGAAAAAAAAAATCAGTCAGACAGTAGACACGGGAAATTATAAAGGCCAACCAAGTTGGTTTACTTTATAACTATTTATAATTACTTATAGCGTTCGAATCTTTTTTATACCTGATTTAATGTTCGTTGTTAACATTCTCTAGAACAAAAACCCCGGATCATCATGGGTGGTATAGGTAGTGTACTATGATGCGATTTGATCTTTTAATTTTTTTTCATTTTGTAAAGTTGGAGATGTTAGACTATCATGGATATACAAAATACAATAGGAAATCCAAATAAGCAAATGCGGAATAAAAATTGACCTCCAACCATGGTTTTTCTTGAAGTCTTTTGAAGTCTGAATTTTCTGCTTTTGAAATGCTACCAAGCTCTATTCTTTAGTAAAAGATGACATTATGAAACTTAAGATATCATTGGCAAAACATCTGTTGCAATTCATATATAGATTTCTTAAACTTGTATAATAAGTGCTCAATGATATTAGAAGAGAATCCTTTAAATTGTTTCATATATACATTCTCCTCTAGTTTCCTTATGAGGTGATGTCATTTTCACATCCACGTGCATTTTCATATCCATACGATGCAACTCTGGGTCAAAATAAGCAATCAACAATACCATTACCACATGGAGAGAATCTTTGTTAGATAAGAATAAAAAGTCTCCATTTATATGATTCCTTTCTTTTGAGTGAATTTTTTAATCATGAGTTTTGCCTTATATCTCTCAATGTTATCTAATGAATATCCTTTTTGGTCATATATATACACAATTCTATATATATACCCATTTGCACCAATGGCCCTAAAATCATTAAACAATTCAATAAGATCCTAAATTTTATTAGATGTCATAAAATCTATATTTTCTTTCATGGCATTGTATCATAGTTTAGATTCTTTGCAATTGATGGTTTGCGCAAATATTTCAAGATCATTTTCTGCTTCTATATTATAATCAAATTCTTGTAGGTATACAGTATAATCATTAGGAGTTGTTGATTTCCTCAATTGATCTTTTCAATATTAAGTTAACATTCTCTTAAAGAGCATGTTATTCAATCTTAGCAGTTTCTAGTAGTTGTTCAACAATTAGATCATAGTCAACAGTTTGTGAATCTTTAATGATTGATTATTCAATACCTATTTATACTTAATAGGCATAGATCACAACTAATCTATTATTTGATATGGGAGCTTAAGTATCAAATTGATTATTCTCAGAATCCAAGTTCTAAATTTGATTACTCATACTAATTCATTTCAAAAAAATTTGCATTTCTAGATTCAAAAATTTGAGTGTTGTAAAATGGATAATAAAATTTGTATTCCTTGGACATTTCAGCATCCCTAGTGAAATAGTGATTAATGGTCCTTGGATACAATTTGTTCTCTTGTAGATTGTAAATCCTAGCCTCAAATAGGTATCCCCAAATGCGCAAATATCTTAAACTTAATTTTCAACCTTTCCATAACTCAAATGGTATCCTTTTAAAAGCCTTTGTTAAAACTCAATTAAGAATATATGTAGTCGTCTTAAGGGTACTCTTGTTAATTATAATGATTGATGTTTGGTGTGTTGGTTATCATAGGGCAACTAATGCTAATTTGAGTTTTCCTTATCAACCATGGCTGAAGATTTTCTCTACCACTTTTTCTACTTCCTACTTTGTTCAAACAGCATATAGTGTTTCATTGGACAGTAGCAATTGTGATGAACAGCTTGCAAATTCCTTCCCTCCACCAAACCAAATTATCGTTAGTGGCAAGACTTTGAAGCTGTTTTCAGGATCTAGTTACCTACCCACCCAAATAAGGAGACACATGGAGAAGATGCTCATTTTATTTGCGCAAATGAACAAACAATTGGTGTTGCAGATGGCGCAGGTGGTTAGGCAAATGTTGGTGTTAATGATGTCTCAATGAACCAAAGGGCTATGTTGAAGTCGGTATTGGTGGATCGGAGAATTAGCAAGTTGTAATGGCATCATATTATGCAATGGGACAGCTTAGGTTTATAGTTCCTGTCTTATTGGTTCATGGCCGTCGGAATTATCAATGGCTGGGTTACGTGGCCATTTCTGTTGTTGCTCCAATACTCTATGCATACTTGGCTGCAACTCAGATTCTTACTTTTTCCTTTTCTACCACTTTCAACCTTGATACGAAGCAAGAAATGGACAAGGTTATGTCTGAAGGGGTAGATACTGTTACGATTGAGAAATTGGAGAAGAAAGATATAGCAGGCTTAATGAATAATGAGACAAGGAAACCATCTGCTAGAAGCAGGAAGAGACCTTATGAGCTAGCTGACTTTGGGGTTCCACAATGAGCATCTTGGGTTTCTGGGCCAAGACATCGATCAAATAAAGTTTGAGGCTTGAAATAATTGCCAATGATTGGCAAAGATTTAGGTTTGGTATCAGTTTTGTTTATTCCCACTTTGTTAATTCTGTGTTTGGACAGTTTCAGGATATCGTGTGTTTGGTTATGTGTTTGAAAAACCTTTCTTGCCGTGCAAAGGCTAATCAGTGAATGATTTGAGCCGCCTCTAGGACTGAAATCTCTCCACTCGAATGAGAGATGCTGCTATTTGAGATAATAGTTAGCTGATAACACTTTGACTCAAAAGGAATTTTAAAATAAATCATGGCAACACTTGTTTATATATGGAGATAGAATGAGAATGGAATGAATGTGTAGTATGCTAATTAGACCTGAATTTAGATGCATAAAATTGTTTTTAAAAAAATTATTAGACTCATTTATTAATCCTCATATTTAGGGCCAAACAAATAAAATTTCAAATACCCCCAGTGATTTGGTCAAGAAGAGAAAAAAGCTAATAAAAAAAAGTGAAAAGAAGTAGGTTGTTTTTTTCTTTCCTGTTTGTTGGTATATTTAAGTAAGGATAATATCATCATATCATATTTGATAAGAATAACTTAGACAATTCTAGTTGTAATATTGTGGCTTATTACATGCAGCTTAGGTCAAATTATTAAGTGGAAGAAAAGTTAGGTTGCTTAATTTTGCTTTCGAGACACATAATAAAATCTTCTTTGTGTCTAGTTACAATTATATGCACCTCTTTTTTTTCTTTTTTTCTTTCCTTTTCTATTTATGAAACGTACACAAATTATCTTCAAACATATAAAAGACATTGCAACTAAGTTCGCAACAAATGTTGCTTATATGAATAGAATTGTCTAATTTTAAACAAGAAAAAGTCAATTGATAGTGAGTTTTTAATACTAACAGTTTCTAATGCCAGCTAAACTCATATGGCATCCGAATCTTCTATTGCGCAAACAAATAGGAGAGGGAGCAAGAATTAAAAAAAAAAACTTTTATTTTATTTTATTTTATTTTTTAAATACTTTGATTCCTTACACGGTATAAGCGCTGCACAATATGAAAAATCTAAAGTGAAAAATATGATGACCATGATTTTTTTTTTTTTTACTAAAAGACAAACAACAAAATCACTTAACGAGAGTGACATACATACTTATAATATATTTACTTATACACCTAACACACATGCGCACCACTGCGCAATGTAAAATATATGATGGCCATGGTAAAAGAAGCCCACTTTCTAATTTATTTATTTTTTAATCTTTCACAAGATAATGAAAATTTAAATTAGGTAGGGATATGGGAGGAAGGTGAATCCTGCCAAACCACTTTTGCCGTTCTAATTTATTTTTTGTTTTATTTTTTATTGTGTTTGGAGTTGATCAAGATGGTATGAGTTTTATCAATTTTTAAAGAGTTAAAATTTTGTGTAAAATAAAATTTATCCAGTGCTAGTTGAATTTAGACACAAAGAATATTTTCTATAAAAAAGTTGTTATGGGGTAATTTTGTGAAAAATTTTACATTTTAAAAAGTTGATTTTTATCATGAAATGTATTTTTGAAATTTTTATTTTAATATTTTAATTAATAAAATAAAATTTTAAAGTAATTATAACTAAAAAAAATGTAGGTATAATTTTTTAATATTTATTATTATGTTCCTTAAAAAACATATGATATATAAATAATTTTTTTAAAAAAATGAGCATAATATTTTTAATAATAAGGGATTAAAAAATTTATCTAACTTCTATATAAAAGATTCAATCCATCTAAAATTCATTGGTGCTTAAAAGAAAAAAGAGAATAGTAGTTTGACAATCTGCGCATTTTTCATCCAATAAGATATTAACACGTTTCTGATCTGTATAGATTTTCGGTTTCCAAGCCTCCCTCTTCTCTCTCACACATTTCTGCGTTGTCGGTCCCTACCAAATTCGTCTTTCTCCGCATGGATTCGCAGCCTCCTCTGATACTAATTTTTCTGTGTTTTTTATTATGAAGATAAATATATAGTAATTTCTTTCCATAAAAATATATATTATATTATATTATATTACTTTAATTATCTTTTCTCATTCTTGCGTTGAAGACAGATGACCTCGTGGGTGGAAGTCGGGACACACATGTCTGCCACTGCCACCAACGCCATTTCTCTCTCTCTCTCCTCTTTTTTTTTAAACTTACTTTTCTCTTCATCAACAATATTTTTAATTTGTTTCTTTCTACTTATTGCATTATTAAAAAAATAAAAAATGACATAAAAAATAAAAATATTTATGAGACTTTTTTTAATTCACTCTCTTTTTTTAAATCTTTTTTTTAATAAAATAACATCCTATTTGTATCAAATAAGAGAGGACCCAGATTGTAATATTTAATTTTTCATAGAATCTATGTCTCTTCATTTTTTAGCAATAATATGATATCATTTTGTTAAAAAATGATAAATTGAAAGATCCAGGCCTTATATACTCCTATTTTCTCTCTTTCAATATTAGGTCTTATACTTTACATTTATCTCCCTTATTATTATATTAGTGCTAAAAAAATCCATTTTCCTTTTCATGTATAAAGTAAATGTTATTTATTTACAGAGTCATCATCTTTGTTCCATAATTTTAAGGACATAATCCAATATTTTTTTCTTTTTTATTTAGTAATTATTAGAGCTCTAAATTCATTTTTTTAAATTTCTTTTTAATTTAGATACTTGATACCGAGTAAAATATTAGGTGGATACAAGACAAGATGAAAGAGTGAATCATCACACCATTATCATCATCTCGTATACATGTGTTTGTAGTAGTGTGATGGAAAGAAAGAGAATAGAAGATAAAATTATGATACATTTTCCACACAACTAAGTGAATAGTTAATGAAAATTTGTAAGGTTTTAATCAAAATTATAGAAACTAAGATTTATTTGAGCAATAAAAAATTTAAGTCGGATTAATATTTTGGTCTTTAAAATTTATTTTTAGAGTAATTTAATCTTTTAAATTTATTTCTATGCTAAATTAGTCATTTAATGTTTAATATTATATGTATTTTCTATTTGGTACCAAAAAAAAAACTTGGGACTGTTTATTCAAATATTCATTCGTTCTATCACCTAAGTTAATCACAGGTCATCATATTATGTTTTGTCAGATAAAAACAAACAAATTATAAGATATATATATATATATATACAAATTTAAAATTAAGAACCAATATGAAATTGAAATAATAAATAAATCTAAAGTATTAATATGCATTTGTACTCTTTTTCTAAGAAAAAATAAAAAAAAAATTATATTTTATCTTATAAATTGTGGCCTACTTATAAAATTAGAATATAAATTTGAAAATTAAAAAAAACATTGTTTAACACTAAACACTACTTTTATAGAATATTTTGATACATTTTTAAATATTATAAAAATATTTTGTCACATTTTAAATTTTAAAATTAAATTATAAGATAAAATGGGCTTTCTAGAAAAATATAATATTGGATGAAAGAGAACAAAGGGTGATGGTGAAATTTCATTTCTGATGCCTCCGAGATCTTTAAGGAATTGACCCTTTTTCGTAGTAATGTCCGTGAATGCAGCTTTTACAGTGGGCTTAGAAATATACTCTCAATTTTGAAGAAGATTTGATACTCTCAATTTTTGGACAAAATGAGTAAAATTTATATATTTTGTGTAAGATTTATTCATATTTTATAGCTATCTCTTTTTACAATTTACGCTGTGAAGCTTAAAAAGAAATTAATAGTACGCAAATTCATACGTAGACCTTCCTCCTCCTCTCTTTCTTCAAACGAAATCATCCAACTAAAACCATGTGTTCTTCTGCGCCAAAATCCTCTCGCTCAACCTCCTTATACTCCTGAACAAGCAGAACCAAGCAAAAATGTCGCTTCTCACAACTCCCTCTTCCTTCACCATACCCATCACTTTCTTCTTTCTCTACCTCGTCTTTGCTTTTTCCTTTTCTGAATTAGAACCAAACCAACACATTTCTTCTTCTCATCTTCCTCAAACCCCCCCAAACACCAATTCCGCACCACCCACTAGTGGAAAATCACTCCCAATTAAGCGAAATCCAGAGTTCTCGAGCTCCGTAATTGCCGAAACTGAAGGAAAATCTTCGAGCAGAGGGAGGAAGCTGGAAGCGAAGCGTGTTCTAATAAGAGGAAACGAGACGATTCGGAGCGAGAATCAGACATTCGAACTTGGGTTCTTCAGCTTCAATGGCGGAGAACCCAATTATTACTTGGCAATTCGGTACGCATCGGTTTCACTTCCAACGTTCGTCTGGGTCGCGAATCGCGAAAAACCCAGCAAAAATCTCGCCGAATCGACACTAGAAATCACAGAAAATGGCCTCCTGGCCGTGAAAGATTCACCAACTTCGATTCTCTGGCAGAGCACGAACGCAGGTACTTCAAGAGCAGAAGAAATAAAGCTTCTAGATAATGGAAATTTGATTCTGCTCACTCACGAAGGCTCTGTTCCATGGCAGAGCTTCGATTTCCCCACGGACACATGGCTTCCGGGTATTAATCTGACCCGGACTCGATCCTTGGTGTCGTGGCGGAGCCCCACGGACCCGTCTCCGGGACTCTATTCTCTGCAGCTGAGACCACCAGACTACGGCGAGTTCGAGCTCGTTTTCAATAACTCCAAACCTTATTGGACCACCGGAAACTGGACCGGCGAAGCCTTTCTCAACGTACCGGAGATGACGATTCCGTACATCTATCGCTTCCACTTCGTGCATCCGTTTACCCCGACGGCGTCGTTTGGGTTCGGGGAGAAGCCTCTGGAAAACGGGTTGAGCCCGCCAACGTTCTTCCGGGTCGAACCGCTCGGGCAGATCCAACAGTACACGTGGTGGTCTCAGACTGGAAGCTGGAACATATTCTGGTCGCGGCCGGAAGATGTGTGTGACGTTCATGGGCTGTGTGGGAGCTTCGGAGTCTGCAATGGTGAAACGACGCAGAAGTGCGAGTGCATCTCCGGTTTCGAGCCCTTAGACGACGGTAAATGGGCTTCCGGCGACTATTCCGGGGGGTGCCGTCGGAAAACCGATAAACCCTGTGATAAAAGTGATGGGTTCGAAGATCTGGGCGTTATGAACTTCGAAGGAGCCAATGCGCAGTCGTTTCAAACCAAGTCTCGAAGCGATTGTGAGACTAATTGTTTAAATTCCTGCGATTGCATTGGCTTATCTTTCAACCGAAGGACCAGTTCCTGCGAGAACTTTTATGGGTCTATTCTGAATCTCCATAATTCATCCTCTGAAACCTCTGTTGAGGACAATTTGTACGTTAGGGTGCAAAAAGAAAAATCTGTGAAGACATTGAATCGTCAAATTCTGACTGGCACTATTATTGGGTCAATTGCTTTTCTGGGATTAACAGTAGCGACATTGTTGATATTGTTGAATCGAAGGCAGAAGAAGAAGAGACTGGAAGAAGATAGATTGATTCCTGTACTGAATCTGCAGTTATTTTCCTACAAAGAGCTTCAATTAGCGACTCGGGGATTCTCAGAGAAGGTGGGTCATGGTGGGTTCGGGACAGTATTTCAAGGAGAATTACCAGATTCAACTCTCGTAGCCGTGAAGCGATTGGAGAGACCTGGTGGTGGAGAAAAAGAATTCAGAGCAGAAGTTTCCACTATTGGTAATATCCAACATGTTAATCTCGTGAGACTAAGAGGTTTTTGCTCAGAAAATTCTCACAGACTTCTCGTTTATGAGTTCATGCCAAACGGTGCTCTTAGTTCTTACCTTCGCAAAGAAGGAGGGCCTAGTTTGAGTTGGGAAGTGAGGTTCCGAATAGCCGTAGGAACAGCCAAAGGCATAGCTTATTTACACGAAGAATGTCGAGATTGTATCATTCACTGTGATATCAAACCTGAAAACATCCTCTTGGACGGCAATTTCACGGCGAAGGTTTCTGATTTTGGGCTGGCCAAGCTCATTGGGAGGGATTTCAGTAGGGTGTTGGCAACCATGAGAGGCACTTGGGGGTATGTGGCACCTGAGTGGATTTCTGGTGTGGCAATTACCACAAAAGCTGATGTTTACAGCTATGGTATGACATTGCTAGAGCTGATCAGTGGTCGCCGGAATGTGGAGGCACCCCCACCATCGGCTGGGGCCAGTGGTCGAGAGAGCGGTGGGGGCGACTGTGAGGCTGGGGAGAAAGAGAAATGGTTCTTTCCTCCTTGGGCGGCGCAGCGGATAATCGAGGGCAATTGGGTTGCAATAGTTGATAAGAGGCTTGGAAATGCATATAACATGGAGGAGGTAAGGAGGGTGGCTATGGTGGCTGTGTGGTGCATTCAGGATGATGAAGGTACTAGGCCTACAATGGGGATGGTGGTGAAGATGTTGGAAGGGTTGGTGGAAGTAATTGTCCCTCCAACGCCTCAATTGCTGCAAGCATTGGTCTCTGGTGAGTCCTTTCGTGGGGTCAAGGCAGATTCCGGCACCGGTGGCAGCCTCTCCGGTGGCAACGCTGGTTCAGAATCATTTACGGGGGTCATTTCTTCCCCTGCAAATGTGAACCTCAATGTTATTGTGCGATGATGAAGTTCAGGTATAGATAGACCAAGGTTAGAGCATTTGAGTTAGAGATGTTTCAGTGAAAAAGAAAATCGTAGAGTAGATGAAGATGTGAAGTGGTTGAGTTTGCTGGAAAAGTTTTGGGTTTCTGAAATTAGGATTATTGAAGCTGAAAAACCAAAAATTTGTTCTCTCTAGTTTCTGTATTTCTGATATTCCTCTTATCAAATGAAACACTAACCGTTTCCATTAGAGGTATCTCTATTGTGATTGTAGAATAAGAACAGGGAAACAAGTTTGTGCTGAAATTATAGCAGTAGCATGATTAATGAGTTAAATTTTTCAGACACTAGTTTTTCAAATTCTTTGTTGCTTGTATATGCCATGAAACATGCTGTTGTAGCTAGGGGTGTACATAGGCAGGGCCGAGTCAGGGCGATACTTGGCCCGAAGCCCGGCCCGATTAGGGTCTTGGGCGTATTTTTATGCCCGTGACCCTGCCTGGCCCGGAGAAGCCCGATTTTAGGACTGCCCGGGGCAGCCCGAGATGGCCCGAATAAGTAGGGCTATACATGGGTATGACCAAATTGAACATCTAGTATGTCCGATACTTGACCCAATTAAGACATGAAACTTGTTTTTATACTATGGCCGTACTCAACTCTAATAAGTCTGATTTATGTTGGGATAGGGTGGGTTAGGGCCACCCAAATTAATTTTTTTTAATGAATTGATACTTGTAATATAAAAATATTTTTACACAAACTTATAGGCATATATTTCAAAATAATGGACTTTTAGAATTCTTATATTTGTATCAGTGATAAAAAAATAGTCTAGTATTATCAAATAAAAAATAAGATATACTAATATAATTAGTCTTAGGTAAATATATATTTTTTTATTATTTAACAAAAAAAAACATCAGTAAGGATTCACATCAATGATAAAAATAATTAAGAAGTAAAGAATATTTGAATAAGTAATAAAAATTGCAGTATGCAGAGATAATTAAATGAAATAAAAAAAATAAGATGACAAGATATTAACAACTAAAAAAAAAGAAGTAACTATTAGGGTAAGTTGGGCGGAATATACCTTCGCCCGTGGCCCTGCCCGACCCGGAGTAGTCTTGTTTAAGGTTATGCCCATTTATACTTTTAGCCGGCCCGGCTCGGAGTAGTCTTATTTAAGGTTATGCCCATTTATACTTTTAGCCGGCCCGGCCCGACCCGATTAGACCTGGCTAAGGCGGGCCCCTAGGGCCAACCGGGCCGATGAACACCCCTAGTTGTAGCTATGAGCCTTTCTTCTCTGGATTTCTTAGATTATATGAGAAAAAAGGGTAAATTACTTTACTGTTTAGGTTTGGTGGGAAATCACTGTATTATGGTTTAAATTGTATCATTACCTTTTAAACCTGATTTTTCACATTTGATAAATTCTGAAAATAATTTGTCACATTCTCTTATATTAAATTTGAGGGCTTGGTAGGGTTAGGGATATATCTTTTTTGGTAGTATATACAGAAATGGCTATCATGAAGCATGATTTTAGCACGATTGGAGGTGCATCTACCTTTATTCCCTTTCCACTTTATAATAAAAAGGATGCCTTTATTACTCACTTTCAATTTCAGCAGCTAAATAATGGATCTTGCTTCTTTTTGTCACCAACTTTACGTTCTCCTGTTCGGCCTCTGGGTAATCTCTATGGGCCCTTTTTTAATTCTGGACCTTTTGCTTCACAAACCAGGTTTTTAGTATTACCTCTGGGTAATCATTCCCTCTACGTTCATTGAATCACTTGACCAAGAGAAAATGCAACTCTTTTTCAAGTAGTTTAGTCTACTGGGCCTCAAAACAACTTCAATCTTCTGCATAAATGTAGCTGGAAAGGGGAAAAATAGTTGGTGTAGGTCTTATATAGGTAGGATCATGTTTTTTATGCAGTATTATAAGGGATCATGAGAGACCTCAAATCATTGTATGTAAAATGGATTTTTTTAATTTTTTTTAAATTAATAATGTCAATTTTATGTCTGGAGCGTCTAATTTTTCTTTTTGTAATTTTTTTATAAATTTTAAAGAGAGAATAATATAAAAAAGTGTAATATAGATTCTCTCTTATTCCGTGCAAAAAAAATGTTATTCTCCTAGAAATAGATAAAAAAGAAAAGAAGTAATGAGTAGATAGGAAGAATACAGGTTTTATACATGTTCTTACAGCCCGTTCGGTTTGCTGGAAATAGAGGAGGAAAAGGAAAAATAGGAAAGAAAGTTGGAGAAAATTATAATTTTATTTTTATAATTATTATTTAATATTTTTTAATAATAATTATTTAATTATTAAAAATAAGAGTATTATAGATATTTTTATTTATAAAATTATCTTTTTATTTTTTATTTGTATTTACATCCTAATTTTCTATGTATTAAATAGACCCTTATTCCTCTATATTGTATAATCTCTTTGACAAAATAATGCACTAAGTCAAAGATGATTCAAATTAAAAGAAGTAAAGGTATATATAAATTTTTTTTTTTCATTCACTTTTTTTCTCTTTTTAAAATTTATAAAAACTTTACAAAAAAAGAAATTTATAGAATTTAGACTTAGTCATTTTTCAAAAAAAAAAAAAGACACAAATAGAGTGTATGGGATCTATCAATGAAGTGAAATTTACTACTCAAATAAACTACTGAAATAAATTTTATATATTCTTTATATACTCTATTTTATCTCATTTTGAAATTAACACTATCAATTTTAAGAGAAAAATTAATAGGATCCAAATTATATTGCAATGACAACATTTGAATTTCTCTCGGGATGCTACGCTCTCAAACTTATAGAATGTTAGGTTTGAATAATAATTATAAAGATAAAATTGATATTTTATTAAAATTTTATTTTTAATTATTATTTAATTATTAAAATTTTTTAAATTTGTTTTTTATACTTAATATTTTGTATAGGATCATTAACTTCGGGATATTTGCTAGTTCCGGGGCTTCAGAGGACTTGCCACTTCATCTCTCTTTTGTGTACGGTGGGCAATAAAATTGAATCCAAAGATACTCATTATATCTTCTTTATTCGGTTGGGTATATACAGAAATGACATAACGAGGCATGACTTTATTAGGGGAATCTATCTTTATTCTTTTTCACGATATGTAATAAATGATGCCTTTATTCCTCATTTTCAACTCCTAATAATGGATGTTGCGTCATTTTGTCACCAACTTTTAATGCTCCCCTTTGGCGTCTGCGCAATCTTTATGGGCCTGTTTGTTTGTTTTTTTAATTCTTTTTTAACAAAAAAGTTTTCTTAATGTAAAGAATGTACGCCATTTTAAGAACAAAACAAACCTGAGTGGATCCTTTGTGCCGTGAAGAGGAGTAGATTTGGATTATTCATATAAACTTATATGGTTTATATTTTTTAAAATTTTAACCATCTATTTTTTTGATATTTTTTATTTAAAAAAATTAAAATATATAATAAAAATAATTTTTTAACTCCTAATGATCCATCTTGGACCCATTTGGTAGATGGAATAGAAAGAAAAAGAGAAATTTTTTTTGCAAAATACCTATTATACTCATGTAATCATTACTTAATAATATTTATTTTAATAAATATTTATTTTAAAATAAAGGTAAAAAGATCCTTTTTTCTTCTTAAAAATTATTTTTTATTTTTTTATTTTTTGTATACCAAATGGAGTATAAAAGTTGAAGTACTGTGCCTTTTGTGTTTTTTCTTTCAAAATAAAAAGTATCACAATAAAAAATAAATAATTGAAATTGATTAAAAAAATATTAAAATATAAATAATCCAAATCTGTATGGATGACTTGGATTTCTATTGCTCTCCTCAAACAGGGAGTCTTAGTGTGTGTTTGATTATGCGATAAAAAAAAAAAAAAGTGATTTGGCTGAAATAATAATTTATTGTTTTTAAATAAAAAAATTATAAAAACGTGATTTTTTTCTTTATAATGCGCCACTAAACACGCTATTAGGTCCAAAACAAACAAGTACAATAATATCTGTTTGAATACAATCATCTAAATATCTATTGCTACCTCAAGCAACATGCATAAGAACATCCTCGTTCCAAAACAAAAAAGTATAATAATATCTATTTGAATGCAATTATTTTAAAAGAAGGAAACAGCAGAGACAGCTGTTTAATTGAAAATCACATTTGGTGCGTCTTTCAAAGTCTGTGGCATCTAGCACCTCAATTCTGGAGAGAAATTTTACTATGTATATCAGATGTACTGCAATATATGTAACTTAATTATAAAAAAAGAACAGCTTTATTTTTATTTTTTTAATCGAAATTCAAATTTAACGTGCATTCTGGTAGATGTTTGTTATATCGCTGGTTAATAAAATTTATAGTACTTAGATAACTCAAAAAAATAAAATGAATTGAATTTTTGTATTTTTTTAAAAAAATATAATTTTCCTAGTTTATTCTCTTAAAAATTAATTATCTCACACTAAACTTGTAGATACTTAGTGTGTAACATAGTTTAGGTGATCATGAAAATGCTATATAAACATGCTTGAAAAATGCAAGACTCACATGTAACATCAGAGATGATAATGGGATGGATTAAAGTGGGTTTTTCACTACTTATTATTGCCCCAGATACTTATAACTTGTCACATCTTTGCCCCACATTCTCACTATATCTTTTTTTTTTTTTTTTTTCATACTTGAACTTTGCAGGGATTAGTGCAGAACAAGGAAAAACATTTATCCATAATAAATTTAGTAAAACAAAAGATATCTGTAAAATGGAACATCCAAATAGATGAACAAAATGATGGAGTAGATAGTTTTGTTCTGAATAGACAATTATGTAATATTATATTAAAATTTAAATGAAATAAATAATTTACCAAATAATAAATATTTAAAACTTTTGTTAATCTATATATATACATATATAAACTGAGTGGGTTTGGGGTAGGAATGTATTGTGGCATATATGCTTTAAACTACAATAAACTTGAACATTTCTATTCAATTTAACTTTTTTGAAATTTGTCTCAATACTCAATCAAGTATTGAATTATCAATCTTAAACGGGTTAGGGTACGTTGTATTAGAGCAGGCCAAGTCAAAATTGCCATCTCTGTAGAACATCATGACGGTCGCTTGAATAATTAAAGATTACATTTCCCATTATGTTAAATCATATAAGACCATTTTAAAATATAAATTTTTTAGAGTACTATGATGAAATGTTTAATATTTGTGGGACTTAAATGACGCAAGGTATATTTAGAGAACCAAAAAAAAAAACCTATTCCATAATATATATACATATATATTATCTAAATTTTTTTTCCTTTCAACTCAATTGAAAAAACTTGATAGCATGATTAAACAAATTGATAATAAATAATTCAAAAATTACATATAAATTTTGTTTAAAATAAAATGAATAAAGATTATTTTTTCTTTAATCTAACTCAAAATTAATTTTTTTTATAATTTAAAATGTTTCATTTAACCTTTCTGTTTGTGCAAGGGCGCTATAGGGCAAGAATAAATTTAATTTTTATTTATTTTTTTAGTTACAAATAAATAAAAAATTTGTAATATAAAAAAAAATTCTAACATTAATTATTCATATATTATTGTTGAAGAGGATAAGAAAATATATAAAAATAATTGTTTAACATATTATTTTAAAATCGTTTTTGGCCAATATATGATTTTTGAATCTTAGATATGAAAAGAACAATGATTTAATGGAAAATTATATATATATATATATATATCTAAAACAAATAAGAAAGGTAGTTCAGGGGACTCGTCTAGGAAGGAGTTTTTTCGAATTTCTTTTAGAAGACCCATTCTTGTTTCTCGGCTCCGGCAATTTCACGTCGTCGGAAGCCATGTACGCCGTCGACGGTCACCGGCAACCACCGCATTTTCGATTTCATCTCTTTTTGAGTTCTCATTTTCACGTTGTTTCAACTAAAAAACAGAGAAATGTAGGGCTTTTAAATGAGAGACTGAAAGGCAAGAATACAACATTTGTATAAAAGTGAAATTGAAAGTCATCTTGTGTTATTATAGAAAGTGATTACGGTACAGCTAGAATGTAAAGGCTCTTATGATTTGAATATATATCACATAACATGGCATAGGTGGATACTCTTAAGACTATGATAATTTTTCCTATAAAATATGTAGGGTCTAGTTAAACAATAAGTCTCATTTAAATATATAATATCTACTTGAATGTTAGATTCCACGTGTTTTATATTTATTTTTTTCCTAAAATTGATAAAAAAAATTAAAAGAAAAGAATAAAGAGAATCTATATTTAAAAAAAAAAAATGCTTCCTAACATCCTCTGGAAAACTACGTAATTAACTATTTGAAGGTTTTATTTGCATAAGTTCATCTGTGTTGCCTTAAGATCCCATTTCTCTTACCGATTTTGCTTATTATTTTTGAATTAAGTTTTCTCATCCAAATATAACAAGTATATAATTTTTTAACAATAATAATAATCATATGATTTTTGGCAATTAAAGTATACACATATTATATTTAATTAAAAATTTTATATACTTATTCTATTTTAATAAAAAAATCTAATAAAAAAGTATATAAAGAATTACATTTATGTTTAATATATTATTCCTAGAATTCTAGGTTGCTTTCTCGTATGATGAAGCAGTTAGTAGAAGTGTCCACTGTCCAGTGGTTCTGATTTAGTCTGTTTTGGATACATTGGCCAATTGAACCGTTGAGATCGATTTAGTGTAGGAAGAAACTTAATAAGTTTGGTGTCATAATATAAAAACAAACCAAACAAAGAATAACTAGTTGTGAACAGTTTGGGCTTAATTTTTTATCCTGTTTTTATTTTGGCCCAATTTACTTGTTATCAAAGATTTTTTACAAGTTAGACCTAAATACAAGAGTACAAAAGTACAAAATCCTCATTAGCCCAAACTAACAATTCTTCTCTTCTTTTATACTGAATTGTCAAAAAACTGATAAATGCAAACTAATTAAAATAAAAAAATTAATCAATTTTGACTCATTTTTAACCAATTTGGTTTAGTTTAATTACAAAGGAGGATCGGTTTTAATGGGTTTTGAATACTCTTAACAATCAGTCGTTATTGATTTAGCATGTAATCTGTTCATTTTTTATAGGATAGGTTTTATTGGTTATAAGTATCATTGGTTCTTAGTTACAGTACTTATTTTTTTAAGTTTATTCTTTTCAGTCCAAACTTCTGTTTTTTGTGGTCAAAATTTTCAATCTATGGTAATTTTTATTAATAGGGAAAGAGCGCTGAAACTATATAAAAATTATTGCAAATAATGTTTAACATAATACTAAATTAGGAGATAACTTGTATACATTTATATATATATATATATATATATATAGTATTAAAATTTTCAATTAATTATAATATGAGAAGTATATGAACTTTTAGACAAGTATATAATTTTTACAACTCAATATCATATGACTAGTCTTTTAAGGAGTTTTTTTCATATGTCATAATTTTATTATAAAATTTGATAACAAATATATAAATAATTGTACTTAAATTTGTAAAAAAAAATTAATTATATATATTTCAAATTTTGAATATGATTTCAATCATTTTACCAAAAGGTTTTAAAACAAATATTTCTTACAAATCCTAATATTAAATGTACTATTTTTTATACGTATTTTTAACATTTAGTATTATTTTATAGATTTCACCAAATAAAATATTAAAAAAAATTTCCTACAAATTCTAATATCCTAACAAAACGAAATAACTTAAATAATCATTCTATGAAATTTCCAACTTTTACCTCTTCTATATATTCATTGTTAATAATTACAATTTCCAATGTTTTGAAATTTTTACATTTTTTAAATAACTTATTTTCGAATCTTCAACCCTTTTTCTTTTTTACAAAATTTACCATAAATTTAGGTAGCCTAATTTGTTTACTAGAAATAAACAAATCATAAGGCAAAAATATCATGAAAAATCCAATTATTGCCTATTTTATATATTCAATATAATGTCACACCCCACTCCCCAAGAGAAGGGGTGACCCAAGAGAAGGGGTGACCAACACGGAGAACCCATACAGAATCCTTGGCTATAACTAAATTAATTACTCCATATTAGTAAATAATTTTTGGAAAGTCCTATACCAAATAACTATACATCAAGTGTAACCTGCCTCATTGGATATATATATATATATATATATAACTTCTCTTCTTTTGTGCTCTAGCTTTTTATAGAAATTTCGGCAGAATATCCCCTGTAAATAGGACATCCCAAATTTCTACAAATAGCTAGAATTTTACATAAACAACAATAAAGAGCTCCACTCTCTTCAGCCAATCATCCAAAACATTAAGGAACCAACATGGGGAAGGGGGAAACAAAACCTATAACCATTGGTCCTACTCCTATAGTATTTTACAATGCGAGTATCAGTTCATTACAATAATTAACAAAACCAAAAAGAAAGTTAATGAAGCCCCAGTTCCAAAAAGGGAGGCTCACCACTACTACGTCTCGGCATCTAAGATGAGGGAGGCGGATCAGATCCGATAACGCTATCTGAAAAGTTTAAAAGTTAAAGGAGTGAGCCAACTCAATGAGTAGATAAATTATTACAATAATTGAAACAGTTAGTTTGACCAATGTTAGTGGCGGTTTCGCCTCGTTGACAACTCCTTACCTCCCTTAGGGGTGGCTACACCTAATGGGCAGCTCCTTTATCACTACCAATACATGCTATAGCCAAGTTTCTGGGGCGGCTTCACCTCGTTGGCAGCTCCTTACCCTCGAGGGATGGCTACGCTTAACGGGCAGCTCCTTCTCCACCTAGATCTCACATTAAGCACCAGGTAGTATACCAAGAATTAGTAACCCATGCACAATAAGGCTAAAATAAAATAAGCAATACTCGTTCGTCGCCTCATTGAATAAAGGGTCATTAATGCATGGAACGTAACACTTAGGGCAAGTAAGGGATACTACGCAATAATGAAATAAAGCATCATAGTTTAAGAGAAAAAGAAAAAGAAAATAAAATAAAAGAAAGGGTGAAAAAGAGAAATAGAATGGAAGGAACTAATTGGACAGTTAAATACCAATACAGACCATCATGGGTGTAACTAATTAAATGCCACTATTCTATCCAAACAAGCTAAGGTAAAAAAAAAACGAACATTTCTAAGGACTAATCAAGAATCAAATGCATATATACATATATATTTTATATGTGTGGGTATGTATATAAATTTCTTTAGGAAATATGGTTATGAACATATATATACATATATATGTAAAAAGCGTAAAGAACTCCAGCCACCTAATTCATAACACAATCCAGATCTCACAAACGGTCAATCGATAAGCATGCTTGGTAATTCCCCATAATACCTCACTTCCTAATTAAGGAGTCAAGACCAAGTAGATTTCCACATGGAATTCCCTCCATGTAAGGAAGAATATGGGACGAGGTCCGATAAGGACGGCATATATACCACCACAAATCCTAAGTTAACCTCTATTGCACGACACCATAAGGACTTCAGATTATCCCTTGCATATGGGTACATATATATAGTAGTGGAAAAGCACAGAAACTATTGCAATTATTTTCTACTCACAATGATGTCAAAAACTAACGAGTGCTCATTCCTCCTCAAGATTTAACTCCTTGCAATTATCAATGTCCACGGAGCCTCCTATTAGCACCAAACTTGCCAAAATCAGTACATAAACTCAGAACACAATAATTTTGAGCATCTATCTAATTCATTAAAATTTCCTAACCAATTGTTCTTCCATACTATAACCCATTCATCATTTAAGTTTCAAAATCATTTCTAGGGTAGGAAAATTGAAGATTTATGTAAGAGCAACACACTTAGGAAACCTTATTCCAAAATCCCTAATTTTTCCTTTTATTTTTCGGCCAACCTATCAAGGCAAGAGCTCCAACCCCTCTTTTCCCTCTACCACACTAGGACATGCTGGGAAATGGAAGGGAAAAACTGTAACAGTCGAACCAAGCCATAGGAATGAAGCTTGAACGAAAAATCAGAGCTCACCTTAGGTTGCAAAGCTTCGGACCAATTCGCGATTTCCAGCTCTTGAACCAGCAGCAAGAAGGCACGGGAAGACCACCACGACGCCAGAGGAGCTTCGCAGAAGAGGAAGGAGGAAATGGCAGTTTGAACGAAGAAGGAACAAGGGAGCTTGAAGGAGCATAAACTAACGCGACGGGAGGGAGAAGCAGCAAGGTACAGCGACAGAATCTCAGGGGTGTCGCTCAGAACGTTCAAATGAAGTCAGGGAGGTGATTTCCGGTGCTTAACCGCCTAAAAGGGGAGCTGGGAAGCACCACGCGAGGGCTAACGAGGAAAACCAGAAGCAGCAAAATGAATGGGAAACAACACCAGACAACCCAGTGAGAAGCAACGGAAGAGAAAAGCAACAGAGAAAAAAAATGTTTCCCATATATTATTATTATTATTATTATCCCCTCCTTTTTTTTTCTTTCCGGTTATTACATATAATTAATTATAAATAATGTTTTTGTTGGTGTTGAGGACATGACAAAATGAAAATGAGAAAGGTTAGGCCAATAAAAAGAAAATGTATAACTTAAAATGTGTAAAAGGTACAAGTTCTTTCCTTTTTGAGTTAAGGGGAAAGGGGAGATGATATATAATGATATATTTGAAGAGATAACAAATTCATGGGATAATAAATGTGGCCAAATTCTGTTTGAATTAAGCTTCATTTTTTTTTATACTTAGACATATCTGCAAATTGTAGTTAGCTTCTTTAGAATTATGCCAGATTGCCCCATTAATGTTGGCCTCGAGAATTGTGCATTTGATTGTTTTAAACTTATAGAAATATTGGGCTTATAAGGTATTTATAAAAATTTTGAATTTATATATTTTTTAAATAATATACTTTGAATTTTCAACTTTTTTTAGACAAATTTTACCCAAAATTTAAGTAGCCTAATTTATGTACTAGAAATTATAATATCACAAGACATTAACGTTATGCTTAAAACTGTAAAGCTACAATATGCAAATTTGAATTGAATGTCATCATCACAACATTTCGTACACACAATAATATTAACACTAACATAAATTACAAAACTTCAAAGGGAAAAAATAAAATACAAAAAAGAAAAAAAAAAGAATATAACGTACTTAAATATAACTAGAACAAAATAATCATACTCAATACACTTAACATAAGACCTACATAAATCAAATAGAATCAGTGCATACTATGCACGACAATGATAAACAAATGTAAATGAATTTATAATTCTTATAAGCAATTTTTTCTACACTTATTAGAACCCTTAAATTACGGAAAATAGAAGACTCTCGATGTAAAACGCCATAGAGTGGGACCAGAAAGCTCTTTTCTCTCTTTGATTAATGGGACCACATGTACAAGCCACAAGCTTCCTCTAAATTGAAGATGAGTGGAACGCCAGGGGATGGAAAATGAGGGTTTCTTATGTCGGTGTGATAGTGTGAAAAAAGCCATTGGATCCTCTGAAGTATTTTTTCTTTTGAAATGGTGAAGTCTTTCACATTTTTTTGTCTCAACATACATCTATATATTTATTTGTTTATAAAACTTTACCTTGATTACTTCTCACTTCGAAAAACTGCAAAAGATTTTTACTTTAAAGGATCCTGATCCATGAATAAATTGGAGAAATAGTTCACATCCTCAAGTTCATATTTAACGGATAGAAAAAAAAATGTTATCTTTACTAATTAAGTTATATAAATATTTGTATGGTTTGAAGCGGGATAAATATCATACTATCTAAATTTAGACCTAGACTTTTAAATACTCATAAAAATTCTCATACCCAGATTCAAGCAAGTAAATTTTGCAAATACCTATAGGATCTAAGTATTTTATCCATCTCTAGTGGGAAGACAAGTAGGCATTGGCTGTGTATGGATTCTTCAAAGTTTTTGCTTGTAAATTTCTTATAAAATTAGAGAAAAATACCTACAGGACGTGAGGCTAAATAATAAAAGAGGAAGAAAATAGGAGTGTATATAAGTGTCACACCTTGTGTCTATCTCTTTTCAATTTTACAGGAAAATTTAAAAAGCTTTAGAGGATCCAAATTCAAGAATTTTGTCCAATAGCACGATGTCACCTAGTCTCACATATGGAGAATGGCATATTGTGATTTTTTGTGCCACATTAGTGTAAAAAAGCCTTTTTTTCTTGTTCTAATTCAAATGAGCGGTGTAATGTGTGATTTTAGAATAATTTAATCACAATTAATTACAAAAAAGAAAAATATATTTTACTTTGAATTAAGACTTAATTATTGTTTTAGTATATCAACTTTAAAATATAACAAAATAATCTCTTGAACTAAAGCTCAGTTACAATATTCATATATTGATTTTAAAATGTAATAGAACATGTATGTTCTTTGGGAGAAAAAAGTTAAAAATATTAAATTTTAATCTAATTTAGCATCAAAATGTCACATGAGGAGCACATGTTGATCTACAAGAAAAACGAATTTTGTAGATGAAAAAATTTTCATCTTTAATCCTTGCCAAGTTGGTGTTGCAAAAGTAGAAATAAATGAAATAGAGACGAAAATTTTTTCCATCACAAATAAAATTAAAGGCAAAGTTTTTGATGGAAAATTTCCATCTCAAATATAGAAGGAGTTGAAAATTGTAAGCTTGTCGAAGAAAGAGATAAATTTAATACTTAGGGGTGAATTCAATTGCTAGGTTGCTATGGAGTGATTTCTACTATTTAAGGAATAGGAATTTGAGTACTCCTCTTTCATAAGCTAACCTAAGGAAATGCATAGTGGAGAAATTACAAAAACAATAGGTCACATGATCTTTTAACATTCAATAAGAATGGGGAGTGTTTTGTCAAATTTTAAAATTAATGTGCTTATGCACTAACTAAAAATAGACGTAATAAGATTGCAATTCTACTTTAGATTAGTAAAGTAAAATACAATTTCTCCATAAAAAAATGCCATTAGTGTAACACCATAATGTGTTAACCTCAACTAATTCTCACTTAGGTTTGCTTTCATATGATTCCCAAAGAAAAAGGGCAAAACTGTGGCATTTCAATGTTATATGTTGAGGGTTTAAATGCTCACATTTTGTCCTGTGGGTTCCGTCAATCACATTTTCTACTCAAATTCCATTCGTACAACTCATACATAGTATAAAACAACCCATAAACCATATATATGAAGCCAAAAGTCAGAAAAATGCACATTCTCAAATGGGTCCAAAAGCAAGATTTTTAGCTCCAATTTTAAAAAATCATAATTAATTCTAAAAAAATGAAAATCAAGCAAACTATAGCTTTCTGGAAAGCCCTGAATGTTAAATTCACACTAAAAATAATTTCAAGACATTAACATAGCCTTTGGACTATGTTTGACATCAAAAAAGGCAAAAAGGTCCGGCTGTCCCTAATATTAATATAGTTTGCTATCATGAATTTTAAAAATTTATAACTAATTCCACAAAATTCC
Source organism: Erythrophleum ivorense (assembly GCA_026724425.1). Taxonomy (NCBI): domain Eukaryota; kingdom Viridiplantae; phylum Streptophyta; class Magnoliopsida; order Fabales; family Fabaceae; genus Erythrophleum; species Erythrophleum ivorense. Next base: position 287,377 of record JAIUCV010000720.1, on the reverse strand, counting down.
AATTTGGGCAAAGTATACCAATTTGGAAAGTTAAAGATGTTAAATAGAAGGAAAAATAAGTCTAGATCATTTTAGTAGCTTTTGGACCTCAAAAACTGATAGAACAGTAACAAAGGTTAGTTGGCATCCTTGAAGCTAATATAGAACTTCAAAAAATTATTTTTTCTTTTACAGACCTCCAATTGAGGTGCTTCTAGTTGGTATAAGTTACTGTGCATGCCTAGTTTCTACCCATAAAATTTCATAACAATTAGACATTGTTTACCCCATGAATGACATAGATTTATTTTCAGACCAATTGTACAGTGAACTAACCAAAACTAGAAAATTTTTCAATTCCAAAAATTTATCAAATATTCCTTAGATTTTCAAATAATATCCACTTTAGCTTTCCAAAAAACTCTCAAAAGCTCTAGATGCATGCCAAATTTCAGATTAAAAGGAGCTCGTTTAGTCATATCTTGACATAGCTCATGAATTTGACAAATTTAACACCATATATGGTTCAAAGTGGGTCCAAATGGCCTCTTACATATTCTAGAATCTCTTGAGCAAGTTTTAAAGTATAAACATAACATATATAAATTGGCCAAGTGGTTCAAACTATCACACATCTCAAACTCACCATGCTACGGGCAAAAATATACTATTACATACAAGCCATCAAGTGACCAAATCTCATATTTCCATTGCTTTGGTTTTATACATGGTTCACACATCATTTATATATACTTTTACACTTGTTTAAATATTTATATCTTAAAAAGAATATGTATACATAAGCACTTTGACTTTTCTATACATCAAACTATGTATAATTGTACAAAAGTGTCAAGAGATGGTCATCTATGTCTCATGACCTCCACTCTTTGGCTCTTGAGCTCCACCTAGCCCATATGAGATGTGACAGGGAAGAAGGTGAGATTCATGGAATCTCAACAGCTCTTACACTCATTCAAGGAAGAAATCAAGGCATATAAACATGTCAAAGTATGCAAATAGGCATCCAACCATTCAAAATCATACAACACATGATTTACATGTCATGAATATCATATCAATGCCAAGGATAAACTCTAAAGACTTTTGGTCTAGCCTCACCCTATTTTTGAGACTTTTAAATTAACCTCACCTTTAGTTTAAAGACTTTTGACTTGGCCTCACTCATTCATGAAACTTTTTGCATTGTCTCACCCACTTTTAGGGACTTTTGGCTCAACCTCACCCATTACAAGGGACTTTTGGCACTACTTCACCATTTAAGAGTAATTTTTACAACCAAAAATATAAGCATATTGGTACTAATGTAGCAAGGCAATATCAAATGACATGTCTTATAATATAAGTGCACACACAAGCATACAATAACTATCACACAAGCAAGAATGCATCAAAAAAGAGTAAGAGCTACCTTACAAGCCAACACAAGCCTTCCCTTTCAACTTTTCTTCTCTCTTCTTGGTATCATAATCACAACTAGATGGAGCTTGATCTCTTAGGCCTAGACACAAGAAATAACATGCAATTACTCTCTTATAACTCAAATAAATACTAACAAGGCTAAGGGATTCTTACATCAAGGCAAACTCTACAAAGTATTTAAGAATCTCTAGTTTCTTCCTCTTGAATTTCACTAACTCTTCTTCTAATTCCTTTGCATTTCCTAGCTTTCCACACTCTAATTTAAGGGTCTCATACTTGTTCCAGGTCAGAACTTTCTTCCTCTCATGGTTCTGTCCTTGGCCAACATACTCAAGAAAAAGCAAGGGGAGAATATGCAACAAAATGGAAAGAAGTTACCTTAAATCAAGCTCTTTCCAAAAGGCTCCTCCTTTGCTTAAATTTTCTCCTCAAATCCTTACACTTCCCCTTTTGAATTAAGCCTAAAATAGAACCACATGAGTACCCAAAACTATGGAAAGAGAGAGGAATTGATCTTCTAAAGCAAGAGACCATGAATTCTTACAATCTTCTCACCTTTTTCCTTGATGTTCTCCCTTCTTCTTGGCTTCTTTTGGTCTCTCTCTCTCTCTCTCTCTTTCTAGCCCTTTTCTTTGCTTTTGAAGGAAGCATAAATTGGTTAAAGGGAGAGAGAAAAGTCTAAACCTTTTAAGAAGCAAAATTCTCATTTTTCATGCTTTTTCAGACTAACTCTCGCTATAGTAGAAAATAACCCTCGTTACGGCGAGTACATATCAGTCCCAGACCCCTAGTCTCGCTACGGTGTACGCTATTGTGAGGAACTCTCTTGTTTTTGTATGGGACGCCTGAACTCACTATAGCTAAAAGTAATCTCGCTATAGCGAACTGGCACATTTGCTATAACTATATAACTAGATGGATTCTCACTATAACGAACAGGTATATTCGCTATAACCAGCAGAGTTAAAAAAATTTCAGAAATTCTAGTTATTACAATTAGCACAACAATACAGAGAAGGCCTTCCACATAAGGAAAAGAAGAACAAAAAAAGAAAAAAAGTGGAGTATAGGTTTTACATATAGTTTGCTATGCGTTTGTTATAAAAACCTTTTAATAAAAATATAAGCTTTAATTGTATTTTTAATGCTTATTTAGAAAAAAAACTACTATATTGGTTCTTATCAGATATTGCTACCATCAATTTAGTTCTTAAATTTTATTATCATTAATATAGTCTTCATCAAAAGGTCTATTGTCATCAATTTAGTCATTATTAAGTTAGGATGAAGATAAAAATGATGAATTTTTGTTTTTGAAACAGTAACAAGTTAGTCTTGGCCGTGGGTTAATACAGGTTTCTTGACAAACACCTCCCATAACTACTTCCCCTATTCAACTTGTTCTTGCTCAATCAAGTAGGGATAGTACGAGAAGAATTATGGGAAGTAGAGGGCAAACTCCAGCAAGCAGGAGGCAAGCTCAAGTGTATACATTGACTTTGCAAAATACACAAGCATTTAATACAGTGATGATATGTATACTTTTAGTCTATTCTAGCTCGTGTATTGTTTGACTTGGCTCCCCTGATTTGTATGTGTCTTCATATTTTGCTAGAAGGGTTGGTAAGAATCCAATCTAGTTAACCCATGCTTTTGTGGTTGAAAGTTCAGTCAAAGAGTTATTATTAGTAAACTAGAGGTATGATTAGCATGTAAAAAGTTATGTATAAAAATAAAAAATAATTTTAATATTTTTATTTTTAATAATTAAATAATAATTAATAAATAATATTAAACAATAATTATAAAAATAAAATAAATATACTTTTTATTGTGTTACCAAATAGGCCCTGGCATACCAATGTATTGTGATCTCTCTTGGGTAAGGATTCCTTAGCTATAGTTGATTTGATAGTGTTTAATATCATCCATTTTGAAATAATTATTGGTGTAAAATGATTGACTTTATGTCATATTATTGGAGTGACATATGATCGATTTTGATGTAATTATAGGCATGTAGTGGTTGGCTTTGTGTCATATCACCTTGGGTTGTCACTCAAAGGCAATAAAGGTTGACATTCACGGAGAAATAGTGCCTCTTGGAGTTTGATTTCTCAAGCCTTTGCTTTGGTTCTCTTCATTCTTCACTTCAATAGTTCTGCAGCAACATTCTCATCCCAATTTTTTTTTTTTTTGTTTCGTTTTGTTATTGTTATTCCAACTGTATATTGACACTAAAATAATATTTCCATTAATACTTCATTGTTTTAGCAAGGAGGCACTTTGACCATGGGGCCTTGGTGGAGGTTTCTTTGAGTTATGTTGACTTGGGGGAGCTCTACCAAACCCATTGAATGTCCTAACCAGACTGAAACTGGCATTGCGTCATAGCAAAAATGCTTGGCATCAATTATTCAACACAGCTTTGCATAACAGCATGGTGAGGAACCAATGAAGCACCGATACGGGTACGCGTATCGGGTACGACACGACACGATACGTGGGATACAGCAATTTCTAAAATTTTAGGATACGGGTACGGGAATATATATATATAATATATAATTATATATATATTCAAGAATCTAAGACATTAAAAAAATAAAATAAAATATAAATAAGCTACCATAACATAAATAATATCACAAATTACAAATATAAGTAAAATATCCATAACAAGTTACATTCCATACAAGCATTAATAATAAAATTTTCAATCCAAGTTAATCTTCATCTTCATCTACATCTACATTAGTAACATTCCCAATGAGCTCTTGTTCTAGATCCGGTTCATCTAAAGATAAATTTGCAACCTCAAGACCTCCTGCCCCATCAAATGGCTCCCAATGATCTCCATTAACATCCCACATCCTAGTCACTCCACTAGAATACTTTTCACTCTTTCTTGATAGAAGACGAAGATTGGTATGAACATAAACCAAGTCTTCAGCCCTTTTTGGATTCAATTTGTTCCTTTTTAGTGAGTGAATGAAAGAGTAGGTGCTCCAATTTCGTTCACAACAAGATGATGAACATGGTTGACGAAGAAGCTTTAATGCAAGCCATTAAAGTATTAGGGTTGAAGAACCATAATTTAACCACCAATCTTTAGCCTCCAAATTCCACCTATCTTATAACAAATCAAATAATGAATATGCATCTGAAGCTCCACAAAACATTGAAAATTCTTGAAGGACCAATTTTCTCTCTTTAGGATCCTTAAAATACATATTAAAGCACTTGGTCCTCTCGGTTGAAATTCCAGCATCTAAATGTGGAGGAACTCTATTTGGTGCTACATCAAGCCATTGAGGAGTGTAATACCTTTACAAACAGGGGCATTGTCAGTAATAATTTGAACCACATTTGAAGGTTTTACCTCTTCAATTACTTGCTTCATCAACTTAGCTATGTAGAATTTGTCCTTGTATTCTTTAGTCCCATCAATTGCCTTTAAAAAAATGGGACCCCCATCAGATACAGCCATAAAATTAATTAATGGCCTTCGTTGTACATCAGTCCATCCATCTGTTACAATACTCACTCCCTTCTCACTCCAAGTCCCCTTATTATTGGCTCAAGCAATCTTTCAACATTTGTTCTTTCTTGCTGCAACCAAAGGACCTCTTAGTGCATTATAACCAGGGGGTTTAAAACCAGAAATCATATTGTTTGCAGCATATTGATAAGAGCTAATGTAATATGGATTGCGTGCCAAATTAAAGGATAAACCACCTGAATAGAACATTCTAGCAATTTCTGCACATAAATTTTCCCTAGCTGTTTGGTTGAAGGCCTTTTCCAAAGCACCAATTGCTCTTTTTTTCCCTTGATTGTGCTCACTTTGAACACTTAAAGGAGATAAACCTCTAGCTGGTGGTGGTAATGGAACTTCTTTTAGTTTTGATCTATTCTCAGCTTCCTCTTGCAATTTTTCATCTCTGCTAAACAATGAGTATCGACTTTGGGACACATAGAAATTCCTTTACCAGATACCCTCAACAAATGCCACTTAACTCTAGAATAAGATCCTTGAAATTCACGGTTACAATAATTACACTTCTAATGTTTATTTCCACCAGGATTAGCAGTTTCTCCTTCTCTACTTCTAACAATTAAAGTTACATAAGCCCACAAAGGAGTGCCTTCTTTTTGGAGAATATTACTAGAACAATATTCAGCAGAAGCAGTGGACCTAGGATTACTAGCAGAATTAGAACTTCCAGTTGCCATGATACCTATAATGGAAAAGCAATATCATTTATGGAAAATCCAAATTTTTACTTTATATAAACAAAAGGTAACCAACCACAAACAAAAGAAAGTGTTCTAACTTTTACATTCATTTCGTTCTCTGTCTTATACTATTTTCATTTTTTCAAAATTTTTATTACCAATAAACATCCCCTCTCCAGTGGGCACTAGGTTTTAGATCGCATATAAAAATTTCTTCACATAAATGCTTCTTTTTTCTCTTTTAATGAATAGAGCGAGAATGCCAAAGAAAAAGAATTGTAATAATGTTTTCCTAATAATATAATATCAAAGGATGCAGAATTTAATTCCAAGTGTAAAGTGAGTGCCCATGGCTATAGTGAATGATAAATACTAAGAAAAAGTAGTTGTTCTTATTTTAATTACTTTCTTTTTGCCATAATTTGTATAGCTCAATGTTTACCTGATTTCTTCCCATAATTGTTACTACCGCAGTACAAAAAAATATTACAATCAATTTTGTTGCTTATATGCCCATTGATAATGACACTGGCTCAAAATCCAATTGATTAGAAAGTTTTGAATTGTACTTTGATGGAGGGGATTTTATTGAATTGCCATGAAATTGGTGGTATGCTAATAGCACTCGAGGATCCTACTGCAGAATCCTGGTTACTTCACTCGCTGGAATAAGTTTCCTCTTTCCTATTGCAGAATCCTGGTTCATTCTAACGGGAAGAAACCAACATCTTTAATACATTGACTCTTGAATCCCATGAACTTTAGTTCCATTATTGTAAAGCCATTATGCACAGTCACAGAAACATTCGAATTACAAATCTCAGATCTACACAAAGTCACAGAACGAAATCACAGACGGCAGACCTCAACAACAGTACAACACAGAGAGTGAGTCACAGACAAACACATACAAAATCTCAGAGAAGAAATTATCTCAGCTCAGTTAATCCAACAGAGGAAGACGTTGCAGTAGCAGATTAAGCAATTATCTCAGCAAATATCAATTCGAAATCAGATTAACAGATGGAGGAAGACGCACCTGAGCAAACCGGAGAAAAAGAAGGAGAAACAGATGGAAGGAGGAACGGCCGGAGAAGACGACGGAGAAACGAACTTCGGGAGGAGATGCAGCGGCAAGAATCGAGATGCAGTCGACGAGTGAGAAGACGATGCAGCAAGCATCCACGCGAGGGAAAGTGAAGCCGGACGAGTGAAACGGATCGTTTAACATCAAAGAGTTTTGGAGCCGTTTCTCAGCCGTTTCGAAACGTTTCGGTACGGATGAAACGTTTTGGAAATGTACGGACAAAAACGAAACGTACGGGATATGTTTGTACCCGTACGGTACGCGTATCCGTACCGAATACATATCCGGTATGGGTACGAGGGCCATTTGTGCGTACCGGTGCTTCAGAGTGAGGAACACATCAAGATCAATTCATACCCTGGGGTCCAAAGGAAGGATTGGGAAATCATTTTCAGGAGAAGGAAAGAAAGAAAGGAAAAAAAAAAGAGGGAGCGTTTTGCTTTAGTGCCACAATTCTGTTTGATGGTGATGTATTAGAGAATGGGGATGGAAGGAAGATAGAGCTAAGGATCTCAGAATGCAACGGTTAAAGGGTGTCCCGAAAACCATTTACTGGTTAACTTTAGATGAACTTTTTAGATTATATCCTCCAAATAGTGAATTGCAGCTCCTTTTCATGAACAACTTAGTTCGAAAGATGCTAAATTAGGAATATAGTCTTCCGCTAGATTCAGAAACCATTAAAGAAGACACTTTAAATTTCATCTCCCATCTTTCTAAGTTTACTGCAGGTGTCATGGATTCGGAATGTCAGGAAAACTAGAAGAGAAGATGCAGGGCCATATTCAAAGCAGTTTTTAATTCCAATCCTTTAATCATATTGTTTTTCTGTCTTCGCTCATTGTACCAAAAATAGAAAAAAAAATTAACTTGTATGTAAATATTTCAAGTGAAGGAATCTATTAGGTGTGTTTTTGGTATGACAATTAAAAAATTTAAATCACGTTTAAAACAAAGTAATAAATAATTGCTTTTTAGTTATTCACGACAAACAAACGTAATTAGTTATTTTTTAATCATTAAACCAAATACACTCTTAACATATTTATTGTAGTGAGTTGCTATTAGTTGTATGTAAGAATTCCCCAAAAGGGATATCACTGTAAATAACAATATATCCGCCAGTCAAATAACGGAATTAGTAACTTCTATGTACATATTTTAGGCAATAGAATTCACTGATACACTTATTTTAGTGAACTCCTATTAATTCTATGCAAGAGTTTATAAAAAAAATGATATAACTGTAAATAACGGTATTTCAGCTGTCAAGTAACGCATCTATCTCTTGGTCTAGATGATTTCATTATAAACGCTAACCTAAATTATAGTCAGTAAAACCAGCACATATTCTCCAACGAAAGAAAGCTTTTTTTCCTTCTCTTTTTAACATTCTAAAAATGCAGTAATAATACAACCTATATTCTTCAAGGATTCAAACATTTTCTTTTCATTTTCTCCTATTCTGTACAGGGACCAAACTGTGAGTCTGAAAGTTCATTCAAAATCTGCAAAAAATGCTGATCCCTACAGGAAATGAGGCTCATGAAAGAGCAGAGTCATTCAACGGTGAATCCTTGCTGTTCATTCATCCATGGCGTTGCTTTCTCAGAGCCGGAAGAGCTCCACCGTGCTCTGGCGGGCCCTGTCGAGACTTAAGCCGGAGACTACAGTGAGATAAAGAATTTTAGAAACATAAAGCGTGTTTGCTCGGTGAGGAGCACAAAGCTCTGGCCTCTGGGCAATTGCTGGCCCTATTGCCTTTAATATTCTCTGCAATTATGGGACCAATTGCTTCACCAATATCTTTGTCGGCCACCTTGGGAATGTGGAGCTCTCTGGAGTTTCAATCTCTCTCTTGGTCATCTCAACTTTCTCTATTGGCTTCTTGGTCAGCTTCTATCAATTTTTGAATTCTTTTTTATGCTAATACAACTCGAATACGAGGATTGCGACATGACAAAATCTTAATGTATAAATCAAATATAGTGTCATTTAGTATTGTGACATGACAAAATCTTAATGCATGCGACAAAATCTTAAGTCAAATTAACTATTGCAGCTTGGTATGGGAAGGGCACTGGAAACATTATGTGGTCAAACACTTGGTGCAGGACAAGTAGAGATGCTTGGACTCTACGTGCAAAGATCATGGATTATCCTTTTTTGTTCTTGCTTCTCCCTCTCGCCACTCTACATTTTTGAAGAGCCAATCCTAGTAGGCCTAGGACAAGAACATGACATTGCAGCCTTAGCTGGGAAATTCACAATCCAAATCATCCCTCAAATGTTCTCTCTAGCCATCAATTTCCCTGCCCAGAAGTTCTTGCAGGCTCAGACTAGGGGAGGGGTCCTAGCTTGGGTAGGGTTTACAGCCTTACTGTTGCTCATTGTGGTCCTCAGTCTCTTCACTAAGGTGTTTCATTGTGGCACAGTAGGTGCTGCTGCTGCCTATGACATATCTTCTTGGGCTATTGCTTTGGCTCAAGTGGTTCGTGTGGTTGGTTGGTGTAAAGAAGGGTGGAGGGCTTGTCGTGGTTAGCCTTCAGGGACCTTTGGTCATTTGTGAAGCTTTCTGTTGCTTCAGCAATTATGCTTTGTTTAGAGGTTTGGTATTTCATGGTCATCATTGTTCTTACTGGACAACTTGCAAACCCAGTTATTGCGGTTAGTTCTCTGTCAATCTGGTAAGCTCATATATACTTATACTGGTTCATTCTTCCATTCAATCTTGTCATCTTCGTCCATCAATGTGTAGGACTAATTGCAAGTCAGGTTTTGAATAGAAAATTGCGACATTTGTGTTTAGATCCTTTGCAAGATTAATTTGAATTAACTGCAATATACTTCACTTTTAAAGCAACAACCACCTCTTACACAACTCCTTTGATTTGGAAGAATATTGATTGTGTTGTGTCATTCCTCTTTCAGCATGAATTTGAATGGATGGGAAGCCATGCTTTTTCTTGGGATTAATGCCGCTATAACGTAAATTCTTCATTTCTCTTCATCTTCATTTAACTGTTTTCATAATTCAACCTCACTCTCTGACCCATATATATATATATAATATATAAATTTGAATCAGTGTTGGGTTTCCACTGAGCATGGATCAGGACACCTAGAGCTGCAAATTTTTCTGTCATTGTCCCAGTGGTTGAGTCCCTCGTCATTGGGATCTTCTGTGCAGCAATTTTGTGTTGATCACAAAAGATCATTTTGCTGTCATTTTCACTGATAGTACAGAGATGCAAAAGGCAGTTGCTTGTTTAGCATCCCTTATTGGCGCAACCATGATTCTAAGTAGTGTTCAGCCTGTTATATTAGGTAAGAAGAGCATCCAGGAGTTTTAAAAAAAAAAATCACAAAATTCTCAAAATTCAAGATTAATTTGAATTCCCAATAATAAAAGGAATAAAATTCCTAATTGACTAGAGACATTATAAAAGATACAAATGGATTTTTTGTCGTGTTTGCACAACACGCAGTTAGAGAAAGAAAGATTAAAGAGCTTTCAATATTGGAAGATTTTCTCTCCAATTTTAAACATTAGGAGTTGCTTAGCCCCACATTTCTTGGTCTCTCTCTCCAATAGTATGCCATACATTTATCCTTTAAATACAAAGAATCTCCGTTAATAAAACTCAGTTTCTTTTAGTAATATATCCTATATCCAAAAGTCTTTATTTAATTCTTAATTACATTCTAATTATCTTTATTACCGAATTACAAATCCTAATCCTCATATAGTAATTACAATATATTATGTAATAAAATAAATAATGATTCGGCAGTATGTTCATGAAATGTAATGCTGCTGCTATGTTCATTCTTGCAGGTGTTGCTGTAAGAGGGGGTTGGCAAGCTTTGGTGGCTTACATTAACCTTTTCTGTTATTACATAATTGGGCTCCCTTTTGGATTTCTTCTTGGTCACAAATTGCATTTTGGAGTACGTGTAAGTACAAGTAAATAATAATTGATAAAGCCCCCGTTATAATACCAAATAATAATAATTGATTAAAAAAAATGAAAGAGACTAATTTTCACACATGTACACATGACTATTAAATTGTTCTTACTTTATAAAAATCTAAACCATTAATGTTTTTTTTTTACCATTAACAAAAATCCCCCATGAAGTTAGTTTATTAAGTGCAGAATTACATGCACCATAGGGTGAATCTAAAATGCAATTTGTTCTTTTTGTTACATGGATGCAACTATAGGATGCTGCACCAGATTTCGACATGTGTCGTGGTTGACTAGTCAACCAAGAAAATGCCACCTGCAATCCTAAGTTTCATATAATTGCAAATTTAGCACCACGATTTTGTCATATTTGCGACAAAAGTCCAAGTTACACATCATTTAAAATTTTCTCTCAATCATTATTATAAGACTTTCTTTCAAATGTTTACATTTTCCTTCCTAAGTGCATCCCTCATAAAATATTTCTCAAAACCAATTACAACTACCTCTCATTTAAAACTAGAGCTTGGTTTACTCTAGCAAAGAAAGTGTCATTCTATTTTTTATAATATATTTCATTTGAAATAAATTTGTCTCTATCATATTTCATGCTCTATTTGATTTGAGGATATAATAATAAATGGAATGTAAAATATAGGTAGATAGGAGAAAATGAGATAAGAAATGACTATTTTACTTTTATTTTTAGAAAGATAGTTTGATAAATAAAATAATAAATATAATGATATAATAGACAATACAGAAATTATATAAAAAAATTACTTCACAATGCTATAAACTAAACAAAGTCTTAGTGTTGTGAAAAGCATGTACATTGGACTTGTATAATGGTTAGATTGGGAAGAAAAATAAGAGTTATTTGTAGTATTATGTAAGCCCTAATACCATGAGGATTGCTGAAAAATTCACATTTCTTTAGCATATATCGGTCGACTGATATGGCAGTAACAATTGACTGTGGTTAGAAACTTAAAATTTCTTCATATATGTTCAGCATCAGTCGGCTAGTATTAGAAAATCCAAATTTCTTCATATTTTTCAGTAACAGTCAACTGATATTGCAAGAAAAATTAACCGTGGCCAAAATTTTCAGATTTATTTAAATATTTAGTGAAGTCTCTTGAGAATTTTTTTTGGGTAGATTTTAGTTAATTACGACATGTTGAGTTTATTTGTGCCATGAACCATGTGATGTGGGTTAGTATTGACACGTAAAAGGCGATGGAGTTGATGGACAGGAAACATTTTGAACAAAAATTATACTTCTAAGATAGGAATGGACCAAAAAATTCTTGAGGGATAAAAATGGAACTTTGATAAAATTTAGGGTAAACTATACAAACCTTCCTTAAATTTTGTTAAAATTGCATAGATCTTTTCTCTTTATATTAAAAAAACATATAATCCTCTCTGAAAACAAAAAGTTACTTTACATTTTAATTTAATTTTAAATTTTTGACTAAAATATCATTCATTAATCTAAATACATAATTTTTAAACTAAAAAAAATTTAAATGGAGGGCATTTTGTCAAAATTAAAAAATTAGACTAAAGTATAGTGTAATTTTTTGTTTCATAAAAAAATTATATATTTTTTAAAAATAAAAAGGAGGTCTATGTAATTTTAATAAGATTAATGAAAAATATATGTAATTTACTCTAAAATTTAAGGACAAATAAGTTACTTTTTGCCTTTCATTTTATATAATTGAAAGTTCAATTATATTTTTTTAGTTTTTCTTTTAATATATAAAAAATTTTTTTAAAATTTTTTTTATAGTACCTAGTTTAATTGGTGACCCACCAATTATACTAATGACTAGATGACTTGATGCTTTCATTTGGTCAATTATTGGTCTAGTTTTAATAATTACTAATTTTGCAATTTATGATTATTGTGCAATTTATTTTAATTTGCGCGGGCTGAAAATAAAATTCCTCCATTTTTCTTTATTGTCTAGTTTAGCAAGTTCCATTTACATTGCCTTTTATCATTAGAACAATCTAATGCGTGAAATGGTACCATGTGACAGTTGCATCCATGCCACAAGTTGCATTGGAGATTCATCCATGCACCTTCAAATATTCTTCTGTGTCAAGTGCCAATAGCTAGCCATTTCATCATAAAACTGATAAAGCAAAGTACTGAACATAAACATGATATATATATATATATATATATATATATTTAACCTTTTGATGTGGAAGAACTCGCCAAGTAAATATTTTTGGAGTTCACATTGTTGTCGGAGGCGTTTGGACGGGCATAATTTGTGGGACAATGTTGCAGACAATAATATTGTTGTTTATTACCTACAAAACCAACTGGAACAACGAGGCGAGCATCGGAATTTGTTGAAAAATTATTTTTTTTTCTTGATAGTTAATTAGTTTTTAGTAAATTATATAGACTTTTTCTTTAGTTTTGCTAAAATTATATGGTAAATTAGTTTTAAAAATATATATTAATTTCTTGTAAAATGAAAAGTTATTATTTTAGTCTAATTTTAAAATTTTTAATTAAAACACTCTATATTTAAAGTTTTTTTTGGTTTAAAAGATATATATTTAGGTTAATAGAGAGAATTTTAATAAAAAAAATTAAAAGTAGATTAAAATATATGATAACTTTTTATTTCATAAAAAATTTATATATTTTTTAAAAATAAAAAGAGTTTATATAATTTTAACAAAATATAATTTAAGAAAATTCTACATAATTTACTCATTATTTTTTTATGCCTCTAGAAGCAGTGGACTTATAAATGTGCCTCATGAGAATATACTTTTTTCTCGTGTTATTCTGAAGCTTTATGATGGAATTATTTGAGAATCTTATGAAGTATCGTTATGAAATATTACTTGGCTCCTTTTTTATATAATGGCACAAAAGATTAAATCTAATAATTCTTTTCACAAATTATCAAAATTACTCTCACCACTAAGTCTCAGATTTTCAGGTAGAACAAGCATCAGAACGGATGCGAAAATGGACTGGATCACAAGAAGTAGAACTTGGTGCCCCGTAGAAATGAAGAAAACTTCAAACTCTTCCATTGTGTATTATTGCATGACAAAGATGTGAATGCATATTTATGTGTTAGCCCCTTAGAATTTTTCGTAATTTCAGTTTGTCTCTTTCTTTTATTAGCGTTCACAAAGCATATCTCGGACCCTTTAACCGTTAGAATTAGAGTAAATTATCCTTACTACCATTATTCTTTCACAAAAAATAGAATATTGTATTCACAATGTTGCATTATATTTTCCTTCTCTGTTTTAGTATAGGTAGCGGTGAAGCTACATACATTTAAGGGGGGCATCAATTTTTTTTTTTTAAAATATTAGATATATATAGCATTATGTCATGATATTATACTCATATTTTTCAAAATTTTAAACCCACTATACCCATGTCTATTATATGCCTATATTATGTACGTTTTGTATTATTAAACATTTTAATTTGAATTCATTGGACTTACACATGTATCATATATATATATATATATATATAATTTTTACCCAAAAAAACTTTATTATTGGATTTCTAACCTACTAAACCTACGCATTTTTTTTAATTATTTGACATTTTAATTTGAACATAAACTTACATATGTATTTTTTTCCTTCTTTTCCTTCAAAATGCTATGAGTTTTTCATTAAATTATTGTGTTGTTAAATAATAGTGTATTTTTTTAGTATACCCTTATTATACATTATATAAATGTATTGAATAGATATAAAACTATATCCTTATGAGTATTTAGGTAGTAAAGTTGTTGATATTAATATGAAAAGTAATTTTTGATATATTGCTTATTTAAATTTAAACTTGTTTTTAAATTTAGGAAGAAGTTAGGATATTGTTAGCGATTAAAATTAAGTCTAGTTTAATTTAAAGTTTTTAAGGAAAAAAGTTCTATTTAAATAATATATTATAAAAGTAACTTTTTAAATAAAATATAAAAATTTATTTTTTTGGCCCCTGCTAACTCGGGATTCCGGTTCCACCAGAGTATAGGCTTTTAAATGAATTATTTTCGTATTATAATTTTCTTTTTCAGTTGAGAGGAGTGGGGCAATGATTGAAATTATATATTTTTTATAAGATTAAATAACATTTTTGAAAAAAGAAATTTTTTTTGATAAAATAAAAAAAGAAATTTTAAACCTACACTCATACACTCCATCTAGTTCAAATTTATATAAATATCTTTTGAATGAATTACTATGCCTATATCCTCCTAAAATTTTGTTACAGTTAATTCAATACAGCGCAAATCATTTAAAAAAAAAAGAGAGAAAAATCCCATTAATGTTTATTAAGAATTAAAAAAAAAAGGATGTACCTATAGATTGTATAAAATTCAAGGGAGCTTCTAATTTAAATTGAAACCGTAAAGGTATGTGAGTGTAAATTTTAAAAATTTTAGGAGAAGTAGATATAATTGAATATGGATTGTCTGCAATAATGCTTATTTTTTTTATATCTTTTTAACTGTATTTTACAGTTAAAATTTTTTTAAAGTGTAATTTTTTTTATGGTTAAAACTTTTATCCTCACAAATATAATTTTTACCTTTTATTTTTATCCATAAATTCAAAAAATTTTAAAAAAAAAAAACAAAAAATGGGTTATTGCACGTGGACCTCTACTGCAGAGGATCCACATGCGATATAATTTATGCTTTTAACAAATTATCAAAAAATTTCATTATTAAATCTAAAACTTTTTACCAGAAAATTATAATATAATACAATTTAATATGAGCCCATGAAAATAATGCATATTACCTGCATAGGCTTTAATCCAAAGGGTAAGGCGAAAAAAAACAAAAATCAACATGGTATTTGGAGGGCCAAAATTGTTGAAGCCTAAAAAGGGATAAGAATGCAACACATTTCAGTTACCCGCACAGTTTATGGTATTTCATTTAAATCATAACCATTTCATCTCTTTTTTTTTTTTTCTTTGTGGCCACCGAATAATGCATGTCTATTCCATAAAAAACCAAATACAGTGTTTTAACAGCATACTCAACCAGAAATTATAAAACACAGAGAGGCACGCAGACCATGGTTATACAGAAAAACAAACATAAAACAAATAGCTTAATAAGAATCAGTTTGTGAAAAAGTGTAAAAATAGAAAAATTTGTAAAAGAAGATGAATGTTGTGTCCAGAAATCAAATAATGCAAATGGCACTAGGATGTATCACAAGTGAAGGGAATCAGGTATTTATCTATTACAGAAGTGGATCTTGTCAATTTTTTTATCTCACATGGTTTGGACTGAAATTACAAAATAAACTCCTATCTCTTATTCATGGAAAATTCACTATAGTCCAAAGGATAGTGGATGATGATAATTTTAAGAGAACTCTCTCTCTCTCTCTCTACATTTTAACTCTTTTGTATTATAAAGAAAAAAGTTTAAGGGAAAGAATATTTTTAATTTCATGATCTGTTTCTCTCAACTCCATTTGTTAGTTTTTTGCTTTTTAAAGTTGTAACCCATAAGAAATTTTTAATTAAAAATAAATTATTTAATTAATAGACTTGGGTTATAGATCAACATATTATGGCCAACCTAAATTTTAATATTGCCCACTTGTGTATAACTATGTATAAGTGAGTCACAAATTGTGTATACCTTTTAACAATTAAGTGAGCCTTATATCTTTCAATAAATTCATCTATCGTTCTCTTTTTTAATCTTGAGAACCAATTTATTCTCAATTTCTTTATATTTAGATAGAAGATTAACCACATTTTAAATATAGTTTGTCCTCATTGACTTCATTTATTCTTTTATTGCACTCATCCACTTTTCCTTAATAAGGCATGGTTGAGCCTCTTTCATTGTGTTTGGCTCTTCACCATCTTGTGAAATACCTACACGTGTTTCCTTTTCAATATCAAATCAATGCTTAAACACACTCTCTTCATTACTCCTACATAGTAGAGTTGTTTATTTAGTATTCTCATTTTGTATAAAACTCCCTTTTGGTTATATAATGCTTCCATTTAGATCTATAGATCAAGGTACAATTACTAGTTCCTTGCTATTTTTATCACGTATCTCAAGTTTCTTTCCACCATCCTTGATTCTCTTATTAAATTCTTTATGTGGCTAGATCTTTTCTTCTTATGAAAGTATTGTCCTTTTTACACTTGGATTTTAAAGTCTTAGTAGTCTCATTAATATAGGCATGTTTTAAAAGTCTAGCAACTTCTAAGCATTTATCCTTAAATTTTATATAATGAGCAATATCATCAAAATTTAATGGTGCTCTTATCTTGGGTCTAATTTAATTTCATGTACTCTCAACTCACAGGAAATGATTTATAAAAGCTTGAACTTATTATTTATTAGTAAATACATGACAAACTGACTTGTACTCACACAAGTCGTTAATCGTATTGCTCAACATCATTAAGCGAGAAATATTGTCCTTCCTTGTCAAAACTTGTAAAGCTTCCAAAACTTTCTTATGCTGAGCATTTATTTCCAATCTTTAACTCCAATATGACATTGTTTAATGGTTTGTTATCATCCCATTCTTCAAGGATATAAGAATCTTACAATATCAATTTTTTTAATTGACACTATCTAGCTTGCCACTCTTATTAAGTCAAGCAATGATATTATTAGTAGCCATAATCTTAATTTGACCTCTAGACAAACATAACACATAATATCTACATATACACAATTCTATATATTTGGAATAAACTTTTACCAAATCAACAATGACATTGTTAGGTTAATGATTGAAAATTTACATTTGCCTTACTTCCATCATATGTGTCCTAAAAATGTTATTATTTTTTTTATCAAATTTATTTGCAAATATCATTTAAATTGTAATTCTTAAATAAGCCTTGGCTACTAACCTAATAAGACTTCCACTCAAGAAGATGTTTCTCATCTTCTCTTATTCAGTTGTTTAAATTTAATTTTTGGATGAGCCCAAGTCTACAAATCTTAGAACTCTCACTTGATAGAATATTTCACATGTTTTTTTTAATGTATATATATATTGCATTAATAATCCATATCACATCTAAAAAAGGACCTCAACATAAAGACATTTTATTTTCTCAAACACCTTTTCATTAGCCTTATAATCAAAGATTTGTCTCTAATTGTAAGGATCATTATGCTATACATTGAAAAAATATGCTTCACAAGTTTGATCAATCCTTAAGGTGAATACTCTTTTTGTATGTACTATGTCTAAAATTTCTTACATATATCATATTTGAAAATGAGAAAGAAGAGCGTCTTATTAACATTCGTAACAATACAATGTTCCTTAGGAAGCTTTATCTCTGATGCAACTAATTAAAGGACAAATTCTTGTCTTTATTTAGTTTTGTAAATTTCTCCTTAAGGTCTGCATTAATTAATATCTAATAATCATCATCTAGAGTGTGTTGATCAAATCTAAGACCCATAAAAAGTAATTTTTATCTCTAGGATAGTCAAAATGGTCTAAAGTGTGTGACATGTGTTTGAACACTACACATGGCCATACATTATGCCAATATCAAGATCATGATTTTAACAATTTTTAGAGACCAAAACCACCTAAAAATCATGTCCCATGCACCCCAAGAAGGTTCTATCTTTGAAAAATTAAAAGAAAAGAAAAAAAAATGTTAGCTTCACACATGCCTAAGGTGGTGTGTAAGTCTCATGCACCACCATACAAGGAGTTTTTGGCTACGGGGTAGGCATGGTTGGGCTCCCTTGTCATGCTCTTTCATTTCATGCCCTTATGTGGCAAAATGGAGGTGGGGGTGAGCCATACATGCCACCCCTAAAAGTGGGATTCTCACATTTTTCTCAATCGTAAGATTTGGAAAATTTTCATAATTTTCATGTTTGACTAATCAAATTTGTAAAGCCATATCTCCTTTACTTCTTGTCCAGATTAGACCAAATTTATATCATTTGAAAGTTTATAGAATAAACTTTCCAAAAGTTTATGGTTTGCACATAGTGGTGGTTTAAAGAGAGAATGTCAGCCTTCAAAAGTGGGCTATTTAATCATATTTTTCATAAATTTCATATTTAAAGTCCTTATTTTAAATGGTCATATTTTACTCGTTTTTCATCACTTTGGACAAAATTAATAGTGTTGAAAACCTTGTTTAACAAAATTTTCAGTCATATATGATTTGCACCCTTTCATTGCTCGTAGAGAGAACACTAGGCTTAAAAGAAGGTATTTTGGAACATATTTTTCAAAAACATAAAATTCAAATTTTTACAACATACTCATAAAGGCTTCATACATAATAAAGTTTGTGACCTAAGATGGTCTCTATCTAATTTCATCATTATAGGGGTAATAAGGTTTCTAAACATGAACATACACATATTCATGATTTTCTAATAGCAAAATCATAAGATTAAAAACGAAAATCATAAATACAACATGAGGAATAGAAAATTCAAGCCACCCAAGATTTGATACCAATGAACGTAATGAATTACTTACTTGTAGCAGAAGTGGATCTTATCAAATTTCTATCTCGTGTGGTTTGGACTAAAATCATGAGACAAACTTTAACCTTTTGTTCATGGCAAATTCACCATAGTCCAAAAGATAGTGTATGATGATAATTTTATAGAGAGAACTCTCTCTCTCTCTCTCTCTCTTTTATTTTGTGTTTTAACTCTTATATGTTTTAAAGTAAAAGGTTTGAGAGAGAACATTTTAATGTCATGATCAATTTCTTTTAAATCCCTTTAGTTGTTTTTTTTTTCTTTTTAAAATTGTAACACACAAAAAATTGACCTTTTTTCAATTCAAAAATAAACTAATTTAAATAATATTAATTAATTTATACTTTATAATTAATTAATTAATAGACTTGAGTTATTGAGCTATGGGTAACCTATCATGGGTAGTCCAAACTCTAACAACAAACATGATTGATAGATAACAATTTTTGAAATTTCTTTTAAATAACTTTTTGAAGTTTTAAAAAAGAAAAACTAGATGGAGAAAAAAAATACTTCTTTATATTGTTAGTTATCAAAATTATTTCCTAATATATATTCAATTCTTAGTTGTAATAAAAAATTTTAAGTATCATGAGCCTTATCTAATAAGTTGCATATGTTTTTATTATAAAAATTTGGACCATTTAAAAAAAACAAACTAAAAATATAAAATTCAAGGAAAAAGGACATAAGAAGAATGATTGTATAAAATTCAAGGCTTGACTAAAGAATAAGTAGAAATCTGGAGGAATTCAAGAACCTGAGGAGACCAAATCTAAGAGAAGGCAACTTGAGGGTAGCAAATAATCTTGAGGTAGTGGTAGAGTTAGTAGAAGACGTCAGTCTAGTTTTGGCAATCGGATTTGAACTTATTTTAAAAGACTTTTTTAATGTACCTTCTTTTGGGAAAAAATTGATTTTTATTTATTGTTTAAATAAATTTGTTTTTATTTTACTTTTGGCAATAAAAAATAAATTTAATGTTAAATTCTCAAATTATTGGTTATGGATATTTAATGGATGATTTATATAAATTATCTTTGGTTTCTAACAATATTTCTTCATCTTTAAATACTGAAAATGTGGTTCCCAAAAAATCTAAAATTAAAAAAAAAATTCATTATGGCAAAAGCGCTTAAGTTATATCTCTAGGAAAAGAGTTAAAAAGTTAATTAAAAGTGATATTTTATCTTTCTTAGAGTTTGACGATTTAGGAACCTATGTGGATTGTATTAGAGGAAAGTTCACTAAGAGTAAAAAGAAAGGTGCGATTAGAAATTCAAGTCTTTTAAAAATTATTCATACAGACATTAGTGGACCCCTTTCTCTTATTATTTGTGGTAATAAGTTCGTTATCACTTTCATTGATGACTTTTCTCGATTTGACTATTTTTATTTGATTAAAGAAAAATTTGATGCTCTTGAAAAATTTAAAAATTTAAAAATTGAGATAGAAAAGCAATTGGGAAAGGTCATCAAGATAGTGAGATCTAACCATGGTGAAGAGTATTATGATAAACATGACACCACAGGCTAGCATATAGGGCATTTTGCAAAATACTTACAAGATTATAGAATTGTTCCACAATATATCATGCCTTGTAATCCTGAACAAAATGATGTAGCTGAAAGGCGTAACTGCACACTTAAAGACATGATGAGGAGTATGATGAGTAGATGTAACTTGCCACAATTCCTATGAGGTGAGGCCTTGAAAATAGCCATTTATAAACTGAACAGAGTTCCTAGTAAATCTGTGCCAAAAACACCTTTTGAACTTTGGACAGGAAGAAAACCCAATTTGAATCACTTTCATGTTTAGGGATGCCTAGTAGAAGTTAAGATTTATAATCCCTTAGAAAAGAAAACTGACTTAAAAAAAACTAGTCGTTATTTTTTCATTAGATATCCAGACCGTGCTAAAAGGTATAGGTTCTTTTGTCCCAGTAAAGGTGCCAAAATTGTAGAATCTATGAACACTAAATTTTTGAAACTTGATATAGCTGAAGCCATTGTTCCATCTCATAAGACTTCTAGGATACCCTAAAATTTGTCTCTTTGCTTATACCTATTTTTCATAATAGCATATCATCTAATACCTCTATTGAAAATCACCTTCCAACTGAGAATGTTGTTAATCCTCCTATTGAAGTTCTACAACCAATTGAATTAGTTGAACAAATGCCTGTAAGGAGATCATTTAGATAAAGAAAGCCTATTATCACTAATGATTTTATGGTTTACCTTAGTGAAAATACCTATGATATTGCGAATGTTGTTAACTCTCGAAATTATAAGGAAGCTGTTTCTTATCCTCAATCTAATATGTGGAGAGATGTTATGGATGAGAAAATGAAATCTATGGCTAACAATGAAGTGTGGGAGCTTATAGAATCACCTAATAATTGTAGGGCAATTGGTTGCAAATCGGTGTTTAAAACGAAGAAAGATTCACAGGGAAAGATTGAGAGATTTAAAGCTAGATTTGTGGCTAAAGGCTTTACTCAGAAATAAAGCATTGATTTTAATGAAATATTTTCACCAATATCTACTAAGGATTCTTTTAAAATTATTATAGCACTTGTAACTCATTTTGATTTGGACTTACATCAAATGGATGTTAAAATAGCCTTTTTAAATGGTGACCTGAATGAAGTGGTATACATGCAACAACCTGAAGGTTATCAAGTAAGAGGTATTGAGCATCTAGTTTGTCAATTAAAAAGATCAATTTATAGTCTAAAATAGGCCTCTAGACAATGGTATTTGAAATTTAATGAGGTAGTAACTTTTTTGGGTTTTGAAGAAAATAAGGTGGACCAATGTATATACATCAAAGTTAATGGAAGTAAGTTCATTTTCCTTATGCTATATGTGGATGATATTTTACTCACTAGTAATGATCTTGGTTTGCTTCATGAGACAAAACGCATGTAGACTAGGTTCTTTGACATGAAGGATCTTGGTGAAGCATCATTTGTATTAGGTATTGAGATTCATAGAGACAAATCACATTATATGCTTAGATTATTTCAAAAGGCTTACATTAATAGAGTTTTTGAGAGATTTAATATGCAAACTTGTAAATCTGAAGATGTTCCAATCTTCAAAGGGAATAAATTGAATAAAGATTAATGCCCTAAAAATGAGATTGAAAAGAGAAAGATGAAAGATAAACCCTTTGATAGTGCATTGGGGAACTTAATGTATGCTCAGGTATGCACGAGGCCTGACATAGCCTTTATAGTTAGTGTTTTGGGTAGATATCAGTCTAATCCTGGAAATGCCCATTGGATAACTGTGAAGAAAGTAATGAGATACTTGCAGAAAATTAAAGAATATATGCTTGTGTACAGAAGGGTTGATAATTTAAAGATAATGGGATACATTGATTCAGATCTTGTTGGGTGCCCTGATGATAGAAAATCGACTTTTGGTTACATCTTCATGTTAGCTAGGGGTGACATATCTTGGAAAAGTAAGAAGAAGACTCTAGTTGCCTCATCTACTATGCAAGTTAAGTTTATTGCTTATTACACTGCTATTGCTCATGCTGTTTGGTTGAGAAATTTGATACCAAGGCTTTGGATTGTGGATTATGTTGTGTGACCACTAAGAATTTACTATGACAATAGTATTGCAGTGTTTTACACTAAAAATAATAAAACTACTAATGGTTTTAAGTATCTAGAGTTGAAGTACTTAATCGTCAGAGATTTATATTATTTTGATAGAAATTGTAAGTTGAGCATTTTCTTCAAATATTTTTTATGTTTACATGATTTGTATTCTGGCTAATTGATAATACATTGAATTTTTGTTATTATATGCTTTTGTGCATATGAATAGATTGCAAAATTTTGAACTCGGTATCATTAAGACCATTGTGCCCATGGTTGATGCCATATTGGAGTTGATGCATGATGGTTTCTTGACAAACTATACAATTTCTCTGGCTTTAAGGTATTTGAAAGAAATTGTGAGGATTGATAAAGAAAATAATAGTTTGGTTATTGGATCGCATTGGCATATTATTTTCTTATTGCACTCCACACTAATGACTAGTTGATGGAGTTAATAACATTTATAACCATAAAAGATTTAATATCAGTAAGAGATATGATAACTACCATTATTTAATGTTACTTGGTTTTAATTGAATTGAGTCATATTTAGATATCGCATATTGGATCATATATTTTTAAAATGTGGTCACATTATAAAATCAGTCATTAACTTAAGAGTTATTTTTAAAATAAAATTTTTTAAAAATAGAGAATTGATTTTGCCCAAGAAGGAGAATGTTAGAATTATTATGGGTTATAATCAATTAATTTTTGTTTTAATTAAAAACAGACTAATTTATGATCCATGTGAGATGCATTTGGGTCCACTTATTAAGATTAGTTATTATATTATTTTAGGCTGAATATCTAATTGATTAATATGGATAAAAGTGTAGGCCCATAACTCATAAACCCATGATGGGTGGGTATTAGAGTTTATTTAAAACTTGGCTAGATCCCCTCTGTATTTATGTTAAATTCTAATTCCATAACTTACCTCACATTATAAGTTGTGATAGGGAGTGTGAATACCGTATTTTGTCCAGGCAAAATACAAAAATAATAACAAAATCAAATTAACCAAAATACAAATAATAAAAAAAAAGAAACAAGAGAAGGAAAATTAGGAGAAAATAAAAAATAAAAAAATTTAAATTAAAAGCTTTAGAAAACAAAAAAAATTGAAAAAAATAATATAAAAAAAAAACAAAAAAAAACAAAGTGATAAAAAAAATCAAAAGGAAAAAATCAAAAAAAAAGAAAACCAAAAATAGAAAAAGTAAGAAAAAAAAGAGAAAACATAAGAACTAAATTAAAAAAATATATATCTAAATAAAAATAAAGAAATGAAAAAAGAGTAAAAAAAAACCTTTTCAATTCAAACAAAAAAAAAAGGCCAAGGCAATTCTACCTCTCTTTCTTTAAATCTACTAGGCACAAAACAAAAATCAGCCTAATTTAACCAAAAAGAAAAAAGAAAAAAGGGTGGCCCAGTCTGAAGCCCAATCTCTTTTCTCTGATGGGCCTTGTCTTGCTAAGTCCTCAGCCTTTAAGAGAAGCCCAATTTGTTCAACCCAAAACCTGCTTCAGATCTGAAGCCCACATCCAAAACAACACAGAGAGAACGGGGTAGAGGGGAGAGACGAGGGAGGTCACGGGCAGAAGAAAGGACAAAGGGCTGAAAGGGAGAGAAGACTGAGACGGACGAGCACAGCCCACGAGAGAGAGACAAAAAAAGAAACACACGCAGAGAGAGAGGGGAAGAAGCAGGCACCTCTCAGGCGAAAGAGGGGGATTCGAACAGAGA
Source organism: Erythrophleum ivorense (assembly GCA_026724425.1). Classification (NCBI taxonomy): domain Eukaryota; kingdom Viridiplantae; phylum Streptophyta; class Magnoliopsida; order Fabales; family Fabaceae; genus Erythrophleum; species Erythrophleum ivorense. The sequence goes on along the minus strand of JAIUCV010000720.1, from coordinate 262,742 downwards.
TCATCAGCGAGGGGCAGAAGGGGGCCAGCTGATTTGGGGGGACTTGAGATTGAGGAAGATAAAGAGACGGAAAGGATCGAAGCAGAGGGGGGAGGCCGAGATTCGAGATAAAAGGGGAAGGATCTTTCGAATTTTGAAAGAAGAAAAAAAGGAGAAAAAAGCACGAAAAGGGGTCTGATAGGAGGCAGAGAGGGAATTCGAGAGACAGAGATCAAAAAAATTTAGGAGAGAGGAGTCCGAAAATAAATCAAGGGAGATTCAGAGTGAGAGGAGAAGGAGAAGAAGGCGAGGGGAGATTTTCGGATTTTTGGAGAAATTCACGTAGAGAGAGAGAGCGGGGGTTTTTTTTTGAATTGGTTTCGGGAGGAGAAAGGGAGAGATTCAACGAGAAAATACAGGGACGAGAGAGAGAGAGGATACGGGGAAGAGAGAATTGGAGAGAACAGAGAGAAGAAATTACAGACGGGAGACACAAAAAGCTTAAGTGAATTTCAGGCTGCAGACGCTGAGAGAGGGGGGGTCACGCGAGATAGAGAGACCGAGAGGGAATAGAGATTCACCGAGAGAGTGGAGAAGGGATGAGGAGAAGAAAACGAAGGAAGAGACCGAGAGAGAGGAGAAGAGTAAATTGGGAAAAACGATGAATGAGAGATTCAGTAGCAAGGATCGATAGAAGGAGAATCCCACAAAGGAGCCTAAGATTTTAAGATTCACGATGCAGAATTCAGGCAAGAGCTTCACTCAAGGTAATGTACGCTGTATAAATGTTTGCTTTGATCAGTAATAACTTAGGAGAAGCCAGGTAGGTTGGTTCGAAGTATTAAAAGTTCTGTATAGAAGTTGCTGGGGATTTGGGCTAATATGTTCAAAATTGAATTAATGTTTATGTTCGAAAGCTATGTCTCTGATATGAATTTGATCCCTATCTCTATTTATGACCTTGTTTGCTGCATTACGCCATTAGTAAAGAAATTTCAATCCCATATGCTTTGCTTGTGGGTGCTGATGACCTGTAATTGGGATGGGAGTCTAGAATTCGAAATACCATATGCCTTGTATGCTTGGAAGTATGCACACTAGGTGCTCGACAGATTGCCTGAAAGAAATGTGGCTTAAGCTTTGTATTCGATAGTAATTGCGGGATCTGTTTGGTTTTCCCTTTTGGCTACAGTTTGTGATAGATGTGTGCATGTTTCAGAGCAAGCTTTGATTTGAACGTGTTTTAGGGAGTGGTTCGCAGAACCAGGGAATTGGTTAGTGAGAGATATGCGCCTGTGTAGTTTTAATTCTGGATACACCCTTGTCGCGAAATTGTACAAAAAGTTGCGTTTTCAAATTGCATTCCCAATTTCTGTTCCTATTGGCTTAATGCATTTTCCTGATCACACCTTGATTCAGTTAGTGATTTCCAGTAAATTTCAAAGCCTTCGGTTATGTGGATGGATTAGTATAAGTTAGAAATGCAGGACGTATAACCTGGAATTTTCAATTTTTTTTAGTTTGCGGACTCCCCATAATCCGAACATAGTTGTGCAACATTGAATCAAAAATTAAAAACGCTTAAGATTACATCATTGGAATATCTGCCTGTAATCTTATATATTTCACCTTTAGCGTTAGTAATCATGTGGGATTTTTTTTATCTCCTCGGATATAAGGAAACAAATTTAAAGTCATGTGTGGCAATAAGCCTCTTTGGCATTGTTTGGATCTCAAAATTCGCGCCTAAATAAGTATGAGATTTCAATGACACGTGTCTAGTTCCAAATTTATTTTATTCGTTGAGGGTAAAAGTGATTTTCTTTTTCTTTCTAAATAAAAAAATAAAAAAGGGTCCAAAAATTGGAAAGGCTTAACCAAAAGGAAAAAGAAAGAAAAGGAATAGCCTCCCAATTTTTAGGTATATATCCCAAAAATCAAATCAACATCAAGATTAGTCCAAAATATTTAGAAGGGAATAAAAGAGAGACATTCAAACAAGAATAAAAAAAAAATTCTTTTACTTAGACAAAATCTGGTTTCGAAATAAAAAAATAGTAATAAAATCAAAACAAACAAAGGTCAAGAAAATTAAATTAGAATGCAAGAAAATTAAAAATTAAAATCTTATCAAATGAGTAGTTTTACCGATGTAAAAAAAAAATTCCTTTCCTTTTTTTTGGTTGTGTTTCATTTTGTTTTCGAGTCATGAGAATACACAAAAAAAAATATAAACAAACCAAAAAAAAGGCAACAAAAAGAACAAAAAATGAAAAAAATAACACCAATAACCAACGAACCAAAGGGAAATAAAGAATAAATAATTAAAAAAAAAGAAGTACATTTTCCAAACCTTAGAAGAAATAAAAAAAATGATCTTGACTTCTTAAGAACTTTAGTCAAAAGGAATTTCTAGTGATCCTTTTAAGAACAAAGATCAAATCTAATAAAGGAATTAAAAAAAAAGGGGGTCAAATCAAAACAAAAAAAATCTAAATCTAAAAAAAAAAAAAGAAGAGATCAACATAAACTCAAGTGAGAATTAAAGAAAGTCCTTTTGCTGACTTGGTGAACGTTTTGAATTGAGATGAGTCGTGTATTGGGAGAGGCTTACCGGGAGCTAAACCAAGATTGAAGAAACGAGCAGAATGGAGCTTCACTTCCTGGTTCATCTCTTGTTATTAAAAAAAAAATAATAATAAATGTTTATGTAATATGATATATGTTTAGTATGAGGGTCGACTGAATACACTCGAAAGCACACACAATCAAAACAAGCACCGCAAGCTCATGAATGTCTCTTTGTTTTAATTTCATTTTTTTTTTCTTTTTAGAATGTTCGTGTGGGATGGTTTTGTTCCCTCAAACGCGTAGGGTCGTTTAAGTAATCATGTGAGACAATAAGTCTCCTTGGTAACTATAGGATTTTCTTACATGCGTTCTAACACGTTTTTGGGGTTCAATAGCCCATGCCTAATTCGATTTTGTCTAAAAAAATGAATTAAAAAAAAAGAAAAGAGAGGAAAGAAAAAGTGAAAATGCAAGAAGGTTAAAATTAAGTTTAATTTTAACAAATCAAAGCACATCAACCAGTTTCAAAATTGCTTTATTTGTTAAAAGAAAAAAATAATTTTATCTTCTTTGTCTTCTAAAAAAAAGAATAAAAAAAGAAAATAAAAACCAAAGAAAAAAAACTAGAAAAAAAAACAAAATAAAATCAAGCAAAAACTAAAAAAATCAAACAAAAGCTGAACACAAAAAAAGAAAAAGAAAAAAAAAACATTAACCAAAATACAACCTATAATAGAACTACGTGGACTTTGATTCCCTTTAGAGGGTACGTAGGCCCTAGGCTCTCATCCTAGGTCAAGTCTGCCCTTGTAAATAAAATTTTCTGTTCAATTTTCCTTTTCTTAATTTCTTTATTTTATGTTGTTCTCTAATTTCGTTTCTTTCATTTCATTCTCCTTTGTTAATTTCATTTCTGTTATTTCTATTGCTTATTTTACATGGGATTTGTTAAGGGGAATTAAAATAGGATAGAGGCCATATGGATCTTGCACGACTAACTTAGGGTAACCGTTCGTAGTAACAGGTGTTGTGGGGTGCCTAATACCTTCCTCACTCACAATCGACTCCCGAATCCGAATTTGGTTCGCAGACCATATTTTTTGATATTCTAAATCAAAAGGTTTTTTTCAAAATTTTACCTTTTCAAAAATAAAAATTTGGTGGCGACTCTACTTTTCTACCATTACATTTTAATTTTGATTTCGATTTTGGCGCCGTGCGGTTGCATTTTCGGGTGTGACAGGGAGTATGAATAACAGAGAAAGCTTTAGTCTCTTCAAGCTTTCAGGGATTCAGAATCAACGGGGCATCCTAAATCTGTTGCCATGTCTTCTACAGGTAATCAATTTAGTATTCTAATTTCTTATAATTATCTTTAATTTATTCTTATAAAATAATATAAACTATTAAATCTCTTTTAATCTAACACATACACACACATTTCTAGCAAAAAGTAACTTCTTGATCTAGTATAATATAGTTGCCAAGGTAGATGAGAACATGAATACCTAACCAAAATACAGGTCTTCTTTGTAACAAATCGAGCTACCAGTTAGTAGTCAAATTAGCTTCCACTTGATTTTTTAGGAACCTTTAAAGCCTAAACATTCTTTCAAATAGAATCAGAAGTATATTGCAATGTACCAGGCCTCATCATTGACTTAGGAGGAAAAAGGTCCTTAGCAGTGCAGTAACCTGATTTGACAGTTTACACATCATTATTTGCCTTGATCAAGTGAAGCTTATCATCACAATCAGTGAAGCAAACAAGAATTTTACAAATGGCACGTAATTTTGTCCCATATATAACATTTCCCAGAGAATTGACATCCCATTTGCCATGAACTATATAATTGTATGAACTATATAATTGAGACTTCAAAGTGGCATAGGGTGGAGTTGAGTTTAGCCGAAATTGTGTTAAATCTAATGGCCATGGATCATCCCAAAAAGACATAGATTTGTCACTACCATTACTTTAACAGAGCCCATGAGAGAGAGGTCCCTGCCTTGTAAGATACTAGACCAAGCCTAATATTTTGAAAATAAATCCCTTCAAGGATCTTGACCGGTAAGCCATTCGGATTGTGTATGACTCTCCATGCTTGTTTGGAAAGTAGGGCAAGATTAAATTTTCCGAAGTCATAAAATCCCATGCCTCCAGGAGCTTTGGAAGTAGAAAGTTTGTTCAATGCAAACCAATGTGACAAGGCAACCAACAATAAGAGGTGTTTGTGATGACATGAAATTTTAATTTAAGGAATTCAAGGATTTTTAGTTAGGAATTCCAAGAAAAATATAAAATAATATTTGAGTGATATAAAATAATTTAAAATAAGAATATTGGGTAAGTCTTAAAATGTGAAATAAGAACATAGTAATAAATAAATAAATAATGCTTAAATAATTTTAAAACCATAAAATAATAATAAAACAAAAATATAATTTTTTGTTATCAACTTTTAATTTTGTTAGTTTTCAATTTTAAGTCTTAAATTTAAGTGTCAAATTAAAGTAAACAATATGTTTGGATTTTTTTATTCCTTCATTTTAGGATAGAATGCAAGTAATTTCATCTTTTGAATAGGTTGTTTCATTTTAACTTTTTTTCTTTTTTTGCAATTCCCATGTTATATAGCATGAGACTGTGCAACAAAGAATCTATTTGCATAAACAATCTTATTTATTTCAAATGTTATTTATTTTATTTTTTCAAAAAAATCATATTTAATAATTAATATGCCAAAAAAGGATAGATAGATCTGGTGAGGGGTAGACCTGATAATGGGTTGGAACGCTCACCCGACTTGAAAAGCCCAGCTAGAAAAAAATAGATATTAATTCAAAAAAAAGTCTGATAAAAAACGAACATGTTCTAAAAAAACTCGAATATAAAACGGGTCAAACTTGAGCTTTTTTTAAAGTCCAACCAGAGCCTGAGTCTGAACTCGCTAGTATTATAATTATTTTTTATATATTATTAATAAATAATATTATTAAAAAAATGTATTTATGACTATAGATATAGATAAAAAAGAATTATATAACATATATAATTATTATGTTTTTTTTACTTTTACTTATTACATAATATATTATTAGGAATAAATTATAGTTCAAATAAAATAAATTATTAAAAAAATTATTATTTTGAGAATTTTTATTATATTATATGTATATATATATTTCAAGTTATTTAAATTTTTTGTAATATTTTTTTGAGTTATTTAGTATTTAAAATAAAAAAAGTAAGCCTAACAAATAATAAAACAAATATATTTAAAATTAAAAATTAAAAAAAGATAAAATTTTTTTAAAAATTATTTTTTAAAAAAAATAAGCTAGACTGGGTCTATTTTTAACCGAGCTTAAATTTGATATAGGTTCAAATCTAAAAAAATTTACAAATTTTTTTATAAACTCAGCCTATGATTAAGTCTAACGAGGAGGATCACCTGTCATCCATCCCACTAACTTTATTAAGAAAAAAAAGAAAATTATAATTCAAAGTTTTAAGTCAAAATTTTTTAAATGATTTTAAAATTTAAAATTTTTTAATACAAATATTTTAATTTAAAGTCTTTTACTGTATCTTTTTTTTTTTTTTTTTAAGAATAGGTGCGCTTTTCTTCTTAGGGAGTAAAAGATGCGTTTTGAGGAAAGAAATACGGAGCTTGATTCCCAGTCTTCTTTTCTCGAAGCTTCTTCCGTCCTTGCTGACTCTTCAAGCGCCTTTCCTCCCCTGTTTGGCCATTGGAAGGTGACCGAAAGCTTCCTCTTCTTCCAGCTCGGCAGCAACTTCGGTAGGCAGTTTTTTTCCTTCATCTTTCTTCGTTCCTTTCTTCATTCGGCTGCCATATTTCGTGCAATAAATTACAGTAGTTCAAAGATTGTTTTCTTTCCAATCTCAAGCTTATATTTTTCAGCCTCCCTTCCTCTTTGACCGCGAACTATGTTCGTGCATAGGAATTCATTTATTGTTGCCGCTAGATGATTAAATTCAGTTCCTGAGTTAGCTGTATGTTGGGTTTTCAAGTTTCTATCGGGAATATTTTGAATATATTAAATTTGATATGAAGGTCTCTTATCATGCTTGAATCATGGTCATAGAATGCAATGCAGATAATTTGAGTAGAGGAAGTCATTAAATATTGCCATTAGATTATTAGTTGTTGGACGTGATCAGAAATTGAGGAAGTGATACATTCATTGGAGACTTAAACATTTTAGTGCCCATAAATCCTTGCAATCCGGAATAAATAATTATATGATGCTTTTACATAGACCAAGCTGCCTATCACTCTAATTCTTGCGTCTAACATAAGAGACTACTGTCTACTTTCTAATGGACCTTTGGCTTATTTAGCTGAAGGATTGACATTTGGGCGTCTTCACTTTCCTGACTTTCAAGTTTCCGTAAAGTATGGGAAATTTTGTTTGTATTTCTATTCCTCTATGTCAGATAATGCCTTTATTGATCAGTATTCACGTTTCTGGATTTAAACTAGTTATCCTTTGGAACGATTTTAAGGGGTAATGCTGGTATCTAATTAGTTATTAATATTTTTTAGTGTTGGTTTGAAGGCCAAATCTAGTACGTTGTGTAATTATAAGACAAATTATGATAGTTATTGTGGTGTGGATAATTTAGCAATCTCAGGAGACTTTACCTATCTCGGAACATTTAGAAGGTAGGAAGATATACTATTGAGACGTGGTCAGTCGGTGAGTAGATAATATTCCATTGCATGCTTTCTTATTTCATGTTCTCTTTCCTCGCATACTATTATTTGTTGAATACCATGTATTCTTGAACTCTTAAATTTTGGGCATTAGTATTTAATTGAGGAATAATTTCAATTTTGTTGCATTATCTTGATTTATAAGTTGTTGATACATGTACAGAATTAAAGGAAATGGTTTTGGAAACTTTATAAATTTTACCATATTGGACTTGAGGAAAATGCTGCATGGATAGATTGAGTTAATATAATTCTATACATGATAGTGGTGTTTTTTTCCCCTAAAGGGATTGGTTACAAAGTACTAATTGTTAACAATAGTTTTATTAGTTCTTGCTGTACTTTAGTTGGTACTCCAACTAACAAAAGATGTAGGAGATGCTAGCCTCATGTGACAATTAACACATACGGAACAAAGGGTTATTATATTACGTGAACTAATAACTTTTAATAAATTATTTATTTACCAGCTTGAGTTGTGTGCTAAAACAAATTGATTATTTACTCATATGGGTTATGTGCCTGCAATAGTTATCTTATTTTAGAGAAAGTCCTCCCAATAAAAAAGCTTTAGAAAGCTTTGATTTAAAAGCTTCTTGATGCATATTTTGAAAATTGCATATTTTTTAATTACTATTAGTCCTATTGATCCGTGATTTTCTAATAGTCTTGATTTAGTATTCATGTTAAATTCTAGAGCTTTTATGAAGTATATTGCCATGACATCTTATTTATGCTTTTGTTTGTTTATTTAATCATGAAATGTTATTTACCCATTGAACATTTGGTCTTTCAAATACTAAAACAAGAGCCAGAGCCTTTTTCTACAATTTAGTGAGAATTGGCAATGCTTATGGGCAGTGGCGGAGCCAAGACCTTGAGTTAGGGGGTGCAATGTAATATTAAAAATAATAATTAAAAATAATAATTTTTTTCTTTTTAAAAAAGAGTGGATTTCATTATAAAAATAAAACGATAAATAATGATAGTTATTTTTCTATAAAATTAATGTTAGTATCAGTAAATAAGTTTAAAATTTTTTGTTAAATTTTTTTTGAGTTTGAGTTAAGTTATCACATATCTAAACAATTTTTGGATTCAATCTGATCTGGGTCAAAGTAGGCTCTCAAAATATAAAGATATAAAGAGTAAATTGTGTAAAATATTAGAGTTAGGAGATGTAAAATACTAAAACTTATACCCTTACTTGTAATTTTGTCCAAAGTAAGAGGGTGCATATGCACCCCCTCACACTAACGTGGCTCTGCCACTGCTCATGGGTAAGCCCTGCCTTAATTCGTGTTGGAAATATTGTTTTGTAAATTCTGTATGAATAAATTTTGTAATCTAGATGTTATTCCATAAAATCTATAGGTAGGATCCCTCACTCCCCTATATGTTATGTAATTGATGTAGTATGAGAACAAAGTTTTCTTAATAGTTTTGTTAAGATTCAACTGTTGTAGAAATTTCAAGAGATCCCAGTTTTAAGGGAATATTTTACCAAAATTTCTACAATAAATTGGAAAGAAAGGGTTATATAATATAAGGTTTGAATCATGGAATTGATATTCTCTATGTTAGTGTATTAGCATTCTAAGAAAGCATATTTGCATGTTGTTCAATTAAGTTCATGCATGCGAGTTCCATCTTGTACTTTATATCGGTCACAATTTTACGAATGTGACAGGGTGAATTGGGTATTTCACAATTCTTTTTTAAAAGTACTTATAATTGAGGAGGTTATTTTGAAAGAAGATAGAGCAAAACAATGATCATATTAATTAAAGGAAAATTTAGGTGGATATTTAAAGTATGAAGTGCATAAAATTATTATCTATTTAGACAAAATCATATTATTCTTTAATATATAGTTAAATTTAATGCAATAGCTTGTTTCAAAGTAAATTAGAAAAAAATTTATAATTTCTTTAACAATTGACTAGTTTACTTAAAATAGATGGAAGAAAGTATATCAAACAATAAATTAATAATAGTTTACGCAAAATATTGATATAATCAGAGCATCAAGCAAACAATTCAAAATGTAAAGAGTCTTCAAAAAGAGATAAGTAACATGAAGATTTATTTTAATTCATCTCCAATTTTTTACTTGAGATTTTTTTTTGGCTAATTTCATAAGACAGGGTAGTTCTACCACCTTACTAACTTGTATTTAAAAAGCTTGACCACTAAACCGAATCCAACAATGTTGTTAGCTTTGTTGGAAAAGTAGGACCACCAATGAATTAAGATATTAGAGAAATTAGGGTCCAAAATGAGCAAGTCCTGAAAACTATATTGATTAGGCATATTAATGATACAAGTAGCCAAACCTTCCTTAATCTTTGATTAGATGTTAGATGAGAGCAATTCTTGAACTCTTTGATTAAATCAATAAAAGGAAGGTCATTATCGTCATTCATATTATTTAAGGCCAAAAGATTTGGAAAGGAAGAAATGTTGTTAACTTATGAAAATGTAAATCTATATGCTCAGTATCATAATCATTAGTCAAAGAAGGATCTTGTGCATTGGTCTCAAAATATCAACCATTTCCTAAATATTCCTTATATTGAGAAGAGTGTTAAAAGATTAGTCTGAAGGAGAATTCTACCTAATAGTGCCCAAAAGTGGCCCAAAGGCCGAGGTGGGGCTATGATGAGTCTCAATCATCAAATGAGAAACTTCACATTCTAAATTGATAGCTTGATGTTTAAAATTAGAAAACTCTTCCACACTAAGTTAAGGCATGACTTGATCATCATCAAAATTCACAAGGTCATTCAAGGAATACAAAGGAGATTTATTAATATTCATGAAAATAGGTCCATCCACAATCTTAGGTAAAAAAGTATTAGTATCAAAGTCTTCCTCATTTGCATGTGTATAGAAATGACAAGGGTTCCCATCACTATCAATAAAATCCATGCTTACTTCTGCCCAAAAGAATTAGATGAGGAGGGTCTTCTAAAACATGAAAAAATTAGAGGGATTTGGCTCGTGGTGGCAAATGATATTCATTGCATTCAAAGATATTTTATAAACAAAGTAGATGCCTCATTATAAAGAATCAATTCACTTAATCCTTGTAGTACACTTGAGACTTTTCTTCTTTCTTAAGGCCACCAAGTTTCTATCAACAAAAGGAAAACAAAAATTGATAATGAAATCAACATCCAATTTCCTCGAATCCTTTGTTTCAAGGGCTCAAAACCATGAGAAACTTGGGTTAGCTCCCAATAGCAATCATGTTCCATATGACCAATTCTACTACACTATCTATATCTCCTAAACAAAGGTTTATATTTGCATTCCACCCACGTGGAGTTCCCATCATGTAGCAAGATGTTTGCACCCATAAGAAGGGGTAAGGAGGGATCAACTAGACTTTAATCTTTAGAAACCAAATATTCTTCATATGTTGAGCCATTCCATTGAAAAGGAGCGCATCACCCATTATACTACTCAAAACTTCAACTACATTAGCATTATGGTATTCCAAAGGTAGACCCCAAAATTGCATCCATATAGCAAACCTTTCCATTTCCATGTTTTCAGAAGATTGTGTTAGTTTTCTAGGTATCAACTACCATTAAAGCATTTTTAATAGACCATTTTGAAGTACAAATTCCTAGTTTTCATGATTGTCAAATTGTACCATCAAAAGTTGATTATCTCTTCTAGATACTTTTAAATCAGTGCATAACTTCCAAGCATTGTAGAAAAGATAGTTAAGTTGGTGGATAGAGAAATCCTTCATGTCAATGAATGTAGCCATTAAACGTGTTCTCCAGTAGTTATTGCATGAAGTAAAAACTTCTTAATTGTACTAAAGGGAAGGACCCCTATTTGGGGGGATGTCAAAATGACCATTCTAGGTAAAGGACTTAAAAGAGGAGGAAGAAGAGTCTCTAAAAGAGCTACTTTGATACCAGTAGTAACCATGAGCCAAGTAATTTTAAATCTCCATGTAAGACAATAGGAAAGAAAATTGGAAGGAAAAGGCAAAGGAAGAGTTTAAAACACCAATGAAAAAGATAGACCTAAAGATATAAGGAGGAACAAGATACACAAAATGAAGAGAAGAAAGAGCTTCACTAGATTAAGTATAAGGTTGATTATGAAATGGATAAGAATGCAATGGCTAAGACAATGATTAAATCTTGAGATATTCAAGGCGAATCAAGGATACAACAAGCAATCTACAGGGTAAATAAGTGCTTTTGTATAAATGTGTAGAATTAAAGAAAATTAATCCAGTGAGATACTAATATAGAAATAAATGCAAAATTACTTAAGAAAGTATGCCAGTACAAAAACCTTATAAATACAAAAAGATTTTGTTGACAAGATGTTATAAAAATAATATATATTTTGAAGATCAAGTAGAATTTAAAAAAACTTATTAACAATATATTCTACTAGAATGCAATGACAAAAATAAAGAGATGAAAGAAAAAAGTTTATCATATATTATCCTAGTTTAGATCTCCTTGTCCTACATCTAATGCTGTTTCTCAAAAAGCTATTGAATGAGAGAGAATTGCAAAATATTTGTTGTTATATTTTTCATCCTATTGTGTCTTGTTCACCATAAAGCATAGACAGCCATGATGGATAGAGACACCTAGCTTTTGACTTGCAGACTTGTGCACTACTTCTTTCTTACTTCTCTATGTGTAAGTGTTAAGTTAAAAAACTTCATCTGACTTTTCTTATTTGATATAAGGATAAAGTAGCAGTATATGTTAGATTTTCTTACTTTGAACAACTTTCCTTAAAGAATAAAGAAACAAATGTTAAAGTCCTTTTACTTTTATCCCCACTATTTTTACTTGTCTCTTTGCACAATTTGATTTGACTTTGCTTTAAAATCCTTTTATGCTTTTCACAAAGTGATTCCACTATTTCTTTTTACACATATAAGGAAGACCATAATCTTCTCATACTCATGAGTTCATTATTCCCATATTTTATATCCTTATCAACAAGAGTTATCCTATCAAATAGTGTTTGCTCTCCTTTATTAAATCTACTAATAGGCTTATGTCCCTCACATTCTTCTCAACACCCTTTCTCTTACATATGAACAACGAAAAACATTTTTCTTGATTTCCAATGGAACAATGGGTATTGATGAAACCATTTTCATCACTTTGCAAATCTCCTTTTAAATCATTAGTCTCTCTTTCTTTGCTTCACCTATCTCTTGATGCAACCAAGTTGATTAAATTTATGCAAAACATATAAACCATTGAGGCAAAACACAAGAACTTCCTTTCTTTACTTGATTTTCCAAGTCAGGAGCAGGGCAAGAAAACTTTCTTTTAGTGTGTTTGGATATGCGTTTAGAGAAGCTAAAATCACGTTTGTCAATCATTATTATGCAGAAATAATAAATTGTAACTTTGTACAAAACGTGGTTTGGGGGATAAAAAAATATATCCAAACATGCACTTTATCAAGCTACCACTTCTCCTAAATGTTTCAATGTGATAATATAGAGAAAGGGCAGAAGTCATTTATTGTGCAGTACAGAAGTTTTTGAGAAGTTATGGAAAGTTATACAGCACATTTGACTTTTATATTAAAATAAGATATTATATATTAAAAACAATTCATTACTTCCTTGTATTGTTCCAACATGCCACTTCTTCAAACAAGAATTTTATTTTCTTTTGTTTTAAAGTGTGTAAACCAACCCACTAAAATATAGCAAATAGAATGGAGCTTAATTGGTTTAAATAATATGGCCCAATTAAAATATCATAAGCTCAATCAAATTTTTATGTTTTATTTTATTTCTTTTAAATAATTGTTATTATTTATAAAAATAAATCTAATGATATAAATTAATGCAATACTCAATAAATAATATTTAATTATTTTTAAGTTAATACTTTTATAAATTTAATTTAAGAGTTTTGTTATTATGAAAATAATTTAAAATCATATCAAAACTTCATGGCTAACACTTTACACAAAATGGGAAGAGCAAAATAGATATACATTAAATATGCCATAAGCATGCATAGTGTCATAAAAGCTAAGAATCACAAGAGTGAATATGAGAGATCGTGGAGGCTTAGAAACCAAGAGATGACAACTCATCTTTTATGGAGAGAGGTATAGAGAAAAAAAAAAAAAGGCTAAAGAGCCATCCTCAGTGAAAAATAAGGGAGAGGAATATGATCATCGAGATTAAATCTTATTTGAAAGCAGATTTCAAAATTTTTAGTATTTTAATTTTTCTTCTCTAGCAAATCAAAAAGCTATGTAGTCCCAATTCAGTTAAATTTGGTGTCTCTTTATTTTACTTTATTTTTTTGGATTTAAAGTTGTTATCGTTTCAAGATTTTTATTATTATGGTGTCGTTTTGATTTTATTTTCAAAATTTTTATAAAAATATTTGAATTTAAAATAATTTGATTTTACACATATGTTGGATGATTTAGAATATTTATAAAATTTTCTATTATTATTAATTATTAATTTATTATATTATTTAGTTGTTAACTTTTAGAATAAGCTTAGGGAAGGACACGCAAAGCCCCAAACATCATTTATAGCTAGAACTACTTCTTGCTAACAAAGCAATAAAGACAATAAAGCCCAGAAAAAGATTAGCACTAAAAGGAGAACAAGGGTCTTGTCTGAATCTTCTCCTTTGCACCTCAATCAAGTCCTCTTGAATCAACTCTAATTGGTAAGATCTGAACCTTGCTAGAAGGATATGAACGTCAAAACCATTAACTTGGATTTGGTTGAGGTTCCTATACCTAGAAAAGATGACCTTGCAATGTTTCTTTTTTAGGAGAAGCAGTTAGAGGTGTTGTCCAGAGGGTTTGTGATGATATCTGAATTGATGAACCACTTACGAACTATTAGTGAGTCAAAATGAATTAAAGTGATAGCCTTGAGATCTTTTTGTCTAGATTTGAATTTGTGAACCCAAATCACAAAAGACCAACTTGACTTATTAAGTGCATGTTTGGATTTCTGATGCAAAATCACGTTTATGTAAAAACTACTTATTGTTGCTTCTTGCAAATCATAGTTTTTTCCCTGCAAACTGTGTTTTTCTGTCTCCAAACGCTCATCCAAACATGCACTAAGATTGGGGCATGGGGGAATTTAATTGGTTGAGAGAAGCTCTCCTCACACCACCCAATCTACTAGATCCCTGTGAGGTCTAAGCAAAGTTGTTTTGGGTGATCATAATTTTGATTCGATTGAGAACTTTAAGGGGATAAGCTTGACCTCCTTCATGGACAGCTTTGTTTCTGGTAAGCCAAGTGAGATAAAGTGTAGCAACAATGAACTTGGACCCCAAAAAAAAGCTATTTTGTTAAGATCCTCTCAGCCATGTAAGAATCAAATCTTTAACCATTCAAATATATCCTGCGGTTGGGATAGTGCCACCCTTAATCCTAAAGGAGAAGCAAACCATAGGGCACTAGTAAAGCTGCGCTGTAAGAAAATATGATTTAACGTTTTTGCATTTTCAAAATAAAAGGGACAAAAATTATTAACTAAAAGATGATGTTCAACCCGAATGTTAATGGCTCTATACATAAGATGATGTCCAGCTAGAATGTTTGAAATTTGAATGATTTTGGTCAGATTTGGATGATAAGTTGCTATTATACCTCCGATCACTGCATATTTCATAAGCTGATTGATGTAGTCACGTAAAATAATTTGATAAATTTATTGTTTATTTATTTATATTACACATCTCTAGTTCAAGTAATATATTTATTTTTGTTTGTCACCACGTGTTATCTTATTTATTTTAACTAATACTAAATTTTAATTCTAATAAGATAATCTTATAAACAAAACACATGCACCATAAAAAAATTAATATGGAAAAATCTTAACAGAGTTTTCCACCAAGTTTCAACTTTTTTGATATATTTTTCAAAAAGGTTGAAATTGCTACCATTTTCAAAGAAAGTGTGGCATATGAATGCATAACTTTTTGTACTATAACATTTATTTATTTATTTAATAATAAACTGTTTAAAATATGCAAAAGCATCAGCGTTATTTAAGAAAAGCAAAATTATCAGGAGAAAAAAGAAAGTAGAAATAAATTATAAAAGTGGAGAAATTATATTCTTACCAAAAAGAAAGAAAATTTCATAACAAAACAAGGGAATTTAAAAAAAAACAGAATGTCAAGTATTATAATTTCAAAATGAAAATAGAAATATGGTTATGTTAAATGCCTCCAATTAATTGGGTATTTGCAATTGGATCATAACAGTATATGAATCTTGAAAGTTTGAAGTCATAGATGTCCATCCCTTTTCTAGGGCACCAATGTGTTGTTCCAACTCATGATTCTTTTTCCCATATAAATAATAGGCCTTCTTTTAAGCCTAACAACAATCCACCCAAAACCAAAATCCAAAACCCTGTTAACTCAACCCTCAAGTTAGATATTAACCAGGGTTATTTATCATCAAAACTAACTATATATACAAGGTGGCACCAAGCGTTGTCTTTCATCAGCAAACCCTAATAAATTTCCCAAATTTTTTTCGTTTTTATAAAATGGAGCTCTTCTGCTAATCCCCTCTTTACACCTCAAAAAGAAAACAAAAATTTAGGGGGTGAAATATGGGAAGTTGAGAGAAAGCCAAGGGCCAAGGTCAAGGAAGGTCACAAAAGGGTCACTGAAGAGAGCCCCACCCAAAATTTCTCTCTAGTCTCTATACTCTGGTACGTCTTTCTTTTACTTCCAATGAAATTTTTTGGATTTTGAAGAAGAGGGTCTGCATCTGTTCAAAACTTGAATTTTAGCCCCTCTTCCCTCCTTCTCTTTCTCTGTTACTTTCTGCAATTGAGATATAGAGAAAACGCGGGACATCGAAAATTTTTCCTGAGATGGGGCAGGGCTTCAAAAGCCCTAGCTAGATCCCATCTTTCCCGCCAAAACCCCATTTTTGGGCAAAGCCCTGTTTCTCAATCGGCACCCTTTCTCGTATGAAATGTTTGCATGTCCGGTCTATGTTTCCCCGTTCTGTAATTTTTCGTGTTGCGTGTATTTCGATGGTCTAAATGTTCGAGACAGAAAAAGTGTGATTAATCTGTTTTTAGGGTTTGAATTCGATATACATGACAGGATGGAGGATGGTCTATGCTTGATGATGGGCTTGCTGTAGATATCGATTAAAACCCCTCGAAAGCTTTAACCAGACGGATACTCGATCGATCTAGAATCGGTTTTTGAAGGGAGTGGCGTCCAAGTTGAAGGAAAACTAGGTAGTAGTGTTGTTGAAGGTTTATCTGGTAAGGTCCGGTGCTGTTGCGATCAATTTTCTCGTCAGTTTTTTGAAAGAGAACTACGCCCGAAATTCCATTTGACGTACTCCCTCAATGCTTGGTAATGGGAAACCAGTGGATTTGTATAAACTCTTCATGGTTGTTAAGGAGAACGGTGGTTATGATTCAGTCTCCAAAAATCGTTTGTGGGATCTGGTGGGTGAACAATCTGGGTTGGGTATGAGCATTGGTTCATCTGTGCAACTGATTTACACTAAGTACTTGAGTACTTTAGAGATATGGCTAAAGCAATTTGCTGACAGTAAGGTCTCTGACTGTAGTCTGGAGTTTAACAGAGTTGATTTTGGTAGGCATTTGATGGAGTTGCACGCAGAAGTTGTAGGGTCCTTGTCGGATTGTACTGATGAAGAGGTGGGAGATGAGATATGTCAATTTTCTGAGTTCAAAACTGAATATAAACACCAAGACGGTGGGGTATTTATTGGTGCTAAGGGAGTAAAGAGCGGGACTGCAGAGTCTGGAGGGGACGAAAAACTTCAGAATGGAGGATTTATTGATTTGAATATGCCAGAGCCTGAGTTGAATGAACCCAGTCCAGGAAATTTGTGCATTACGAATGAGGTGAACAAAATGCCTGGATTATCAGATGGAGGCAAGAGATGTGACAATGATGATGACGATGTTTTGGTATCGGATCCTTCAGGTGTTAATAAAGAGAGCTTTAATTGTAAGAGGAAGAGAAAGTCTATGTGGGGAATGCTAAGCTGGGTGACTGGCATTGCAAAGAATCCTTGTGATCCTGTTGTTGATTCAATACCCGAAAAATCAAAGTGGAGATCTCATGGTAATGAGGAGGCTTGGAAGCAGGTTTTGTTGTTCCGGGAGGCTGTTTTTCTGAAAAGATATGTTGAATCAAGCAGTGAACAACTGAATTGGCAGGTACTCTGAAAAATACTACATGCTATTGTTATTAATATGAAGTTTGTTAACCTTAAATTGCTTCAGTAAAAATATGTGTTGCTACTGTATAGTTAAATTTATTGGCTCTATATTTGCAAGCTTCCTTTTAAAGGACTTCCGTACATGTGCATGTTTTTCATCCCACTTATGTATCTTGCTGGCTTACCTGTGCGCATGCACAATCATTTATGATTATTTCCTTATTTTTATGTCTGTGCGCCTAAAAATGTGGTGAATTTGTAGTTGTACTTGTAATCTGGACTCCCATCCCCTTCTGGTCGCCAATTTTTTATTGGCAGATTTTACTGCTTGACAACCTGAACAGATTCTCTGGTTTGTTGAGGGTTATGAAGCACAACACTGATGGGCATGCAACATAAACATGTACACATAATGTTTCAAAAATTAAAAGCACTATGCAATACCACACACACTTGCTTATATAAAATATCTTGTCATATCCAAAACCCAATCCTTTTTTTTTAATTTTCCCAAGATGCACTTCTAAGAAAACAAAAAACACAACTAGCACTATCTTAAATTCCTTGGCTAAAATGCACAAAATATTCAACGAGGGGCTTGTCCAATTTACCCCCTCAACTCTAAAACTCGGCTATCAGCCCTTTTGACTTAGCTTCATGCCACTTGATCCTTCCATTGGCAGATCCATCCAAAAATCTATTGGAGCCGGACAGAATGTTTGGATTCTTCACATATCTGAACTGATTCAAGCTTTGGGGAAGAAGATTGAGCACTTATTTTTCTGTCTTCTTTTGGTGCATGATAAGGATGGGAGAATGGGGGGTTTTATTTTTCTATTTTTTATATTTAAATAGGGTATCTTTGTCCGTTGAGCAATGCTCAGATGCCACATTGCCTGTCTAAAGATGATATGGCATGATATAATACCATGTTGAGGGGCTTCAATAGGCTCGGGACAGATTTACTAACATAAGGGTCAAATTGCACAAATCCGTGGATCTAAGAGGTTGATGGTCAAGTTTTAGAGTTGAGGGGGGTAAACTGGACGAACCCCTGAAAAGAAAGGGGTTTTATGCATTTGAGCCTATATTCAAAGTGTCTCAAACTATGTTTTCTGGAAAAAGAAGTCTACTAGATTAAAAGATGTTAAACTATTCTGTTCAAATGATTAATGTATGACCAAAAATAAATAAATATTAGGAAAGAACTTTAATTATCTTATCAATGCTCACTTCTTTGTGCATTTTATTTATGTCTTCCTTTTGTTTCTACTTTTGGGCCCTTTCACCATAAGGAATTATAGTCACTTATATGAGGAAATAAATAATGGCTGGTGTCTGGTGTTTCTACTTGTTTTGTACTCTTTGTTGACGTCTTCCTTTTGTGGATAACTATTATTTTACTATCTTCTTACCTGTTGTTTTCTGGTTTATTAATGCACATCTTACCTGTTGCTTTCTGGTTTATTAATGCTCACCTCTATTTCTTGTATTAATGAACTGATATTACTAATCTTTTCGGTGTTGGTCTTAGAGAGCTCCCTTACTCTCCCCCTTATTTTTGTGTCTCTCATGTAAGCCTTTTCTTTTTTTTTTTTTCTCATTTGCATTAATTATGTAATTTGAGCCCTGTTTAATCTGAAGTTGTGACCAAAATGATGCTATAAAATTAAGAGGGAATATCCAAATTGAAGTTAAGCTCAATCTTGATCTGTTTTTGCTAGACTTATAACAAAAAAGTATGATAACTGAGAGAACCTTTGGACTATTGGATGCTACTTTGTTAACCCTGAGTTGTGTGTGAAAAGAAAATTGCGGCGTTATAAATTAGGTGAGAGGTAAAATTTTCTTATTTTAAACTATGTTTGGATTTATTGGTACCCTCTTCCTAGTTAGTTAATATAATTAGTGCTGGAAAGTATGACATGGTGTTTATATGTGCAAATTACAAATTAAAGAGTTATTTTAAAAAAAATTGTTAAATATAGATAACTAGGAAGAGTTGATTTCTTTCTCACTATTCTTTAGGATTTGTATTTTCTTCCTTCAAGTGCAATAGAGAACCTTTGAAACTTCCTTCTCTGATAAATTCCAGTTTCATTATTTCGTTATTTTAGTATTAAAATATGCAGTACTATTCTCAGGTTATTATACTGACTTAGTATAACCTGTATGAGAGCGCAGTTTACTAAACATTTAATATCTCTTCTTCCATGTAATCCCTACCCAAAAGTTACAATGTGCAAAAAGGAGGTGGAACTTATTTTTAAAAGTATTGGTATTTAATAACTTTACAGTATAACCTTTTTTCTCTGGCTGTTTGCTTGCAGTATAACCTATATGATTATGCTTAAATAGTTCTGAATTTGACATGTATGAAATAATACTGGGTAGCTATTTGATAAAAGATTCACTGAGGTCAAATAAGATAACCTGTGATCACTATAATGTTTTACAGTCTTAGCAAGTGATATGCTGCAGGCTGCGGCAATAGTAGTTTTATCATTACTGAAAGCCATACCATTGGAATGAAGCTGCACATATATTTTCTCTTCTCTTGCCTCTGTGAAGAAAAATCCTGGAAAATTGGTCATTCTCTTTTTTATACTTTCTTCCATGTCCTTTCTTCTACAGTAGGAATACCTTGACATATTAGTGAGTGATTGTAATGGTGGGGAATATGCTAGAATTTTCATAATGTTATAGTAAGCTTGTATACAGTTAAATATCTTGGATAACATGAACGAATTTGTAAGCCCTAAATTGGAAGCTAATCCACCAAACTGCCAGTTATAATGTGATGTGAGTAAAAATTTTAATTGGAAGGGTTTACTTGATAATAATTAATAAGTATCAAGTATGTAGTTACCATTTATAGATAGGTTGTTCATAGAAGTAATTGTTTGCTTTTTGAGCAGTAAAGGTTAGATTTCTCCCTAATCTGGTTCTTAAGATGTAGACTATACCTTGATTGTATTTTTCTAAATGCTGCCATTTATATATTTGGTCAAAACTAAAATTGCAAACATCCTTTTGAATTTGTTTTTAAATCAAAATCATCTATTAACTTTGCAGAATCAGAAGATGCATCCATCCATGTATGAAAATCACCTTGGGGCAACATACAATCTTAGAGAGAGGTTGAAGTGTGACAAGAAGCTTTTATTTGGAAAATCTGCGTCTGCTGTAAGAGTCTCTTCAGATTCATCCTTAGAAACCCAGGGTAATCTGGAGAGAACATCCAGTCCTCACACTGAAGATTCTGCTCAGAAACAGTCACCTGATTCCTCTACTGCTCCATCAGGTCTCGATAAATGTGGCACAGTGCCCATCCCTCTGGGGCCAAATCATCAAGCTAAAGTACCAGAATGGACTGGCATGATTTGTGAAAGTGATCCTAAGTGGTTGGGGACCCAAATATGGCCATCAGAGAAAGTGAATCACAGACATCTGATTGAGAGGGACCCCATTGGCAAGGGAAGACGAGATTCATGTGGCTGCCAAGTATCGGGTTCTGTTGAGTGTGTCAGATTCCACATTGCTGAGAAAAGGGCTAAGGTTAAGCTGGAATTAGGTGTGGCTTTTTACCAGTGGAATTTAGATAAGGTAGGTGAAGACGTTAAGCAATCATGGACAGTGGAAGAAGAGAAGAAGTTTAAGGATGTGGTGCGATCAAACCCTCCATCACTTGAGAGATACTATTGGGATCATATTTTTCGATCATTTCCTAAAAAGACCAGGGAAGATTTAGTTAACTACTATTTCAATGTCTTTCTTTTGCAGCGCAGAGGATATCAGAATAGGCATACTCCAGATGACATTGACAGTGATGATGATGAATCAGAATTTGGACCATTGAGGAATGTTTTTGGACAGCAACCACAGAAGCCAACCAGCTCCATCTTACTAACCCCCAAAAAGCCACAGACAAAGAACAAATAGCAAGTGAATGTTAGTCAAATCAAGAGTTCATCTTAAATGTATATTTTGACAATTTTGTTTCTTCACTGCAGCATTCATTGATATCAATGGATCTTTCTCTTTTTTGAATTTGACCTCATCATTGCCTGTGGAGTAAAAGATTGAGACTCTTAAGATTATTATGGTGTTTGGTACATTTAGGAGAGATGGGATGTCTATGATGGAGGAAGTAGCCAACTATGAAGATTTGACCGGCTTAGAAATTGGAGTTGCCGTAAGTTTGATTGCTTCCGGATTTTGAAAATATACTTTTGTCCATTCACAATGACATAAAAGCCACAGGTACTCTTAATTGCACACTTCTATTTTTTCACCTGGTCCTTTACCACAAGATCTAGTTAAAGCAGAACCCTTAGGAATATAGAGCAGAATTGTATTGTAGAAGATCATGGACAAAAGTACAGCCAGTGTATTTCAATTTCTAGCCTTTCATCTGTCCAAGGCACATGCAAGTTTCTTTCATGTTTTCTCAATGTGGTATAGGGATTATTTTGGTTCAGGAATTTGCAGTTTTCTCTATTGATTTTTAATGCTTGGTGACTGTCTCTTCTATATATGTTTTGGCACATATATCATATGTATTTTTATCGCAGTAAGCAAATGTGAACTTTTCTATTTCTTCTGATCATAACATGCTCTTTTTTCATGAGCTTAAAATGTGTGCGCACTGGGTAGAAGTGGTCATTTGCTATGCTACTAGTTGACACTAATTGAAATCAACTCATATATATATATATAGATATAAATATAGAAATTCAAATCAATTTCTGATTTTCTATGGAATTTGTCCAAGTCAAAGGTTATCCATTCTTATTGCCTCAATAAATGGTCGTAAGGGGGAAACACCTTTGCAAGGTTTCAGTCTGAATGCTCCATAGTCTCCAAATAAATTGTATATAATATACTTAATAAGAGATAGAGAAAAAAGAAAGAATTAGTGTAAAGAGAGAAAATAGGTTTTATACATGCTCACATTTTCTTGTCACTTTCTTTCTTATTATATAACTGCAAAGGATCTAAGAGCATAGTGCCTGGAAAGCTTGTACCTATAACAATGATAGAAATGAGATTGGGGGATGGGGGTGAATATGGGGAGATAACAATATTATATGAAATTGTGTATTTTTTTAGGAATATAGAAACTTTGGGATTAAAAGGTGTGCTATAAGCAAGGCAGGTTGACTCGGCTGAAGGGATCCCTGTTAAGACTTGCATCTTTTTCACGTACAAGTTTTGAATCCATCATTGACACGTAAATCTTTTTCTTTTTTGTTGGTTAACTCTTTTTTGGGAGATTTCCTTGAGTTTTCAAGCATATTATTACTGCATTACTGCAGAAAAACTGTACTGAGATAGATCCTCATTGCATAAGATCCTGGTCCCCGTAAGGACACTAGAATACTCTCAATGGAAGACCTTGGATGTGTATTAAACATGCATAAGTTTGTTTCCCTTCCTTTTCCTCTCCCCTCCAGCCTACCAAACATGGTGTTATTGTTCCTGTTATATATATATATATATATGTGTGTGTGTGTGTGTGTGTGTGTATGTGTGTGTGTATCAAGCTGTAAATTGAATGAGATGAAGGCCCTCCTGCTACTGTGTGTGTGTGTGTGTGTATCAAGCTGTAAATTGAATGAGATGAAGGCCCTCCTGCTACTGCTAACTGTATTTCATATTTTTAAAAGCCAATGCCTTAATGGTAAGGTAAAATATGTCTTAATTCTAAGCTATGGTTGACTTCGAACTCGGAATAGGTATGGTTGGAAATAAGGGAAAAAAAAGGAGTAAAATTTTATTTTGATCCCTTACAAATAAGAATTTTTTTAAAATTTAATTTTTCACAAATTTGTCTTTTCATTTGATCATTAATAAATAAAAGTGTTACCAATGATATCCTTCTATCAATCTATTATTAATTTCATTTATAGTATATTGATAGAAACATATTAATGATAACAATTTTATTTTTAAGAAACTAAATTAAGAAATGCCTTATTTATAAAGGATTAAATTGGAAAAGTAATTTTATGAAAAATTAAACCCATATATGTAAGATTAAAATGGAGTTTTAGACTTTTAGTTTCAAAAAAAATAATGAAAGATTGGAGGAATTTTAGGGTAAACATTGTCAATTAAGCAAATGATACTTTACTCATCATCTGAGCTGTCTAAATCATATTTGAATGGTCTAAATTTTTTTTTTAGATTTTGATATTTTTTATATTGAAGGAAGAATAATACAAAATAAAAATAATTTTTAAACTGTAAACTTTTAAAAAATAATGATTTAAAACTAAAAAAACCAAAAATAAAAATTTAAATAGTTCCAATCTTATTCCAAATATAAGCACGACATGTTTATCTCTGAAATGAGAAACGAAACACGTCAATTAAATATAATACCAGCAGAAGACCCACTGAAAAACCAGAGGCAGGCTTAAAATAATTATCTGGTTACGTCTGTTTTCTCAACAAACTCATTTTCTATGAATCAAAGTTGGACTTCATTTAAAGATAAGTGTTTTAGAGGGATTTGATACACTGAATTCGATTCCTATGCCATCCCATTCTCTCATTACGTCTCTTTTGTTAAAAAAGAAAAGTATAAAGTTAGTGTAACTCATGTCAATTGATTATGATTATGATTATGATTATTATTTTACCCTAAGTTGCTGTATGTAATTCTTTAGGCAGTGAATTGCCACTGCAAGATTGAAATTTCAAATATACTGTGTCAATATAAAAGAGTAGCTTAGACAAAATTCAAAAATGGCCGCTGAGTTCATAAAGATAAATGCCTCTACCCCTGCATACTATACTATTTTGATCTTGTTGCATGTTCATGCTGATGTTATCTATTTGAATTAAGGTACCTCTATAAAGAAAAATATTTTAACTTTTAATATAATGAAGAATTTAAGTCTTATCACACTGGAGAAGTGTTAAGAGATATGTCTTTATCACAACATAATACGAGATTCGATGTGTCAAAAATGAAGAAACAATTGGTTTACTAGTTATTATCAATTTATTATTAATTTAATTATCAAATTAATTTAGTGTTTATACTTACAATTAGATTAATATTATTTTTTATAATTAATTATTTAAAAATAATTGATATAATTTTAACATGTTTAATTAATGGACGTTAGTTATTGTTCATCTCAATTATTATTTAACTTGTTTAATCTAATAATTAAGAAGAAACAAAATCAAACTTATGAGTAAGTTAAATAAATAAGATTACACAGATTGACGTTACAAAGATTAAATCATCTTAATCATTGCATTAATCAGAGAGAGCCAGAAAAGAAATGCTACTTATATAGGTAACTTTGTTGTAAAAATAAAATAAAATTAATGCAAGAGTGGTTGGATAACTAGCTGTATTGCTAATAACATTGCTCGTGATTTTTATTTTTCAGAGACAAATTTCAACGAAAAGGTGGCAATTTGAGGCAACCCCTTTACATTGATAAACATTCATTAATAATGTAGTTGTTGAATTATCAAATATATTTAATTTTAATTAATCTTTTTTCTAAAATAATAGATTTGTCAAATGTATGTTAACTTTTTCAACATCTTTGAATTACTTGTCAAAAGAAAATTAATATATAATAATTTTATTATTTTCATAAACTAAGTCTTTTCCTTACTATTTATTTAAGTCCGGCAATCTAAAGGTTAAATTGACAGTGTATTGACAAATTAGTATCCAAATACTAATATTTAACTATTTGGATAGTTGCCCTTGAACCTAGCTATTTTCTTCAGTAAATTATATAAATTTTATCTGAATTTTATTAAAATTATTCAGACATCTTTTCTATTTTCAAAATATATATAGGTCTTCCTTAAAATCAAAAGTTACTTTATACGTTAGTCTCATTTTATTTTGTTTTTTACTAAAATATTCTCTATTAAGTTAAATATATATTTTTTAATTAAAAAAATTAAATAAAAAGTATTTTCATAAAAAAAATTTAAAATTAGATTAAAGTGAAATGTGCCTTTTGTTTCAAAAAAAGTTTGTGTATATTTTAAAAATAAAAAAAAATTTGTATAATTTTAACAAAAATTAAGGATTAAGAAAGGTTTATATATATATATATATATATATGAAAGAAGAAGAAGTAAGTGTTGCTTTCTTTCTTTGTTTTTTTTTTTTTCCTTTTGTTTTTCAATTGGAATTAGATGGAAGCCTAGCTGTGCAGCATATATAAAAGTTGGTGGGTGCAAATGCAGCAATGGAAAGACATCTTTTGTGGACACTCTGAGACATTCATTACTTTTAAGAAATCTTGGCGGCAATAATCTGCTAGATCCTTGGCTTCATCAATTGGGCTATTATGTGCTATATTAGACTTTGTAATTTTAAAACCACATTGCAGTTAAAAAAATTCCAACTCTATGCAATAGCATTGGGCATTGTACTTGTTTTGAAATATATAATTACATTTATAAATTAAAATTAAAATAGGAAAGAATAGATAATATTTCAAAGAAACAAAAAATTAAATTAACATTAACATTATCTGTGATGTGAAACTTAAAACATTATGTATCGATATTTAAAATTAGCATCATATAATGCAAGAAAGGTCAAGAGAATAAAAAGAATAGAGCAATAAAAAGGTGTAGAGTAAGGATATGTGTGAAAAGGTGCCTAAAATATTGCAGGTATACAGATCTTTTTTAAATGAATAAATAGTAAAGCATTTTTAACTATATTATAATTCTCTTTATTAATGTACTATGTATTTAGGAAGGGGAGAGAGAAAATGACACAAAAAAGTAAAAATATACATGGAGCTCATTTCTTCTTTTTCTACCCTCTCTTTATTTTTTTTACTATTTCTTTCTAAATATACATGATATATTTATTTGCTAAATGTAAAAGATTTATATTCCTTTTAAGTGGAGAAAAACATAAAGAAAAGAAAAAGTAGATGAAAAAAAAAGAAAATAAATCCTATACATATTCATACTTTTTGCTTCATTCTTTCTTTAATTGAAAAGCATCTTACCATCTATCCACTTTTGAGAGGATTCAAATTATAAAACATCAACAGAAACATGTTCTTATTCCATGTACCTCTCTTTGGATTTTGATTGATGCAGAGAGGAATAGTTAAGTTGGATTGGCTTTCTCATCTAAAAGGAGCCCACCCATCCCAATTAGGAAGAAAAGCAGCTGCAAAATTTTTCTTCTATTTTGGTCAAAATTTAGGTGGGATTTGTTAGATATTTATTATCAATTTTTTTTTAAAAAAATATACAATAATAAGTGAATTATTTTTTTAACACTTTAACACCATATGAATGTATGATTAAATATTTAAAAAGTTATTCATTTTATATTTTTATCCTAATAATAAATACTTAAACACTTTTATTTTGTGTGATCCACACACTCCTAAGCTATATATGCTGAAGTCTAATTAAAGCATGCAAGTTTGGCCCCACAGCCCCACACACAGCTCAAAAGGTGTTACGAGTCAATTTGCAAGTTGCCGAAAACGACACTAGGTTGTGTCTTTTAATTTGGATTCTATATCTTCTCAATCGCTGCAAAAGGTCTAAATGGGCGGTGACCTATGGTACAAGAATTTTTTTTTCTTTAAAGAAGACATTAATACAAGACATTGTGTTTTAAATTATAGTTGAATTTTTTAAAATTTATTATGTTGTGATATTCATGTTCGACTTAGTATTCATGTTTTTCACTTCTTAATACTTTCTTAGAGATTAATCCTAGAGAATGAAGTTAAATAAGAAAAAAAGAACAATAGATGTCATAACAACTTGATATATTGTTCTTAATTTTTGTTGTTGATATTTTAAAAATCATGGATAAAAAACTAAGGAGATATGAAGTGTCAAAATTGGGGGTTTGATCATGCACAATTTAAAATTTTCTAAAAGATGACTAAATTTAAAGGTTGAAAATAAAGTGCAACGCCTACTTTTGCCTTAGGTGTGTGAAGCTCACCTCTAGCTCCAACTGGTCAATTTAAAAGTCCAACAATGAAAGTAAAACATTAGGAAACCAATGGTACAATCCATAGAATAAACCTAACTAAAAATGTGTGAGTAGAGCTTACTCTCCACCTTAAGAGACTAGATTTTAAATTTTTCTTTGTGGAATTTTTTGTGGTAGTGGCTTCCTTAAGCGCATGGAGGCATGTGTCACATTCCTTTTGGGTGATTTGGATCCTAAAAAATTTATAAAATAATGTTCTACATGTTGGAATATGGTATGGTTATGTTTGAATAAGTTTTGGTAGTATTCAAACACACGTCAAATATAGAGAAGACTTTTTTAACTAAGCTAAAGATAAAAAACACTTTTCATGAGTCTTAAGTTTGATCAAAACACTCCTAAGTGATGATTATTAGGCATCAATTAAGGATGATCTCTGGAAGAAATTTAGAAAACAAAATAAAGACAAAGATTTTATCTTTTAATCAATATGCACTAGAGATTGAGCTCTCTAAGAAATATTATATTGTCGTGAATGTTGATAAGCCACTTTGTTTCCTCATTTTTAAACATAAGAAATACAAGAATTTTTTGTGGTATAGTGCACATGAAAAGAAAAAGCATTCATTTTAGGGAATTGATCAAACAAGTGACCCTTACAACTAAATGCAAGCCTTTGATGGTCAAAAAGAAAATTTTTTGAGAAGATAAAATATCTTCAAGATAAGGTCCCTTTAAGATTTGATCTGATGCTTAATGTAATATATATATATATGCATTGAATTAGAAATATGAAAAATGCCATGTTAAGC
The DNA here is from genome assembly GCA_026724425.1 of Erythrophleum ivorense. Classification (NCBI taxonomy): domain Eukaryota; kingdom Viridiplantae; phylum Streptophyta; class Magnoliopsida; order Fabales; family Fabaceae; genus Erythrophleum; species Erythrophleum ivorense. The sequence goes on along the minus strand of JAIUCV010000720.1, from coordinate 234,426 downwards.
AAGACTTATTAAATTAGAAGATTTAGGCTCATCTAAGAACTATATTTAAACAATTAAATAAGAAAAGATAAAAAGAAATACTTTATTAAGTAAGAGTTCTTAAATTATAGTTTAAGACTTATCTAAAAACTATAAGTTAAAACAACTTTGATAAAAAGATAACAATATTCTTAGGATACATGTGATAGAAATAAGACAAATGTAGATTTCCAATTATGAACTTAACAATATCATTATTGATTTAGTCAAAATTCATTGCAAATATATATATTCATAGCATTGTGTACATGTAGTTATTTTATGATTATAGCTAGTAAAAGTATTATTGCTTAGTTTAATAAGCATAACAAGCTTGATAGTGTCAATTAAGAATTTTTGACACCATAAAGTTTTTACATCTTTAAAAAATAGGATGTTAAGAAATTATTGATAAATGTCATATAAGAGTTTAAGCATAGAAATACAACTCACTAAAGGAAAAATCTAAAAAATTTTATTGAAAAAGAAAGGATAATATTACTCGTATAATGGTACTAAGTAACATGGTTGATAACTTCATATGTGAGTGTGAGTTACATCGACTATTTAAGGACAAGTTTAGTCGTACTTTAGCAAGCAAATTAAAAAGGTTAACAATCAAGGAATGAACAATAAGTTTAAATTATCATAAAATCTTTTTCTATCATATAAAAGTGAATTTGACTCATAATAAGAGCATCACTATTTTTTTATGATATTGCTCATCATATAAAGCTTAAGGATGAACACCTAAAAATTGTGAGATTTTTGGACATGCTTATATGATTGAAATTGTTGTGACTTTAAAGCCTAAGTACAAGAAGGACAAGATTTTTATATAAGAAAAAATTTAGCTAACATTTCAAGAAGGTTAAGAAAAGAACTAAGCATGGTGAAAAGAAATTTGACATACTCAAAATCAAGTTTTATACTTGTTAGAGAACTACTCACTTTGCTCATGATTAGATTAAGCAAAATAAGACTTTCACAAACCATATAGCTAGAGATTAAGGATTGTTCATAGATTACCATCAGTTGCTTCTCCAAAAAAAAAAAAAGGCTTTATGTAGGAAATATTACAAAATTTAAAATTAAAGGAATTAAAACATGCAAATTAGTTTTTGTATGAAAAATGAATCGTTATCCTACATGTTATTTTATATGCTCCAAAGATCATATGAAACTTAGTCTTTATTATTTTTTTCTTAAATTAAGATTTAGTGTTAATTTTCTATAACAATTTTATTGACATTTGAAATGAGACAATGTATACAATTTTAGTTTCCTTTATAAGGTTTTATTATGATGGACATAATTATGAATATGATGGCTTCACCTAATATTTTGTTTCAAATTTAATTATGAATATGAATATTTCGCACATTAGGCCAAGCCATATAGGCCAAGTAAGAATAAGTGTACTAGTAAAATAAGGAATGTTAGGACCAGTCTTAATTTAGAAATGTTAATATAAGAACATGACCTAACATGTAAAGCAATTCAAAAACCATTTAAAAAAAGGAACAAGGGCTAGAAATCTATTGCAATTTATTCTTTCTAATATATGTGGTTTAAAGAGTGTGAGAGGAAGATGAGCTTAATATTTCATTACATCTATTAACAATTATTTGCAATATAGTTAAATCCATTTAATCTCCCATAAATCAAAAGCACTTAAGCACTTTAAATGTTATATGGACATGGTTGAGAATAAAATGGATGAGAAAATTTAAACTTTGATTTCTAACTAATGATATAACTATTATTCATATTAGTGTACAGAGCTCTATGAAAAGAAGGGAATAATAAGACAATTGATGATTTCTTTGCACTCCACAATAAAAAGAGAGTTGTTAAGAGAAAAAATAAAACTTCACTTGAAATGGATAGATTGATAATGGCTTAAGCAAACTTATCAATTTCCTATTGGGGGTGATGCATTATTAATAATGCCTTTAAATTTAACCAAGTGCCTTTTAAATTAGTTATTTTCATTCCCTCTGAATTGTAAACTAGTAGTAAGCTATTTTTAAGTATCTTAAGATCATAAGATTGGCTACTTATATCCATGGTACTTCTAATGAGCATGGGAATTAGGCTCAAAGGACAAGGAATGTATCTTTACTAGATACTTGAAACAATTAAATGGTTACATTTTTCATTTGTGAAAACAAATGTCAAAGTATGACTAAAATTGAGACAGTAGTTATCATATTTTTGGAGAGTGAATCTTCTAATAGGAAAGAGATTAACATGTATATATCATTTAATGAGATACAAGTTGTACCTTAACCTGTTGATCCAAAGGGAGCTTGGTGTAAGGCAAAAATGTTACACAGATAACATCACTATTTAAAAGTAACTATGAAAGTGTGCCCAAATGACAATTTGAGATTAAAAAAGTAATACTCAATAGTACTCAACTAAATAATGAGAAGTCAAACATAGTTCAAGAGACTTAATCATATTCTATTGAAAAAGATTAGATATAAGCAGTATCAAACCAAAAAATAAAAAGATTGGATAATAGTAATGGAAAAATAGATGAATCTAATGAGGACAAATTGTGACATTCTCCCTAAAATGGAATTTTTAATGTTACATGAATTAGGAACCCTTAAATGAAGGAAATAATATGTGAATTTGGAAGCTTATAAATTTTTGGAAAAGAAACTAAATTTTTTTGAAGTCATTAGGTATTTAATTGGAATTTTTATAAATTTTTAGGATTTATTTAAAATTAATAGTAATTTTGTAAATGCCCAATAATTAAAAAATAAATACTTAGAAGATTAAATTTTAAAAAGTTCCAAAGCCATTAAAACCCTAAAAATGTAGGAAAAATATTTGAAAAATAAAAATATTTTAAAAAAATTAGAAATTAAAATACCAATAATAAAAGTTTAAAGTTTAAAACCATAATTTTTAACAATGCTAAAATACAATTTTTTAGGCCAAAAGTCATAATTTTAGCCAAATGGAAGTCGACAAGCTATAAATGATTGCTTGGTTCAAAATGACCATTATAATTATATAGACAACTTTTATAACTATCACTTTCCTTAAATTTCTACCAATATGCAAATATCATGCATGGAACTACGTGAAATTATATGAAAAATCTCTAACAAATGAATTAGATTTTTTTCTTTATTAGCTACACATCCAAGGAGAGAAAACAATCTAAAGCAATCCACTACCTTTGCACTTCTATATAAACCATCCTCCCTAACTCTAGAGAACACATCCATACTTACAAAATACTTCTAACCTTTGTTGCCTTTTTTTCACATCACAAACATGTTCCAAAAATTTACTTCTTGAAATTATGAAAAGAGATAGAGAAATCATAAGAGTGTAAGAGAAAGAGGAGAGTTTAGGATCTTCAAACTAAAATCTAGGAAAGATAAATCCCTTGTCTTACTGAGAATCTACATATTTCATTCTCCCTTCATCTTCTTCATCATCATTTTCTTCTTCCGACCTTTTCTCATCTTAGCAACTTTCATTTTTCTTCATACTTCAAGTTGACATGTTGCTTCTTGTCAAGTGTTTTAATCTCCAAAATGTTCATGAAAATAGTAGTTCAAAGTTTGTTAGGTGTTAAAATGCTATGGAGAATCATTATAAGCCATTTCTTTCATTGTTGCTCGCAAATTATAAATAAGGGAGAGATTTCGCATGAATAAAGTTGAGATATCTATGAAGTAAAAAATCATTGGGTAAGCCTAAAAAATGTATATTTTAGTTGTATATATCATTATTTGAAGGTTAAGGATGAATTTAGTGAACCAAAGGAAGATTTTGGAGTGCAAACCATGAGTTTTCATGATACAGGGATCCTTGACACCTGCAAGGTGTGTTGCCTAACACAGACTTGTGCTAAAAACTACGTTTCATTCTATTCTAAAGTCCAACATAGCTAGGCCCTATTGGGATCCTTTGAACACAGCCAAGTTGTGTTGGGTGGGGAAAGTACCAAAATCTAGGTTTTTGACCTTAAACCTTTAAGGAACATATCTTGGCTTTATTCTTGATCAAGCTTATGTATTGTTCGTTAAATTTAAGCATTTTAGATAACTTGAAAGTGCATAATTTGAATATGTATAATGATACAAAGTTGTTAAATTTTGTTAAAGTTAGTACTGATGTTTTCTCATCCTCCATCAGCATGTGTTGATTTTAGCATAGTTTATGTTTGGATGGTATATTGTCATATTTGTTTTAGAACATTCTTGATTGACTACTAAGACTAATAACTATCAAAAGGATTTAATATGTAGATGGTTGACAATATAAAAATTTGATACACAAGAAATGATACCACAGCAAAAGGTATGATTAAAGTTAGTATGTAATAAAAGGAAAAAGGCCTTTATTATCAATATCATGTTCTAAAGGATGGTCTTAAGGGAAAAAAAAAAGTCCCTTATGGATTTTAAATGCTTGCAATAAATGGCTCCATTGCTAGGGGATATCCTAACTTGCAATAATGATGTGAATGATTATATAATGGTCATACTAACAAGATTTTATTATATGCAGGATAAGTAAGATAGTTATTTAGTTCTAAAAATATTAAAAACTTAGGTTTCGTATTAAGTAATATGGAATGCCTGATATGACATCTTTGATTGCACAGACCTAGGTCTATGAGAAATAGTACAAGATACTTGATGGAATGCCTATAGGAATAGATCAACCAGCATTTTTAGATTTGATTAATTATGGTTCCTTATAAAGATTATTTAGCTAAATCACCATTACATATGAGTTATATGGTTTGTGTAGGATGTTATTTTATACTGCAAAAAAGGTTATCTTTATTGTGTATATATGTAGGGGAAATAATGCATGCTATATGTATATATATTATTTAATATAATTGGTTCTCAGATAGAAATGAGATGTAAAATGGAAAAGGTTTTTTGCACACAACACAACTAAATCATTACTAGTTTATAAATGATATTATGTCTTCTTGAGAATTTTTAAATTCTTGCTTTTGTTGGTAATGCATTCAAATTTAGAAAATGCCGATGACAAGATACATAATTCAGGTTGAGTGGGTATATATGAATATCCTTAGAATAGAAATATTCTAGGTGTTACTTGATGTACACATAGTTGTTGATATCGGGGATCGTCCTCCAATTCCACTAGTCACACCACCTCAATCATTACCACCTTTGGACTAGAATTTTTCTTTCATAAGATGTACTAACTAAAGAGAACTATGGAAACATGTAGGAGTCCTTTTTGGATGCATGTATGTATATATATATATATATAGCTCCTAAAGCTAGTAAATAATGGCCTAATATTTGACTGGAATGCTAAATGTCAAGTTGGCAAATAAGGCCTACTTGGGCAAATAACTTGTTTTAATATTGACTATAACTTGATTGTACGAATATGTTATAATCATAAATAACATATACATAATGATAGTATGTCTTATATCTTGATAAGGTTGACTTTTACAAATGAACAATCACCTTTGGCACTCATGAGGAGTAAGCAAATATGAGATATTTGTATTCACCATGTAAAGCAGCAAAAGCTCCAATAAGACAAAAGAAATAATACAAAATAGAAATATGTTGCTTTAACAAAAAGAGAAAAGAAAATTAAGATGAGATCCAAACACATAAATAAATATAGATTGAATTATGAATTTCAACCATTCATAATACCTATAGTTATATGTGAATTCTCTTTTAAGCACTATTAGTAGAATTCGAGTTAAGCACTATATGTGTTTAAAATAAGACCTGTACAATGTTGATAAATCAAATCACTATATGCTCTATGTAACATGCAATTTTTACTGAATGTGGTTAATAACTATAATTGGGAAGCAGGTGAATAAATTTTTGCCTTATTATTGTGTTAGTCCCAAAAAGGAATAAATACTTTTATTGATGCCCTTATGACTTTGACAATATCATAAAAAAAATTAGTCAATGTTTGCTACTTTAGCATATGTCATATGGCTATGATAACTCAATCTAGAGGAATATTGTTATGAAAGTAATTAGTTTTGATTTAAGTGGCATATGAGCGAAATTAAAATTACCTGAAATATACTAACTATGCTAGCATTTGAAACACATACTCATTATGAAGTTATTATAGTAACAATATAAGTATAGATACTATACGTATAAGAAGACAAACTGAGTAAAATTAAACTCAAGAAAAATATATTTTCCATGAGTATAAAATATAGCTTATATGGCTGAATCTAGGGCATTTAAAACACACACATAAATGTGTAATATATATCTAAGGATGTGTCTTTTATGTAGATCATGTAATGGGATTTTTAGTGTAAAAATTCCTAAAAATTGTGCCTGAGCAATTATGACAAAGCACTTGGTATGAAAATCCAAAAGAAATGAAAAGTTTTATATTGATTATCCCATTATATGCGAGTAGGAGATGTAAAATTTTGGATTGCCCCCACCCAAAAATCTAGTTGATTTAATTTGATTTTTAAATTTTAAATTGTAGTTGTTCGTTTTATGGATAATTAATTAATTTAAAAATGGGAGTTATTAAAATATAGTAAAATGATCATAAATAAGTTAACAGTCATTTTCAAAAAAGAGCATACTATTTCCTCCCTCAAATTATTCCCTAAGAAACACAGAAAAAGAACATAAAGACAACAAGAGTCTCTCCAAGTATTTTCCTTATGAACTATGGTGATTTTTGTCATAGAAAAAGACTTTGATGACTTTAGTCAAAATAATATGGGATAGAAATTCAAAGAAATCCACATTCGCTACAAGTAGGTATCTGAATCCCTTCATTTTGATATTTCAGAAATTATGGTATAATATTCTGATATTTAATATTTTTATTATAACTGTAGTTAGTATTATGATATGAAAAGGGAATACAAATATTAAAACTAAAAGAATATTAGACATAAGAGGCTAGCTTTCATATGACGTGAAATAAAAACACATATACTACTTTTTTCGTTACTAAATATATATAGAAACAAAACATAACAACCAAACGAATTTTAAGCATAAATCATAGCAACTGATATGCAACGTCTAAATTGGTTTCCTAAAATCAAGCAACAAATAAAGACGTTCCTAAAGATCAGTTTTGCAGACTAAGGCACGTGGGCACTTCTCCAACAATCTCCTCCTTGCCTTCATATTTGCAAACACTTAACTTGTTTTTTAAATCTTCAAATTTTGCTTTTGGAAGGGCTTTGGTCAACAAATATGCAATCTGCTCCTCTGTCTTGCAATAAATCAACTTGATTTCACTAACTTTTTGCTTTTCTCTCAAGTGATACAACTTGATATTGAAGTGCTTTGTTTTTTTGTGAAAAATAGGATCCTTTGAGATTACAATAGCGGCTTGATTATCTACAAAAATTTCTATTGGCTCAATTTGCTTCATAGGCAAGTCCACAAGTATTTTTCTTATCCAAATTACTTGGTTCACCATAGCATTAACTGCAATAAATTCTGCTTCTACTGTACTTTGAGCAACCACATCTTGTTTTTTTGAACTCCATGGGAAAACACCAAAATCAATACTAAAACAAAAACCAATTGTGCTTCTTATGTCCTCAATAGAACCTACCTAATCACTGTCAGAAAATCCTTGGAGCTGGAAATTATGACAGCAAGAATACTTAATGCCATAATCTGTTGTGCCTTTTATATATCTTAAAATATGTTTAGCAACTATAAAATGCACTTCACTGGCACAATTCATAAACCTTGACATCAAGCTTACTGCAAACATTATGTCTGGTCTTGTGGTTGTGAGATGCATCAAACAACCGATCAGACCTCTATATAGCCCTTCATTAATTTTTTCAGTTTCATCTTCTTTGCTAAACTTCTCATTTTGATTCATTGATGTGCTGATGTTTTTGTAATCTTCCATGTCAAATTTCTTTTGAAAACTTCTTTTGACATGAAGACTCCATTATGGCCTTACTTCACCTCCATGCTTAGAAAGTAAGTTAATAAACTGAGATTTGTCATCTCAAAAGCTTTGAACATCTCAGCTTTAAATTCATCCACAAGCTTCTCATTGCTTCTTGTAACAAGCAAATCATCAACATAAACAAACACTATAATTAAATTAGCATATATTTTTTTGTACATATAAGGTGGCTTCACTTGGACTTTTAACAAATCCAAGACTTTGAAGATAATCATCAACTTTGCTGTACCAGGGCCAAGGAGCTTGCTTAAGGCCGTATAAAGCCTTTCTCAACCTGTAAACTTTCTCCTCCTGTCCCTTGACTAGAAATCCTTCTAGCTGTTCAACATAGATTTCTTCTTAAAGATAACCATTCAAGAAGGCCGACTTTACATCCAGCTGGTAAAGCTTCCAATCCTTTTGTGCAGCCAAGGCCAACAACATCCTGATAGTGTCTAAGCGTGCAACAGGAGCGAAAGTCTCTAAAAAATCTACCACAAAAACTTGACTATACCCTTTCACGACTAATTTGGCTTTGTATTTTTTCATAGAACCATTAGCATTGAATTGGTTCTGTAAACCATTTCACTCCAATGGTTTTTCTATTTTATGGCCTGTTTACCAACTCTCAAGTGCCATTCTTCTCAATCATACAAAGCTCCTCTCTCATGGTTCCAACCCATTTGTTATCCTTATCAACTTCTTTAAATTTAGCATATTCAAAAACAACAACATTGCTTCTTTCATAGATATCAGACAGAGGTCTTGTGCCACGAACTGGGATATTATCTATATTGTCATCGAGATACTGTGCATTCTTTGGCAATTTCTTTTCTAATGATTCCTTCCAACTCCATTGTTTATCTTCCATAAACTTGACATCTCGACTTACAATGATTTTCCCATTTTATGGTTGGAAAATTCTGTAAGCTTTGGAAGTGCTGCTATATCCAACAAAAATACCTGATTCTACCTTCTTATCAAGTTTCTCTTATTTCACCTGCAGCATATAAGAAAAATAAAGACAACAAAAAATTTTTAGATTTTATAAATCTGGTTTGTAATTGAACTAGGCCTCAAACGGTGTTTTTCCTTGCACTGATCTCATGGGTAGCTTGTTTAATAAGAAAACTACAGTGCTTGCTGCTTTTGCCTAAAGATTCTTTGCAATTCCTTTTCATGAAGCATACACCTCACCATCTCCATAATGCTCTAATTTTTTCTCTCACTTACACCATTCTGTTGTGGAGTGTAAGATGCTGTAAGTTGATGTTCAATTCCTATTTCCTCACAAAACTTGTCAAAAGTTTCATTTTTGTACTCTTTCCCATTGTCAGACCTTATTATGCGTAGCCTGCAATTACTTTGATTCTCCACCTAAGCTTTAAACTTCCAAAATATATTAGCAACATCAACTTTGGATTTAAGAAAATAAATCCAACAAAATCTAGTATAATCATCTATAAAGACAATATAGTATCTATTACCATTCAAGGATGGAATTGCCTGAGGTCCTTCAACATCGATGTGTACAAGTTAGAGCTTGTGTGATGCTCTCCAGACTAATTGAGGAAATTGTTTTTTAACTTGCTTTCCATATTAACAAGCCACACAATCTGCTAGTTTATCCTCCAACAATGGTACACCCTTCACAAAGTCATTTTTCTGCATATAAAGAAGTCTAGCATGATGAAAGTGCCCAAGTCTTTTGTGCCACAATTCTGCATTGCTTTCATGACTTGCAGGTGCTGCTTGCTCTTTCTCCATCAAATTCAAGGCAAAACTCTTGGCTTTCATCTTCACTTTAAACACATGTTTGCCTTTTGCATCCTTGATCAAGCACCACTTGTCTTCAAAATAACTTTAAAGCCTTTTTCAACTAGTTGTCCAACACCGAGCAAGTTTTGATTAATGTCAGGCACATATAAGACATCAGTAATGTACTTTAAACTTGTCAAGCTTTCAATGGCCAGTATTCCTTTTCTCTTGACTGATATAAACTTGGCATTTCCAATTTTTACTTTGGAAATGAGAGTCTTATCAATCTTTGTGAAAAGATCTTGATCGTTGGTCATGTGGTTGGTGCAGCTGCTATCTATTAACTAGGAATCACTTGAACTGTTATTGGTGGCAAAACGAGTTGCCACGAAGAGTTGTTCTTCCTCTTGTAGTTCTGTGGACACTTTTGTTGCTTCAAGTTGTTGTGATTTACAGACCCTTTCCATGTGTCTTATATTGCCACACTTTTTGCACTTGATATTAGGCCTCCATTAACACTTTGGGGTATGGTTTGACTTTTTGCATTGTGGGCAAGGTGAGCTTGCATCATTTTTGTTATCTTTGCTAGGCTTGCTATTTTTTTTCTCCTTCATTTTCTTATCTTTGCCTCCTCTGGAACTTTCTAATTTGACTTTGAAAGCATTCTCCATAATTTCTTCTTTTCTCATCATTCTTCTTTGCTTTTAAGCTTGCAAAGCATTAACTAACTTTGCTAAAGATATGCTTGACAGATCTTTATACTCTTCCAAAGAAGAGATTTTGGATTCATATTTCTCAAGCAAGGTGATAAGAATTTTTTTGAACAATTTTTTCATAAAAAAAGTCCTTACCCAGCAACCTCACTTTGTTAACAATGCCCAGCAACTTGTCAGAGTAATCTTTAATCATTTCTGACTCCTTCATCTTCACCATCTCGAACTCTTTGATCAAGTTGAGCACTTGCATATTCTTGGTTCTTTCATTGCCCTGATACTCTTTCTTGAGGTAGTCCTATATATCTTTGGCTAATTTCAGGTTCATGATCCTAGTAAATATGTTGTTTGAAATGGCAAAGAAAAGACATGCTGTGGCCTTTGCCTTCCTTGTCTTTCTCTCTTTATGATTCTTTATTTATGCCACTGTTGGATTTGCTAGCAGCAGTGGAATGCCATAATATTCTTCTATAGCCTCCCAAAGATCTAATGCATCAAGGTAGACTATCATCCTAATAACCCATGCTTGATAATTTTGGCCATCAAAAACTAGTGGAGCAACTTCACCGAAGGATGATTGTGTATTGGCGTCCATTATGATATGAAACAGGAATATAGATATTAAAACTAAAAGAATATTAGACATAAGAAGCCAGTTTTCATATGACGTGAAAGAAAAACACACACACTACTTTTCCATTACTGAATATATATAGAAATAAAACATAATAACCAAACGACTTTTAAGCATAAATCATAACAACTTCAAAAAAAAATATGCAACGTCTAAATTAGTTTCCTAAAATCAAGCAACAAATAAAGACGTCCCTAAAGACCAGTTCTGCAGACCAAAGCATGCGGGCACTTCTCCAACAATAACAATTAAAATTCATTATAGAAAGGATATAACTTACATTTTATAAAAATTAATAAAACTGGAAGTGGTATGATATTAGATCTTATAATTTTTTGGTAATATAATAAGGTATTACACTAAAATTTCATCTTACTTTTATTTTAAAAAAATGTCATTTATGTTCATTGATATTTTAAATGACACTAAATGTTTTTAAAACTAATATATTAATTATATATCTTAAATATTGTTTAACATTCAAAATACTAAAATTAATTAAGACGACAGGATACCAAGCTTTTGCGATATATCACGAGATTTGGTTGTAATATAGAATGACCCATTAATATGTGATTTTCTCTATCAACTTGTAGAATCTTGTAGTTTTTGTTTCGTACCGAAAAATAGCGTATACATTGAATTTTAATGCAACATCTTTATCCACCACTTTTCTCATACCTTGTGAGTATAAATGATAATAGTTCTATATAACAATTAATCGCTTATCAAAACTAGAATAACTTCAACTCTAAAAAAATATCACTAGAGTTTCATGAATAAAGTTAATGGATCTCAAAATCATAAGAAAATAGGTAAATTATTCACTCCATAAAATGTCTAAATTTATACAATCTGCTATTCTATTATGAATATATTTATTTTTTAAATAAAAAATAATTAAATACTTTTAAAGATAATTTTTTTTATTAAAATATAACTTATTAAAAAAATATATTTTTAAACTTTTATTTCAACGTTATTTATTTTTTATTTAAAATCATAAATTTAATTTATTTTAAAATTTTAATAATTTACAATGCTTAGATTTGTTAATATATAATGTACATATTATTATTAAAATTGAATATTATTAATTATTATCTGGTTAATCTTAAAAAAAATTTATGAGTATGTTATTTGTTTTAATATGTCTGGTGATTTTGTTTGTTAAATAAAAAAATAAGTATTTTATATTGATTAAATATATATCTAATATTTATTACTTATACAAATAATATATGTAAAGGCATTTTGATTAAAAATAATAATTATTATAGTTTGTCTATTGTTACAAAAAAGTAAGTATAACACATTTTTTTAATTTAAAAAAATTTAAAATAGATGAGAAAAAGACATAATTTAAGTACTTTAAGAAAAGGTGAATAATTTAGCTAAGTAAATAACTAAAATATCTTACTTCATAGCTTTCATGGAATTAATGCAATGGTTCCCCATTGAATATTCTGACTTGAAATTACGTGTCGGTGATAATATTTTTGTCCTCAAGCTTTCCAGATGGGACTCCTTTTCATCTGCCTTCTTCCTTTGGGTAGCAAAGTCATCTCTCATCAATTTTCTTTCTCTCTTTCTTTCTTTCCAGTCGTTAGGTTTTCCTTAACTTTTTCTCACCCATCAATCACGACATCTGTCTATTCCATGGAATACCAGAGATGAAGCCCTTCAAATGGATTCAATGTTTAAGGTTGGTTTGGGAGATGGCAGAAAAGAATTCAAAAAAAATGATGATTAAATGATAATATTTCATTCCATCTTGGTATTATTTATCATATTCTCATCAATTTTTGTTGATTTGTTTTTCTTGGGTGATTGTTTGAATTGTTTAATGAAGATTCTCTACTTGTATGACTTGTAAGTTTCAAACTCAGATCTCTATCAAATTGTAATTTATGTAATCTCTCATTATAGATAGATAAATTGATATATATATATATATATATATATAAATTGAAAATTAAATTATTATTCGTTTTGTATGAAAATATTGATTGCGAAATATAATACATGTCTTTTGTTTGAATTATTTCTTTTAATTAAGCTTTACAAAAAGAGAAAATTATGCCAATTCTCTTTAATTTTTTTTGGGGTATTAAGATAACTGGGTTTTTCGAATTTTATTATTTTTTAAAGCAAATTTAAAGGCATGCTCTCCCATGCTTTACTATAATATATTAGAAGGTGTTTAGTTTGTGGAATATTTTTAGGATTTTTTAAAATGTCACAAGGGAATGATATATTTTTATATTTGGTTCAAATTTTAAGAAAAATTCTTCAAAATGTTATATTTTTCAGGAATGTAACATTTTCACCAACCTCTTCCCCCCCCCCCCTCCCTCCCAAAAAAAAAAATTCCATCCCCATGTACATTTGGTACCAAGGTTTAGATTTTGATGGAAATTGCACTATTCAAATGAAAAAATGTAAAAAAATATTTATTTATATTACTATTATTATTCAATAGTACTCTTTTTTATTATTTTTTAAAAATAAAAATATAAAATGTCATTTCTTATTTTATCTATTTACTTTTTTGTTCATTTCTATTCTCTCAATCTCCTTATCTATACCAAGCACAACATATTCTCAGAAGGTAGGAATGTTTTTAAAATATTAAAAGATTATATTGTTTGTCTTTATCATAATACACTCTTAGAAATAATACATATAATATAATATATAAAAATTAATTATATTCAAAATAAATAAATAACTTACATATTAAAATAAAAATAGAGTAAAAAATAATTCTGACATATAACAGATTAGATATAAATTAATGAAAATAAATATCATATATATTATATAATACATAAAATAATATAAATAATTATATAATTAAAAAATTAAATACCACATAAATAAAATAATAATAAAATTTATAATCAAAAATAGTAAACAAAAAATTTAATAATACATAAATTTGTAAAATATTGAGAGCGTTATTTTTTAAAACTTATCAATGATTCTTAATGAAAATATTAAATTCTCAATAATATAAAAGAATATTTTCAGAAATATTAATGCAGCATTAAACATGAGAATGTTATATTCTTGAAAATATAATTCTTAAAAATCACATTGTTTCTCAAGAATTTGATTATTTCAATAGATGTGAAATGTCGAGAACCAAACGTATATACTTTGAAAAAAAAATCCAAATTGATAATTAATAAAGTACATAATCAGAGAAACTGTTCTCATGTATATAGCCTTTAAGACCTTGTACATTTGAATATTAATGGTTTAAATGTTAAATAGTGAGACGAATCACTCCTGCACAAAAATCTTCGCTAATGTATTATGTGAAGTCTAAATCTCTATCAGCCTCCCCAAAAAAAAAAAGAAAAAAAAAGAAAGAAAAGGGGCCTCTAGATCTCTAGTTCTAGTTCTAGGTCAAGCCGTAAACGATACAATTTAGGAGCGTAAGGGCCACGTTAGGAGTTCGAATACGAAAGATAATAGAAGACATATAGGTTGGAGTTATGAATCTTGTCTTTGGACTTATGTTTAGTAGGTTGTAAATTTTTTTAATTAAATTTTTAAATCTCAAAATTTATTTATTTGACAAAATTTTAAGATAAACAATTTTTTAAAAAATTTTGAATTTATTTACATAAAATTTATTCATATAAAATCATAACAAAAAATAAAATGTCTCAAACAATTATTAATATAATTCAATTAAGATAAAAGCGTTCTACCTAACCCAAACAAAATTAGAGCATGGTTGATAAAGCTGAGAAGAGTGGAGAGAAAAGAGAGGTGGGGGGGAGGGGGGAGAAGAAAGTGTGTAAAAGATATTTAATAGAGTTGAAAACAAATTATGAAAAGATTTCTTATATTGCCGAGGATAGCATGGTTCATTCCTTCAATTTTGTGTTAGAGATAGAAAGAGAAGAAAAAAAAATTACTACTTTGCTCCAACTGAAAGACTTTAAATTTTAAAATTATTTTAAAAAATTCAAAGACAAAAAGTTTTCACTTAAGGTCTTAAACTATAATTTTTTTGTTTAGATAAAATTTTTAGAACTTGAGTTATTTAAAATAATTTTAAAATTTAATGTCCTTCAATATAAACTTATAAATATTTTCAACTTGAGTTTTCAATTATAATTTTTCTTTTCTATTACATGGTAATTAACAAAAATTATTTTTTTAACATTTTTTTGGGCCTAGAGATGTTTTGGTTATTTATTCATTTTTAATTTCTATTCTTGTATTATTTTTACTTTATCAAACATCAAATTAAAAATATATTTTAAGTCATTTCCATATTATATCAAATGTAATTTTAAGTTATAAGATTTTATTTTATTTTATTTTTATTTCTATTATCCTTTCTATTCCTTTAAAAATCTTTGCAGTCTACCAAACACAACTTAAAAATTATAGGAAATAAGGCATGTTTGTTTTGGAGGCAGAGAGCCTCTCCTCTTTTTGAAACTAGTAGGCATTATATGCTCTTTCTTAGGGAAACATCTAATTTCATCATATTATTAAATTCCTCCTTAGTGATAAAGGACTTCCTTGCAAGTTTTTTAAGATTGATCTTCTTGGGTCTTCTTGAATTTTCTGTTTAAATGGAGAATGATGACACTTGGTCTAGTTAATTTTTTTTAGCATGAGACCAAGCCTCTTCAAGTTGAATTTGTTTTTTTTTTTGTTTGCATAAAAATGGCATTATAGGTTTCATTTTGAGTCCCAATACCGTGGATGGAATGGAATTGAATCTAGGATGTCAGTCAGTTGTTTAGAGTGGCAAGTTTCTTGAGATTGCTTGACTGACTTGGGGTCCTATTATCTTGCATGGTCAGAACTTACAATCTGTTAAGCATATTATTAGTGAATATTTTATATATCCCTTTTCCTACTTTGTTGTACTTGTCTTTATTTGGCAAATTTGAGTCACCTTTCTTCTTGCTATCAATTCTCAAGCCTCCTTGATTTGCATGGAGCCAAAGGCTATTCTTTAGAACTCTATGATGCTTCAGATCGTTAAAGAAAAGTTGAAGGAAATTATGCAGCACCTCTTCCAATCTCAACCTTTTAGTTTTACCCCAGATAGCATTTGGGAAATACAACAGAATTGAGAGGTAAATAGATGTATTAGTAAAAAAAAAAAAAAATTCAAGAAGACTTCTTTAAGCAAGGTGGTTCTTGAATTTTTAAATCTTTTGAGACAATAACATCATCTTCTATTAAATTATACTGAGAATCAATTATAGTAGTGATGAAAAAGAAATTAGGATCTTATCTTAACATAGATGGTCAACATACAACTCAAATTAGGTTGGATATGATGTTCAATGGCTCAACTAGCTCAATCACATTAGGTCGAGTTGGGTTAGGTTAAAAAAAAAAGGATTTATTAGGTCAAGTTAGACATTAGATTAGCCATGTTAACTAATTTGGCTCAACTTAACCCAATCTTATTAGTATTTTTTTAAAAATCATTTTATAGAGATTTATATGACATTTTTTTAAAGATAAAATATAATTTTACAAGGATTTATATAAAAATTTTATTTTTTTCAGAGATCAATTTATAATTTTTATCAAAATAAAAAAAATGGCTCGACCATCCTTGCTTAGTGTATCAAACTAAATTGACTTAGGTTGGGGTGGACCTAAGTACAAGGCTTAAAAAAAGAAGCTCAATACAAAGTTGGCCCAAGTACGAAACTAGATCAATACCCATCTTAGTCAGGCAAATAATCACCCTTTAACTCAAATAAGTTGTTGATCCTCAACTTGAAATTTACCATGCAATAAGATCGATGTTTGAAGGTTCCATAAGAGAAAGCAAGATCAATGACTTTACATGTGTGCTAACACCATAGCCTTGCTAGGTGAGAAAATCAATCATTAAAGTAAAAAAAGAAATCTAGTTACACCATACAAAACAATAAACAAAGAATTATACCATAACTATAAAAATTCCTAGAAAGCATGGCAAAAATAAAAATTAGAATTTCTTTCTTCATTTGACTCTTAGATCCTTGTATAAGTAATTTCTTTAATTAAATTAGACTAATAAATTACTCAATGCATGTGTAACTTAATTTAAACATTACATAACAATTTATTCTACATAAACATATTTACAAAAAGACTCACTTGCGTATACTTAATTAGATAAAAAGGAAAAAAAAATCTATAGCAACTGCTCAAATGACAAATATGTGACCATTAATAAATAAAAAAGTAGCTTGACTAACCTAGCCTACCCTGGTGTTAAATCGAACTGACTCAAGCTAGGGTGGGTCCAAGCATAAGGTTTAGAAAAAGAAATCTAGTGCAAAACTAGGTTGGGAACAAGACTAGATTAATACTCGACTTGATTTGGCCGATGAACACCCTCAACTTAAATAAAGTTGTTAATCCTCAACTTAAAATTTACCATGCAATAAGATCGATGTTTGAAGGTTCCATGAGAGAAGGTGAGATCAATGACTTTACATGTGTGCTAACACCGTAGCTTTGCTAAGTGAGAAAATCAATCACTGGAATCAAGAAAGAATCTAGTTACGCTATACAAAACAATAAAATAATAATAATTGCACTCTACATGGCAAAAAAAAATTGCTAGATGGCAAGGCGAAAAAGAAAATTAGAATTTCCTTTTTAATTTAACCCTTAGATCTTTATATAAGCAATTTCTTTAATTGAATTGGACTAATTAATTACTTAATATACATGTAAGTTAATTTAAACATTACAGGCAATTTCTTCTCCATAAACATGTTTACAAAAGGACTCACTTATGTATACTCAATTAGATAAGAAGATAAACATATAGGGAAATACTTGTAGTAACATACTCACTTATGTAGACTTACTTTGCAAATTATAACTATTTTTGGGTTGGTTGTTTTAAAGGATCACAATTATGAACAAGGAAGGATGGTAAAAAAGAAGAGAGAGAGAGAGAGAGAGAATAAAAAATGATAATTTGTATTAAGGGGTCTAAAAAGAGAGAAATACAATGGCAAGACTGAGTAAATACTATAACTTTTAATTTTAGTAGAGTATAGGCTAATTGCTTATGAAATAGTAATGATGTGTGTGTTTTTTATGGATGAGTTGTATCCCTTCTTCATGGTGTGGTTATAAGGTTCTCTATTTATAAGATTCCAAACCAATGATAATGATTAGGTTAAGTTACCTCGTAGAGTCGTAGAAGTCCTTTGATCAAGGGGCTTGTTATATTGGATTCATTTTATTTAGAGCAATTTAAATAATTTATTATGTTAGTTTCTTGAATAAGGCTTAACAAATAATAGTCGTTGAATAGTTTAGACTATTTAAAATCAAGCTAAATTGAGTTGGGCCAATTCGAGCTCTTATGGCAATATGGCACTTATAACAATAACGAAGGCACATATTTTTTTACTCATTGTAAGATATTTCTTTTTTTAAAATGCATAACTTAATTATAAAGGTTATTTTAAAAGAAGTGTGAAAATGATTCTAAACAAAATTAAAGATAAAAAAAGAAGGAGAAGTGGAAGTTGAGGTGAATATAAGGTATAGAAATGCATGTGTATAAAATTTTTATAATTTTTAAATTGTATAAGATATTATTTAAAATAATTTTATTATATTGTTGTGCAAAATTCGTAAATGTATGGGTTGAATTGGTAATATAGACAAGAATTAGATACTGTCCCATAAAAAAATATTGTCAACTATTCAAATTATAATTGTTCTTATTATTTAGAGAAATTGCTTAAATTGGATTAAACTAATTATTAGCTAAGAAATTAATCACAAATATTCTAAAGCAAAATAACTCAACCAAATCAATTATAAAAAGCTTTGAAGTTTGGATTTCATCATTTGCATTCCTATGATTAACCAATAAAAAACATATGAAATTAACTCTTGCTTATATTAATGATTTGATCCCATAATGTATATGTCAATCTTTTCCAAGGTAAAGCAGGTGTGCTTATATTAATCTTATATCAACTTTTGTAATTATAAAAATTAACATAAGCCCATTAAGATTTTTGGAATCATTTTACTTTATCACGTAATGGCTTGGCATGCATGAATTATACAAGTCATCTAGAAGTGCCTATATCTTTATTAAAACACCTACCATAAATCTATTACTTTAATGATTTGATATTATATTTCACTTACAATATATCAAATATATAAATAATGACCACTCATTCACAAAAACATAAAAGTTAAAACAATATATTAATATAGTAAAAATCAATTCATAGTCATCCTTAATCAATTAGAATCAAATCCATCCACACCTTGACAATGATTTAATTACACATGGTCAAAATAAAATTCTAATGACTATCCCAAGGGAATTCATGATAAAGAAAATAGGGAAAACAAAAACAAAAACAAAAAAAATTATAACAACTTCAAAGACAACCTTTCAAATCTCCAATGGTGTTAGGGCTCCAAAACTTGCTTTCCAAAGTTGTTGTGTGTTTCTTGTTGCCTTTTTTATTCTCTTTTATATTTCTTATGTTAGAGTTTCTTATTTTTGCATCAAGATACCTATAACAAGTTAAAAAGAAAAAAAAATTGTGCTTAGATCAAATCTACCAAAACCTTTCTTATCGCACACATAGTCAAATTGTGTGATACATTGCCCAAACTTCTTCTCTATTTTCACAATCACACAACTATGAAAATTTACATGGATAAGTCATGTGATTTGATGAAATGCTCTGTCTTTTAACACCAAGTCTTCATTTTGCCACATTCAGACAAATCCTAATAGAATACCCAAGTTTGAAATGGATACCACATAAAATTGGGTCAAGAAATTAGAATTTAAAGTCAAATCAGGATGTGAAAATATAAGACATCATATATGCTTCTAAATATTTTTTATGATACTAAATATTTTAGGTGCTGATATATATCTAAAATATCAGAAACGGCTCCTACTATCCCTCAAAATAATCACACTGTAAATAGTAACTAGGGTTAGAGTGAATAAAGCAGGAGAAGGAGGTTACAAAGGGGCACCAAAGGGAATTACAGGATAATAGGAAGGAGGAATCTTGGAAGTGCAAGGCATGTAGACTCTGGTAATAAAATAATGTGATGGGCCTAATTGGAAATCGATAATTCTCCGTTATTATCTCTCCCAGTTTTGCTGATTGCTGTCTGAACCAATTTTGCTTCTTTCAGCTTCACAAGCAAGTGTCTCCTACTCCTCTTCCTCCATCGCTGTTCCTCATCTCCCCAACCTCACTCACAGTAGCTGAAGAAGCAAAAAGTATCATAGAAAAAAGATGTCTTCCCCAAGCAAGCGGCGAGAGATGGACTTGATGAAACTGTTGATTCTCAATTTTTTTTTTTAATTCCTTTCTAATTGGTTTTTCAATTTTGACTCTAGTTTCTTCTTTTGGTTTCTGATTTTGGATTTTTCTCTTTTTAAGGATGATGAGTGATTACAAGGTGGAGATGATTAACGATGGAATGCAAGAGTTCTATGTGCATTTCCATGGACCTAATGACAGTAAATTTCCGTTCTGTATCTTTTGTTTCTTCTTTCGGTGCTTGGTATATGAAATATTTAGCTTCAATTGGCTCCTTGCTTTTTTTCGCTTTCTGGATATAGCTATGTGAGCATATATGTTTGGCGGCTCTGGATTTAGATTTGGATAGCAACAAGATGACTCGATAATCTTTTGCCCCCTTTTACCACTTTTTTTTTTTAAACTGATTGGCCCGGGTATTATGTGGATTCTGCATATTTCTCATTAATTTTTGACTCTCCAAAGCAATCTTTATCAGTTGCTTTTGATTTCCCTTTTGCTATTCCTGTATTCTTAGTCCGAAAATGGCAATAATTTTTAGCTAAATAAATATTGATATGAGCTGGATTTTTTTTTAGGTTTCTACATAGACCACAACAACTGCTGATTAGTCCTTTGCTTTTTTTTTTTTCTGTCCTAGTTCTCTATATTAAACTGAGCCCAGCCTTTTAAAATTTGAGTAAATGTTTTTTCCCTTGTCTCATGCACCTTTTTTTCAATCATCTTTTGATCCTTGTGATGGCTTCTGGCAGGTCCTTATCATGGAGGTGTGTGGAAAGTAAGAGTTGAGCTGCCTGATGCTTATCCCTATAAATCACCTTCCATAGGCTTTGTCAATAAGATCTATCACCCAAATGTTGATGAGATGTGAGCATATCTAGTTTCAATACTCTGAAACTCTCTATATTGAGTAGTTTAACTTATGCACTATTTTAAGAGTAAACAAGTTCATGTCTGACTGTATTGGGTAACAATAATTTCAGGTCTGGTTCGGTTTGTCTAGATGTTATCAATCAAACCTGGAGCCCCATGTTTGGTATTAATCTTCATTGGGTTTTCTGAGAAAACTGTAGTTTCATATTTGGTTTACTGTTTAAAATTTTTTGCTCACTGTCAAATGTCAAAATCTGTTTTCTTCCAGATCTTGTTAATGTATTTGAAGTGTTTCTACCGCAACTTCTTCTTTATCCCAACCCGTCTGACCCTTTGAATGGAGAAGCTGCAGCCTTAATGATGCGTGACCGAGCTGCTTATGAACA
The DNA here is from genome assembly GCA_026724425.1 of Erythrophleum ivorense. Classification (NCBI taxonomy): domain Eukaryota; kingdom Viridiplantae; phylum Streptophyta; class Magnoliopsida; order Fabales; family Fabaceae; genus Erythrophleum; species Erythrophleum ivorense. The sequence continues at coordinate 212,756 of JAIUCV010000720.1, read as the reverse complement.
AAGGGTTAAAGGTATTGATCATTTCTAAATATTCATTTTCCTAAATCTCCATCTCTTGTATTAGTTAATATGCGCTTGTTCCTTGGTGAGGATTACAAACTTGCCGTGCTTCTTTCGCTAGACCTTTAAGAGTTATGACTATTATTTTCTTTGCAAATTTTCTTTTCTTCTTCTTAGTCTTAGTTACAATAAAATTCTAAAACCAAGAGAAACAATGGAACTAACTTTTTAGGCCTCAGGAGAATAGAATTGAACTACTAAGGTCACTTTACAAATCAGATACAGTTCTGCTTGGATATGCACAGCCCCACACACATAAACACACGAAAATGCCTAAATATTAAATGCCCATTCTTGTATCAACTGTGAAGATCATATTATTAACAGAAAAGCTGTTGCTACTCTTTGTTGGTTGCCTGCATTATTGTGTCCTTATCTGCCAACAGAATTAATCATCATCTGCTACAGCTATCTTGCCACTGCCTCGTCACATCCTAAAATGAGAGTGAGAGATATAAGCTCTGATGGAAGGAGTAGGAAATTACCATGTAATGAAGCTAGTTATGCCTAGTAAGAGCATGGGAAAGCTTGTTTTAGTACAGTAGCAACTTCAGTGATGATTAAACAGAACAGTTAATGAGTGATGACATGAAACTTCTCATGGGTCGGTAGATGAGCTGATGCTCAAATGCTATTCTTTCTCTTATTCTTCTTGATCTTCTTCTTCTTCTTCTTCTTTTTGTGGTTTTTTTTTTTAAGTTGCCAACTAAACCAAGTTCTGTGGAGTTTGTTTATCTAGTTTTGTATGCTTTGGCCTAGTTTGGTTTGCCCTCTGCAGTTTACGTTTACAAAGTATCTTGTTATGGATAAGATTATCCTTGCACTTGTCTATTTAGAGCATTATGAGGGAACACTTTGTGGTATGGTCCTTCTTCAGTGATGGTGTTATGAAATGAACTTTGTCAGATTTTGCAATATATTAACTACCACTAATAATCAAGTCCCTCACACACACACACACACACACACACATGCTAGTTTTCAATGCCTCCAAAGACTATATTGTAACTACCACCAATAATATGTCATGTAAATTGCGGCCGTCTAACATTTGTTACATTGACTTTTGTTGCTTAAATTAGACTACTAGTATGACAATATGACTCTCATACATTATCATGAGGTGTATCTGTATAAGTTCACTGTATAATCATGCCAGTTTTCATAATTCATAATAAAAGCTACATCAGCATGGGATATGAAGGATCAGTCAGGACTCAATTGTTTTAATTGAAATTATGAAGGCTAAATTGAACACTAGAATAAAATACAGGGATTAATCTTGTTACTTTACTCTTCAAAGGAAAAAGGAGAAGAGGAAGAGAAAACTAAGACTCAGGTAACAGGTTCAGGGGGGGAGACAAAATTGTCCTAACTTGATCGTAGAAAAAAATGAAAGCCTGAATTGCAATCAATTCTACTCTTGAAGCATAGCTTATTTTTGTTTTTCCCATTTGTGGTCTTCACATTTGGAAACTTAAAAATTCTGTCTATTTTAGCAGACACACTGACAGAAATTTGTCATCCTTTCTATAATATGGTAGGATCTAGGTTGTACAAGAGTATATACTTGCCAGCAACCTATGTGCTAAATTTACATGTGAAATAGAAGAGGCTTTCTCCTTTTTCACTATATGCCTAGGAATGACTTTCTTCCTATGTGCTAAATTTACCTGTGAAATAGAAGAGGCTTTCTCCTTTTTCACTATATGCCTAGGAATGACTTTCTTTCTTTCAATAAAAACTGTATGCCAAGGAACAAGCACTTGTTCATTTGAATAAAAAGGTTGATATCTGTTTTCTGACTTAGCTAGGAGGCCATCTAGCACATTCATATCATGAATGATTGTAACAAATTTGAGTTTGCTGATGAAAATAATCTCCAATTCCAATGTTTATGGTGAGATCATGTTATCTCCACCCCTTTCTCTTCTGAACATCTGATCTTTGTCGATCTCTGGGCCTTAGCCAACTTTCAGAAGTTTCTAATAATGTTGAACCCACGTGAATTACTAGATGTATTCATCAACCTCTTAACTATGGATATTAAAATGTAGATAAGTGTATTGGTTCCTATAAAATTCGCTTGGTAGATAGGTAGACTAAACCAATTGTGAATAGATCTGCAACTATATTAGACACACTTTTTAGTGGGACCTACCTCTGACATACTTATGTGTTTATGTGGCTTGACCCACCTAAGAATCTTTCTTGGTTCCTATGTCCTTGGTCATTATTCGTGTCTAGAAAGGCAGTTGAAAGCCTCGTGCTATGTCTTTAATCCACATTTAATAACAAGTATTCAGCTGTCTGCTTTCTTGTGTTTGGATTTCTTGGAATCACTGCTTACGAATGCTGACTATTGTGAACACCTCCTTGCAGACTGTATCATGTCATTCTTTTCTTGTCTAATTTTGGGTTCTTCTGGTACCCAATTGCTGTATGGTTTCGGTTTGTACATCAGAAACCGTAAGTTCTGAATTTGACATTTTACTAATGTGTCTATGAGTTCATTGTTCAGAATACTGTGAGAAGTATGCGAAGCCTGAGGACATAGGAGCTGCCGCAGAAGAGAAATCCAGTGATGAGGAGCTGAGTGAAGATGAATATGATTCTAGTGATGAACAGGTGGCTGGTAAAGCGGATCCTTAGCCATTTAAGCCCGCCTTGTTCTTCTATCTGTCTGTATTTTATTTGTACATGATGTCCTACTTATGCTAATCCACCTCATCACATGTAATGAACGTGATTGTTGATAGGGGGGAAATTCCCGTTCCTCTTAGTTTCAAGTCACTGTAAATAATGTACCATTGATTTCCTGATGCAATCCTTTTCTTTATTTGAACTCTTTCAAGTGCATGATATGACGGCTTGTGCTTTTGAGCGTGGTAGCAGGTAATATATTCAAACATACATGCGAATAGTTAAGATAAGCTTGCTTATTTTGCACTTAGATCTTTTAAAACAATTTTTTAAATAATTTATTAGTGTCTTCTTTTCTTTCTCTCCCACATCAACTTTCCACCATCTGTTTAATCAGTATATTAGCATGCTAGTTTCGTCCATGGTTCATGTCTCTGCAGGCTAAATTTTCATATTCAATTTTTCTGTTAACGCGAGAGATTCCTGGTAAATAAATAGTATAGATCAAGCTTAATTACATCAAGTTCATCTTAATTTTCCAGATTGAAGAACTTATTGGTTTTTCAAGCCCATTTTTGTTGTATATTCAAAAGATGTGTTTTTCCACTAATTAACTTTAGGCTTGTTTGTACTTCTAGTCCCTGTGGTTGCAATAAAAGTGCAATTCAGTCCCCCGTGATTTTAAGTAACTTTTATAAAGGAGATTCCACCAAGCCCAAACTTGAATAGATCCAGCTCCAAGAATTTATTAGATACTAAAAGAGTAAAGGCATTCATCTTGAATTTGTTACCACCATGGATCTGTTTATATAAAATCAAAATTAATATATATATCAAATAATAATGTAACATAATCCAAAGAGCAAATACACATAATCTCATAGTTGTAAAAAATTATTCTCAGTAAACATTATCTTCATATAATTGTTTAAAACAATATACAGAAAAAAAAAAGGTATCTAAAACTAGTAGGAAAATGCCCCAAACCATAAAATAACATCTCAAAATCTTGTAACTCATTTTTATTTATCTCAAACCTGTGGAACCACTCTTCTAAATGCTAAAAATGTGTATATAATCTGAAATATATATAGACGTATCAAGTGAGATAAGTGATTTTATGCAATAGGTAGGTAGAGAAAATAATCACTCTTATGTCACAAATCAATTATCGAGAATAATGCAAAAACTATTAATGCATAAATTAGAGACGAACTTATGTTAATTTTTGCATTAATTTTAATTATTAATTTGTGATTTGAAGGTGATTATTTTTTCATTTCACCTTTTACATTAGATCATTCCTTTCACTTGAATTGCTCCACATAGGTAAAGGAGATATTATAAGATTATTTCTATTAATCATATAACTGTATGGTATCAAAGCCTTGAAAGTTGATAGGTAAAGAAGATATTATAGGTTTAGCTAATTAGGCTAAAATTGGGAAATGTAGCACTGAGAGTTGTTCCTATGTTGGCAAGCAAGATAGGTATTCTCGGAGCTCAATTCTGTTTTAGTTAAAATTAGTTAAATTTACTTGATAATGTCAAATTTATTTAAAAACATAAAGACAACAAACTTAAAATAACATAATCAACGGAAGTAATGAGAGCTAATGAAAATATTATGCCAGGAGCAGTAAATACTCAAGAGACAGTTATTGAAAATATTTATTCAAGATTTCAAAACTAGAATTTACCTAGAATTAATATTGAGGAAATTTATAGAAAAACTACAAGATCAACTTTTGTGCTTTCTCAAAAATGAATAATTAAAACCATAAAACAAGATTTTGGAGTAAATAAAAATTATAAATCAATCCTTCCTATTCCAACAAGCCTTATAGAGAAATATAAAAGAAAATTTAATCACATTGCAGCCAAACCTCAATAGACTCTCCTATTCTTTTAGCCATTAGAGATAGAAGAAATACAAATTATTTCAAAAGTTTAATATCTATTTTGCAATCTAATTAGTGTAATGGACTTGTCTATTTTAATTGTTATCCAAACTATATTATAATATTAGAATAATAGATGTGTAGGCCAAACAAGTCGTAACCTTAGATATTAGGACCAATAATGATCAGTGGGTCGATGGAATCTCATCAATCAACATTATTCATTGAGTAGTTTTTAAGGTTGCAAAAACAATGACAATCTTTGGACCAATAAAAGAATCACCTAGAAATGAAATAATTATTATGGAAACTGATTCTCATCACTTTGCCATATTGACTCGTAGAAGATTTATGCATCATGAAGTATCATTTCCTCAATCTTGACAATTCCTAGATGCCATCCCACCTGTACCTTTACAAACCATGCAAATTAGTGATATTACTCAAACTTCTAATGGAAGAGTCAATTCAGTAATGGCTTACTGAGACCCTTACTTAGAACCCTTTCCTCAACGACTTTTAGGACATGCAGAAATGTTGAATCTTCAAGAAGATCAGCAGATTCTTTAGCCTTAAGTTATGACCTTGGGAGAGTAGATTTTGAACCCGTAGTTCCACAACTAATTTATCAACAGACTGATAATTTAGAGACTCGGTTTCAAATAAAACAAGAATTTAAAAATACTTCACCTACAAGATCTCTGATTAGAAATAATAAATTTACAATTAATAAAGATTTATTAAGAAAAAAAATTATGATAAAAAGTTATGAGAAAGAAAGAAAATGGTTTTTCTCTAATTTTGAAGAACAAAGAAGAAATTAAGAAACAATGCTATGAAGGAATGGAACAAATTAAAGAAAATATGTACTTCTGTAAAGGTTTTCTTTGTACACTTTTAATAATCAAATTTTTAATCTTTTTACAGCAAATTACCCTAATCTTAATGTTGAAGCAAAAACCACCCAAAATTGGACAACTAGTAATAATAATGAAATTACTTCAACACATCTATCTTTGGAAGAAGTGAAACTCAAGATAGGAAACTAAAACATAGTAGCCTCGCCATTTAAGTTAGACCCAGCACATTAAGATCAAAATATTACTGAAAAAGTACAAAATATGCAGCTACATAATAATTTTACCAATTAAACATTGCATACGATAGCAAAACAATTAGACTGAATAGAAAATCTAATGGACTTAACATTATAACCTAGCAATTCTAAAGTTCAACCAGCACCTTTAGATCCACAAAGACCTTTGTCCAAACATATTCCAATACCACCCAAAGAAGCTAAAAGATTTAAATTAGGCTAAATGGAAGATTTATTGCAAGAAATTACTGAGAGATTAGACAAAATAACCTTTAACCCAAATTCTTCAGAAACTGTTTCAAGAAGAATAGAAAGAATTTTATATCAATAAAGTAAAATCATTTAAAGGCACACAACATTATTAGTCAGGACCAACCCTTCCATACCTTAAATTTGAAGAAAGAAAACAATTGGTTTCATCAGGAAATGATGGAACACAAATTTAAGAATGGAATTTAGATAGGATGAGTGAATTAGAAATTATGAATCTTATTCTAGAAATGAATATGGTAATCAGAGTATATAAGGTTAAAGGAAATTCATAGGTAAGATATTTTAGTACTAGGTCTTCATATTTAAGCCTTGCCACAGCTCAAGTGGCATACTAGGAAAGGGATCATTTAGGGGACCGTGCTCTATACTTGGATGGACCAAGGGTTGAAAAAAATCCACCTAGTGTGAGAAGCTTGACCTTCTCTCTAGAATCTGGAGAGAAGTGTCACTTGCCTCTTTGGCATTGTTTTGCTTCTGCATTCCTTTTCTGGCTACCACTCACCACTTAGGGAGTGTTTGGTTCAATGGAAGGAAGGGGAGAGGAGGGATTTTAATTATATGTTGTTTGGTTGAGGAAGGAAGGGGAGGAGAGGGAAGGGATTAATGGTCAATTATATCCTTAATTAATTTTTTTTTTGTTTTTAAGATATTTTTATAAATTTTTTTTTTACTTTTTATTATAAAAAATAATTTTTTTATTTAGGATTTAAAATATTTTTTTATTTTTATAAAAAAATATTTTAAATCTTATTAAAAAAATAAAATTTATATTATATTTAAAGTAAAAACAAAATAAAAACAATTTGATCAAACACACCAAAAAAAATTTTTTCTTTCCAAAACCTCCCACTTTTGGAAGGGAAAGCCCTTCAATTTCTTCATACCAAACCAGGCCCCCAAACCCCTCCAACCAAATAAGGGGTTACCTTCCACCCCATTTGCCATGTATTAAATGCTTTGGTGAACAATCTTGGCATAATATTACAAACCCGATTTTCTATCGTTTCAAAGGATTTCCAATGATTACTTCTAGCTTTCTTTCTACTTAATACCCGTTTGTAACCCAATAATTCATTATCTCGCTTCGCTTTTTATTGCCTGCTTCCTATGCGCAGAGCTCATCACTTTGTTTCCTCCTCCAACTCGCTTGCTTCTAGTTTCTTTGACTGGGTAAGAAGATTGGCAGTCTTTATTTCACCACTTTTCTACCTAGTTTCCCAGTTCTTTAAAGGCTTCGCACGCTTGGTTTGCAAAATTTTCTACCGTCTTCCTTTCATACTTCTCGTCTTTCTTCTCCATGGCAAGTGGAGGTTTTCATTCTATTCTTCCTCGCCCATCTCGAAGTGGCCTTGCTCTTTCTTTGAACTCTGGTGCACTTAAGCCTCATAGAGCGCTTTAGAGCTCCTGCCTTGCGGCAACAATAGTGGACTCTAAAGACATCCTTCCTAATCGTCTTATTCACAGTCTCCAGAATGCTTGGAAACTCAAAGCAAGTTTCTCAGTATAAGGCAAGGAGAGGAACTTCTTATCCATTTCGAGGATCCAGGAGACCTCCTTTACATTTTCCAGAATGGGCCATATGGGCAATGAAGAATTCCCTCCTTATCTTTAACCTCTGGAGGCCCAACATTATCATGAAGGAGATAACAGTGCTTAGCTTCCCTATCTAGATACAATTCTGGGGCCTTCCAATTGAATATCATACTTATGAAATGGCTGAAATCCTTGGAAATCTTGCTGAAGATGCTGTTCTTAATCAAGGGGTAGCCATCAATACTAAAAGTTTAAGCTTTATGAGAGTTTGAGTCTTGGTAAACCGTTCACTTTCTCTCCTCTTAATCAAGCTTCTGCTTGATAATGGTGAGAACACATAGGTAGAATGCAAATATGATCGGGTATTCAAGAGATGCAGCTTATGCTGCAGGATAGGACACATTGACAAATGTTGTCCTCTGAACCCTATAGAAGCTGATGCTGTTTTTTAAGAAGTTGAAACAGAATATCAAAGATTGTTTCAACATAGACTTTGAAGTGGACTTCGGTATGCGTGGATGAAGAAAAAGAGAACAAGAAGTACCACTAAAATCAGATGGTTTGACAATGAAGCGGGTGAAACCTACAGAATTTTTGAACTGAAGCCAGAAAACAAGAAGAATATGCCTCCTAATAATAATGTAGCTCTGAACTTCATTAATGTGTCAGATGATTCCATTTCCTCTTACACTTTCTCAAATGATTTCTGGGAGCACATGCGGGTGGCTAAATCTAATGAGGAAGCAAGCTCACAAGCAAAGCCGAACAATTGGAGATAACGGCTCTTTCTGAATCTGATATAGTAATGCCTCACTAACTACCTCCAGTAGACCCGATCCCATTTCTAATACAAACTGTTGTGGACCCTCAAATCTCTGAACCAAACTTTCCTTATCCTCTATATGGCCCGCACTATCCTTTAGATGACCTTTTCCTTTTTAAGCCCGACAAAGGATCTGGTCTCATGGAAGAAAATAGTGTCAAGCTGTCCCGAACCTGTTTTGGATAATTCCCTCATGTTCGTGTTGGAGATTGTGCCCTAAGCCAATCATTATATTACAAACATTATTTTTATTACGAAATAAGAGTTTTCTTTTTATTACATTATTATATTATTTACATGTTTATATATAATAATATCCATAGATAAATCATTTTTTTGAATTATCCAAAATGTCCCTAATCAATCATCCTTGTGGGAACAACGATGAATTAAGATTAGTATGATTTTGATTGATTAAGTGTTAATCATATATGATGATATGAATCCAAATCATAGGCGTGTGTTAGAAAACAAGACGTTGGATAGACCCATCATGAGATAAGGTATATGGATTAGGTCATAAGTTTATCTCATATATAATCATGTTATTGATCTCTTGGACCTGAGATCACTATAGATTCCTACATGAAGGACACTGTACTTTGGCATAGTCTAATGTCATCTTTGACCGGGTGATTATAAAGACTATGATCAGGAATAATGGAATCCATGCAGAGGAAGATGAGTGGTCACGATGGAATTTGTCCCTCTAATTAATAGAGAGATATCTCTAGGCCCTTCGATGAGTGTGATTGAGAAATGCATGGCCATACTCAGTTGGAAAGGGTTCCATCTTATATCAGTCTACTCAAAAATCGAGAAAGTTATGATCGAACAAGTTGAGAATGACATTTCCATGCCTCATACTCGATCTAGATATCGTGTGACAAAAAGGATATGATAAGGTTATAAGATAGGTTGTATTAGATTACCGATTCCGTATGATTTGGATAGTCACAATGTCTTGTTAGAGACCGCTTGTGATTTGTGGGTCAAACAGTGCAGTTGGCCCGCTACCAACATCATATGGGCCTGCAGGGTCGCACACAAGAATGGACCAACTCGGGCTAAAATGTCCACATTCATTGAATCAGAAATGTGTTTAGATTCAATGAATATCTAGGATGGAGGAATTATTTATATATATATATATATATAAATAATTAAATTCGAAATATATTATATATATATATATATTATATTTAATATTATATATATATGTATATATATATGAATTAATTTAAATGTGATTCTATTAGATAGATTTAAATTTAAACTAATTAGATAATTTAAATTAAGCTCTAGATATTGTTAGTTTAAATTCAAACTATAAGATATATTTGAATTTAAACTAATAGATATATTTAATTAATTTTGATTAATTAAATATATCTGAAACTCTAATCTATAAATAGGGGTTTCCATATCAGAAAAGATAAGCTAAAGCTGCCTCCAAAATTCTTAGAGAAAGAAACATTGTACGGACGTCGTACAGAATTGTACGGACGTTGTATGGACTCTACAGAATTGTACTGACAGGCTGCTAGCACACCGTTTGAGTTGCTGAACCCCGTTCGTGTGGATATCAGTAGAGCGAGCTGATCTGCGGTCAGTTCCTATGATCCAAACAAAAGTAAACAACAAACTCAATCGACAGAAAAAGGTAATTCTCTGAACCTATTCGGTTTAAGCAATTTTGACGGATCCTTGGTAGGAATTGGGATTAAAATTTTAAACGTTTCCGCTGTGTGCCTCCCATAATTCCCAACAGTTCGAACAACATCTTTAATGTACTCCCCTTCTGCATGATCCCATCCTTCTTAGTTAACCTTTTTTAAAACTTGTGAACCCTAACATATAACAACTCCTTCCCCCTAATAAGGTTAAATCTTACTCCCCTAAAAATTGGAAAATACTGAATCTGAACATACCTATGCTCTATTTGGATAAGCACGTTGCTTCTTTCAGGGAAGATACACCTGTTTAGGATGATGAACCTGATTTGCTAAAAGCCTTTTTCTCCCATTGCTTCGAAAAAAATCTGGACAACCTCCAGTTTCCCCATTGAAGAAGCTTTTATACTGGATGATTTGACTTTCACTCCTCTGTTTGCATAGGGGTGCAATACCCCTTGAAAGCCAGCCTACTCAACGACATTGCTTGGATGGTGGCATAGGGTGAAACAGAAAAAGGGATGGGATGACTTAGGGTTGGTTTTATTATTAAATGTAATAGTCATGAAAATGTACTTTAGCAACTCCTCCCCTCTCTATGATATAGAAAATCTAATCTGAACCCCCATCACTCGGAGCTAACAAATTGAATGCAATAGGTTTCCAAACCTACAGAGAGCCTTATTCCAGTTCAACGATACCAAGATTGTAGCTCCTGATTTTGATGTCTACATGAGTGGTCCAGAAGAGTAAATGCTTGGAATCACGAGGAAAAGAAGCTGGGAAGAAGATGTGGAAAGCGAACCGAATAAAAGATCTAGGAAAAAGCTGGGCTTTCATTCTTAAGATGTCAGTCAAGCCTCGGCCCCTTGTAGTTTTCAAATCAGTATGACATGTTTGCAGAAGAATGGATTCGAGATATTGCCCTTGTGAAGCTTCCCCAGGAGCCATGAAAATTTTAAGCTAGAATTGCCGAGGTTTGGGGAAGGCCTCAACAGTTCATAGATTAGGTTCCCTCCTAGCAAATATAAACTTTTTTTAGTTTTTCTTTCTAAAACTAAACTCCCAGTTGTGAAGGCATGTAACAAGTTAGCAAGGCTAGGTTTTGTTCACTGTTTTGGTTTGGATGCTTGTAATGGGGGTGGTTTAGCAATTTCATAGGGTAAGGATGTGTCATGTACAATCTTTAACTGTAGTTCTAACTGGTTTCACCTCAAAATCTCTTCCACAAGGAGGCTTTTATTATGTTTCTTGCATTTATGGTTTCCCAAAAGTTCAATATAGATATATACTTTGGGATTGGATCAAGGGCCAAGCAACACAAATTCAAGGTCCTTGATTATTGATGGGTGATTTCAACTAATGTGAGACAGCATAAGACAAAATGAGCTACACCATAAATTCTCCTAGGAGTGCAAGTTTCAAACAATCTATGGATGAAGGGGGTTTAACTAAATTACCTTTCTAAGATCAATGGTTCACATAATCAAATAAAAGAAGTGAAGCAAACCAAACATGGGCCAGACTAGGTAAAGCTTACTACAATAGTGAATGGTGCCCCACTTTTTCATGCTCAAACTTGAAAGTTCTTTCTATGACAGCCTTGGACCATTCTCGTCTTTTTTTCTCTATTATTAATATCAATTTGTTTAGGAAATGGCCTAAATAGTTTGAAAACTTTTGGCTCAATTTCATGCAATGCTATTATATTGTAGTATCCTCATGGAATCACGAAGTTAATGGAGACTCAGCCTATATGATCTTTGTTAAACTTAACTCCACTATGAAGGCCTTAATATGATGGAACAAAGCATTAGTTGGAAATTCAACAAGAAAAATTTCTAATCTAGAAGAAGAATTAACTACAATTCAACACAATGCAATTTCTTCTAATCAAGAGGAGGAAAGGAGTAAGAGACAAGAGCAAGAGTTCCTTTATGAATGCCAAGATATGCGTGGGTAAAGAAAGCTAGGAAAACATGGATGGTGCACAAAGATCAAAACATGAAGCACTTCCATGCTCTTGTGAACAAATAGAGAATTCCTAATCATATTCCTTACCTGAAAGATCACAATAACGAATGGACTGAAGATATCTTTCGAATTGAGGGAATTACCTCTAGCTATTTCAAAAGAATTTATTCAAATTCATGGGAGAAATCCTTTAAAGAAATTTCTAGAAGTTTGGATCAATTTGATATTCCTATTTTTTCTAAAGAACAAAACAGATCTCTAATGAAGGAGTTTTCTAGTATAGAAATCAAGCAAGTAGTTTTTGGTCTACCAAAAGATAATGCACCTAGACTAGATGGTTTTCATGCAAAGTTTTTTCAAAATTATTGGTCTCTTTTAGGTTAAGATGTAATCTTTATGGTTAAACTTTTTAGAGAACAAGGCCTTATCCTCAAAAGTCTAAACAAGACTTTTATTGCCTTGATTCTAAAAGGAAATAGTTAGCAATTGCCAAAAGATTTCAAACCTATAAGCCTTTGCAACACAACTTACAAAATTATTTCAAATATTCTTTACAATAGACTTAAGGAGATCCCTGATCCAATCATAGCCCTAAATCAAAGAACCTTTCTGAAAGGAATGCTCATTTTAGATAATATTCTCCTCATAGCAAAATTGATGCATCAAATTCAAAAAAATCAAGAAAGGAAGAAAGCAATAAGGTGTTTTTAAAGTAGGCTATACCAAAACTTATGATAGGCTTTCTTGGAATTTCATTCAAGCTGTCCTTTCAAAAATGAAACCCAAAAAAAAATCTGGGCGAACACAACCATGCAATGCATCTGTACATTCTTCTATTAGGTCCTTCATTATGGAAGCCCTACACCTATGTTTTCATCTTCAACATGTGCTTAGACAGGGGTACCCCTTATCCCCTTGCATATACATTTTCCATGCTAATATTCTCTCATGCATGATAACAAAGGATAAAAGTGACAAGGTTTGGAAAGGCATCAAAATTTGCAAAGATTTCAAACCTATTTCTTATCTAATGTACACAAATGATATTATCTTTTCTTTTAAAACAAACTAGGAAGTAGCAACTACACAAAAAAAAACTAGGTAAATTCTATAAGATATTGGGTTAAGAAGTCAATAGATCAAAGTTTGAGCTTATTCATGGCCAAAACACCCTGCATCAATTGAAGAGAAAAGTTTTAAGCCATTTTGGAGTGAAATTTTCTTCCAAGCTAGGTAAGTATTTGTGGACTTAGGTAGATGCTAGAGGAAAGCAAGTTCCTCCTCCAAAAACAACAAAAATGACATTTACCAAATCTGTTCTAAATACCTCCTTAGTATACCATCTGTCTTGTATTCATCTTCTTAAAAAGATTTGTGATCAAATTGATGTAAAATGTAGGAATTTTTTTTTAGGGGATTAGTAACTACAAGCCCAAAATGCATCTTTTAAACTGGAAGCATCTTACTTACCCTAAAGAGAGGGCAGCCTCAACTTTAAACCTTCAGATGCTTTTAATTCCACTTTATTAGCTAAGCAAGTATGACATATTATAGATACATCAGAATGCTTATTATTAACCAAATCTCTTAAGCCTAAATACTATAAACTCATCTTGCTAGAAGGCTTTACAATCATTCAAATATGACATACTTATGGACAGGGATAACAAAATCTAGCTCTATCACTACATCATAGCTTGCATGGCAAGTAGAAGATGGTAGGAACATTACACTTAACCACCATTTATGGTGGCTTATATAGGCAGGTTCATGTATAAACTCAAAATCCCAATTGAGTAATGTAATGGATCATATACTACATAACAGGAACAAATGGAACATGCATCTACTAAGTCATATGTATGATGAACAGGTAAAGAGGAAAATCATGGTTACCCTATTTTCTATCTATGACAAGGAAGACTTATTGATTTGGAAAGGAAACCCAAGTGGAAAGTACCCAGCAAAGTTAAGCTATCAACTTTTCATCAAGGACAACATTCCTTTGGAAAAAGTTGTGACAAGTCAAACTCTTGGTCAAAATGATTTTACTTACTTTGAAAATTATAAATGAAGCTATCCCAATCACTAACATTCTTAAAAAACATCATTTACATGTTGAGCAAGATTGTGTGCCATGTAATGAAGTTCTAAAGACACTAAAACACATCTTCATCACATGCAATTTTTCTAGGGCTATTTAGTTTAGTTCAACTTTCAAAATAAATGAAATGAACACCATAGAGTTGAAGGAATGGTTAAGCTAATGGTTTTCAAACCAACAAATTATGCATTGGGAGGAAATAATTAAAATGATCATTGCAATTCTTTATAACATTTGGAAAATCAAGAACAAAGCAATTCACCAAGGAGTAATCCTGAATCCAATGGTCTTATTGAGAAACATTGAAGATGAATTACAAATTAATACCTTATCCTTGGTGAACTTTCCTAAAATCGGACCATAAGTCTTTCTATTGAGGAATTACTTGACAAATCCAATGAAGGCAACCAAAGAAGGATGGCTACTAATAATTCAAGAAAGGAAGGATAAGAGGAAGAAAAGATAAGAAGCAATGATGGATATCCTTTTTAATTACTCATTGGTTTCAATTGTTAATTGGAATCCACTAAAGGGTATACCAAAAAAAAGGTAGCAAGAATTAAGACTATCAGGGACTCTTTGAAATGGATAACTTGTATAAAAGGATTTAGAGACATGTAACAAAATGACCTTCAACTTCTCTTTTTCAAGGATTGGCAACTACACTCTTTTCACTAAGTAAAGATAAAAGATATAGCAATAAATACCATCTATCATGATCTTGGGGTATTAACCCAAGCTTTTAAGTCTTATAGTTATGGTGGATGTAGAAACATGTCATCAATGGTCCAAGTTTTTTTTCTCCCTAACCCCGATATACAATTTTAACTATATGACTTAATCAATGTAGTTGACTTTTGTATAATATATACATATATATATATGAACAAAATGATCAAGGACAACTTGTCCAAATTAATAGTAGTTTAACCCAATTATTTTACACTATAGTTAAACACGTGGTAGGAGATCATACTTAAAATTGAGAAAGACAATTCACCACTCTCATAAATTTGACTTGTCTTATACTTTCTGATTTTAGATGGTAGGAAGATAATTTGATTCTAAAAGTCTACCTTAGATTAAATGGAAATGCAAAAATTTGAAAATAAATATTTGTATATGGACTTCCAAAACAATTTATGAAAATATAAGAGATGAAATTAGGTCAAAAAATAATAGTACGCTAACTTAAGATAATCTTATTTATGAACAAATAATTAATATAAAAAGTACCATAAGGTTAAGACTATGTAATGATCTTAAGCTACAAAAGAACGTGTATCATGAAAAACAATTAGGAAGTAAAGAATTAAGAGCATTTTGTGAGCAATATATATTTAAATAGATCTAAGCTACATCTAAGAAGATTAAACAATATTCAAAAAAGAATTATTATGCTAAAAAATGTAAACCTTAGTCCGAAAAATAGAAGACAAATTATGATAAAGAAAACAAAAATTTTAAGAAAAAACCATATAAAAAATACAATTAAAAAAAAGATGTGGTTTGTTATAAATGTGGATGATTTGGGAATTATGCTTCAAAATGTAACAAAAAATATTCAACAATTAAATTTAAGCAAAGAATTAAAGGACACTTTAATGAAAATTATTATAAAAAAGGACTTCATCAGAAGATAAAGTTCTTTCATTAGAAGAAAAAGAAAAAAAAGAAATTTATAAAATGCAAGAAAATGAATCTAGCGATAAAGCAATAAGTTCATAATCAAATATTTGTCAACATGGTGCTTGCCCTTGTGAAAACTATGTAAAAAAAATTAACATAATATTGATAGAAATATTCATGTTTTAATAGAAATTATTGATAAAATTGGAGATATAGAAAGAATGAACTTTGGAGGTTTTAAAAGATATTTTGAAAGAAAAAGATAAGTCTATCACAAAAATAAAACCTTTGACTATAAATAAAATTTATTAAAAATGTAAACTAATAACCCAACTAATTACAATACAAGATTTTCTACAATAAATCAAAATTATTAAAGAACTATAGGAGATAAAATCAAATAAATTTACTCAAAAACTAGAGACGCTATAGCTAAAGGCTTAATTAGAAACAAAATTTGAAACCTCCCATGCTGATCATTTGGACATAAATTTGCCACAAGAAAACATTAATCAAGAAATACTCAAAGAATTTAATGAAGAAAAATTTATGAATAGGATTCTGAAAAACAACTTATCAACAATGATATTTCAAATGATATTAGTTGTTAACAAAGAATTCCATAAAATCATTACAGCCTTGGTAGACTTAGGAGCCAACATGAATTGTGTACAAAAACATTAAATTCTAACAAAATATTATAAAGCTTCAAAATGAGAATAGAGTATAAATTTTCTAATACGTATATTTGTAATAAAGTTTGTTTTAATAATATATTCATGATGAGTAGTAATTTTAGAAGAACATTCTTATAGAAAATTATGTCCTCAAAGGTTAGTCCAAAAGAAATTACAGCAAAAATATTTAATAACGAAATTTGTTTCAAATAAATGAAACCTCTTATTACTAGATAAATTAACCTTTTACAATAGAACTCAATTTTTTTAATATACCTTTTAAAACGAAAACAACAAGTTAATTTTCTTAAAAAAACATATTCATTATAAAAGAATTGAAGAACAATTAAGACACCCCAAAATACAACAAAGGATAGAAACATTAAAAGGAAAAATTCAACAAGAAATTCAAGCAATTCATCTTAATTAGGAAAAAAAATAAGATTGACCCTCTTTATAAAGAAAATTTTAATTAAGCAAATATTCCTACAAAAGGTCAACCAATCCAAATGAACCAAGAATTTTTTGAATACTGTGAAAAAAAATTTAAAAATTATTAGATAAAAATCTCATTAGGCTTAGTAAATTACCATGGAGTTGTGCAACTTTCTATAATCATAATCATACTAAAATAGAAAGAGGAGCTCCAAAATTACTTATAAATTATAAACCTATCAATAAAGCATTAAAATGAATTTAAAACCCTTTACCCAATAAAAAGGATTTAATAGAAAAATTATCAAATGCATCTATCTTCTCAAAATTTGATGTGAAGTTTGGTCATTATAAAATTTATATTAAGGAGGAAGATAGATATAAAACAACTTTCATAGTTCTTTTTGGACACTATGAATGGAATGTTTTAATTTTTAGACTTAAAAATACTCTTGTAGAATTTCAAAGCATGAATGATATTTTTAATCCTTTTTCAAAATTTATACTAGGTTATATTTGTTACACCCCCAAAAAGAGGCATAACCGACATGGTCTACAAGTCGAAACTCATACCCATAAGCCTTTTTAACAATCAGGACCATATACATAAAAGGAGCATTGACAAAGTAGAACAAATATTTGGATACTTAAGAAGGCTTTCCTTTACTAAAATATTTATACAATATTACAAAAAATTTAATTACAAAAAAGTTCATTTAACTTTTTGTAGAAATTTCGATAGAATTTCCCCCATATATAGGACTGCCCGAAATTTCTACAAACAGCCAAACAACTAGCCAAAAATAATAAGGAAATTCGGCTTTCAATCTAAAGCACTAAACAGTAATAAAAAGGAACGGGGACCCTGCCTATGTATAAGTAGAGCTACAACTAAAAAAAAAGAAGCAATATACCTAGATACAAATTCAAAAGTTCACAAAAAAGGCCCTAGCAAAACCACACATGGCTCAATATCTTGAAGCAGTCATTCCTATGCTGGTTATAGAACCACATCACTATCTGTAATGAAAAGAGATTAAAGGGATGAGTTTGAAACTCAGTGAGCAGATAATACAATTATGACCAAGATGTAAATCATAATGAATGGTCTACCTTAAATCTCCAATTTATATAAAAAATGAAAGCAATAATATAGTATCCAATAAAATTCATTCTTCACATTTATTATAGATAAATATGATAATGTACATAAACTAAATATTTAAAAGCTCATGCATAGTAATAATTGACATGTCTAAACAGAACCAAATCCAATAAATGCCAAACATATCACTTATAAGGAAATAGTAATATTGAGGTAACTTATGCTTAACCATTTCAACAAATCCATGTGTGGTGGCCGACACACGGGGCTAACAACACCCCTGCTAGCTGGGGTTCAAATCGAGGTGCACTAAAGCTAACAACTACTATTGTTAGCTGCAGGGTCCTATATTAGATTACTCTTTTAAAAAAAAGGCTAAAATAAATAATTAATTAGGTAATTATCCAAGTATATTGAATTAATTAATCAACAATTAGGATCTTTCGATAACATCCATTAATACTTCCCTTTTTATTCACACATAATGAAATCAAGTTTAGCATTCCACTATTTTACAATGAACAAGTAGTATAAATTTTCATAGCAATTATTATCTACTTACCGCATACGACGACACTGTAAATTTCTTTAAGCCTTAATTTGACAAAGCACCTTATATGAGGTTATCTCCAAAACCTTTTAAATTTTCCATAAACAATTTTGGTTACTAACTAACACATAAATTTGCATAAGTTCAAGCTACTCTTATTTGTTATTATTTTAATCTAAGTCATAAGCCAACATACAAGCTAGGAAGAATTTTCAAATTTTCAATTAGCACTTTAAGTTACCATCCAAAGAGAACATCTTCATCCTAAGCCTTTCTTATATAGCCACCAGAATAACGTAGAACACTTCCATACTACTTGAAGCAAATAAATAAATAAATAACAAGGAAATGGAACTAATACTAATATAAGCAGGCCTTAAATTTCTAATAATATTTTTTTTTCAAAGCTTAGCTGAACCTATTCCTTGATTAGCCATAAAATTAAGCAAATATCAAGATTAAATTCCCTTGAATCAAATTCTGGGCTTCAGCTATCAAAAATGAGAAAAAGAAGTGATTCTTACCAAGAAATCAAGGGAAGAATGAAGTGGGTAGAAAGCAATTTCTTAAAGCTTAAAACCCTACCCTAACACCACTCCAAAGCTACTGTCGTGGTGATGAACAGAGCACATGCTACAGCTGGAGGAAAGGCTGATTTCATAGTGGATATGGTGGCTAGGAGGAAGAATAATGGGGAGGGAAAGAAGAAGGAACAAAAAAGAATGGAGATTGGAAGAACGGAAAAGATGGAAAGAAGAAGCAAAACACGAAAGGAAGAAAGAAAAAAGCCGAAAAGAGAAAAGAGAAAAGGACGAAGCACCTGGACATACGGTAGAGAAGAAAGAAAAAGTGGAGAAAGTGGGGAGGTTGGGATTTTTTTAATATATTTTGGATAAAATTAGATTTTGGCCCCTAAAAATTTTAAAATGCCTTAAAATAGTCCCTATGTCACTTTTTTTTTAAGTTGTTACAATATTGATGATATTTTAGTTTATACTAACTCAATTAAACAACACTTTAATTATTTAGAACAATTTTTCAAAATGATCAAAGAAAATGGGTTAATTGTATCCTTGCCAAAAATGAAATTATTTCATACAAAAATTAGGTTTATAGATTTTGAAATTTATCAAGGAACTAGTACTCTAATATAAGTACAGTTATAGAATTTGCCAACAAATTGCCAGATAAAATTAATAATAAAAATCAATTATAAATATTGTTAAGATGCCTCAATTATGTTTCAAACTTTATTTACAATCTTAGGATCATTTGTAAGCCTTTGTTTACATGTCTTAAGGAGAAACCCTCTAACTTGGTTTAATGAAATGAGTCAAATAGTTAAAGTTCTTAAAAAACTTAGGTAAAGATTTTACCATGCCTAGGTCTTCCAAACTTAATTGCTTTTAAGATAGTAGAAATAGATGCCTTAATTTTAGGATTTGAGCGAATTTAAAAAAAAGAAGGATAACATTAGAAACAAGCAATAAGATACCATTCTGGATCATTAGTGGAAACCTAGTAGAAGTATAGTACTATAAAAAAAAATACTTTCAATATTTTATAATTATGAAATTTTAAGATAATTTAATTCATAAAAAATTTCTCTTATGTAGGAAAAAATATTTTACAAAAAGATGTTAAAAATTTAGTTTCAAAATATATTTTTGTCTAATAGCAAGCACTTTTAAGTTGTTTTGATTTTGATATTGAATTCATCAAAGGAGAGAATAACGCTCATCCAAATTTTCTTACCAGGAAATTTTTGCAAGGGAAAAGATGAATAATAGTAGTAAAAGAAAAGAAGGTAAAACTTCTAAAAAAAACCAATAAATCACAATTTCAAGTCCTCTCTCTTCAAAAACACTATCTTCAACCAATTATATAATAATTTCTCCATCACCTTCAATAGTTCTCTCTCCATCAATAAGACCAATACTCAACACCTAAACTTTTAAACAAACTTTAACTTAACCCCCTTTTTCAACCTCAATTAGTCTAGATTATGTTGGAAAAGAAGCTTATACTTAGTTGTTCCCTATAAAAAAAACATCATTTGAGCAAACACCCTTTTGAAATAGTCAAAACACTTATGGCAAAACTCTGAAATGGGCATGTTTACCATTTTATTCTAACAAATGTTGCAAAGACTATAACTTTTTGAGTTAATGTTGGTAGATATTTAGTTTATTAATTTTACTCAAAGATTGATGCTCAAGGTAATGAATAATTTCAAGCCCAAATTACTCAAGTAATTGATGTTAAATTTTGGAATAAAAACCCATTTACTCAAAAAAGGTTTTCAATTCCTTTCAAACCCTTAACCATTAATTATATTGAGAACAAATATGCCTGGTACAACTTCCAATTTATTAAAACTGTAAACACTTATGGTTCCTTTAGTTCCACAAGAATCGTTCCAAAAATATTTTTCAAATTGGTTTGTAAAATGATTCTATTTTTTTAGACTATTTTAAAAATCTTACCTTAACAAATTCTAGAAGTCTATGAATTCATAAAAAATCAAACCAACTTTCAACCAGAAATTAAACCTTTGCTTTTTTTTTTTTTAGGCCTACTTTAAGATTCCATGGATTGTTTCGTGGAAGTATTCTGTAAAACCAAGAATCCAAATTTGTTACCTCACTTATTGAGTCAAAACAATCAAAGTAAAGTGGTGGCCAAAGTATAGTTTTGATTACCATAATATCCAAATCATTCAAAATTGGCTTACTCAAGATATCTAATTTTCTATAAAAGCCCTAGATATCTCTCCCTACCTTTAGTCCAAACTCAAATTTTAGCCCAATTAGAATTAGTCTCCTCTCCCAAAGAATTCTCCAAAAAATTAAAAGAGGCAATATCCCAAACAAGTTCAAATCATGATGAAGTTATGTGAAACTCTACTCCACAAAATGAAAATGACTGCTTTGTGATTGATCTGACTACAACTAATGATGAAAAATCCAAAAATTAATTAAAAATCTCTCACTAATTCAAGAACAACTAAAATTTTATTTAGCATAAAGCATATTCTTTTTAAAGGCCTATTGAAAAAAGATAACAAAGACTTCAATGTGCCAAATTCGTTATTGTAAAAGGACTCATTATCACTCCTACAAAATGTAATAGTGCCTTACATATATATGTTAGATTATTAGGGTATATTGGATTACTGAGCCACCTATGATAAGCTGACTCAAATCTACTAAACCTATTAATTAATTACTAATTTATTTATTTAATATTTAATTTGAATTTTGAAATTCAAATAACTTTAGTCAATTTATTATTTTTAAGTGGGAAAAAAGAGACTAACAACAAAGAGAAAAACACAATACTTTTGGAGATATATTATGTTTTGTATGTTGCGCGAAAAAACTTATTTGGGTAAAAATAGCGGGATCCTATACAGAGAAAAACACAAAGGGATAACTTTTATCTTATACTCTAAATAATGGTGCATATGCTATGAATCATAGATCGATGTTCAAATCATGACCTATATCAACTATTAGGCTAATTAAAGAGTCAAGAAATTCTACTATAAGTAAGTACCCAGTTTAGTCTCCTATATATGTAACAATGGTACCAGAGCCTGGTTAGGCTCTTTTTAATTGCTTATTATGGTTAGTCTAGACTAATTAGGAGAGAAATTATGACTGTTTAACTTAAATTTAGCAAGTTTCATTTTCAACATAATTGGACCTTTAATGGTAGATACGCTTAGAGAAGTAGAAGAACTTATGGTAGACATTTGAATTTAAACTGAAACTTTTGTAAAGATATTGAATTTCAAAGGTTCAATTTTTACATAGAAGAATAACCACTTTTTGAGGGCTGTCATTCTCCACACATTATACCTCAGATTTTAAACCTTACACTTACAAAGAGAGCTTTCGAATAATACCTAATTTGCTTAAATCAAAGTCAAAATAAGTGAGATATAACTTTCTAAATATGGCTATCGGATATGGCATTTTGGTACATATAGAGAAATGTTGCAAATTTTGGAGGTCGAAGGAAAAGTGCTACTATGTGGGGTGGCATGTGTCTACATCCCCACCTCCATTTAAAATTAAACCTGGACCAACAAAAATATGAAGGCAAGAGGGTGCTAAATGTGTGGCCACCATCAAGAGAAAAGTCGCATATAGCGACACGTGGGTCACACACACCACCCCAGGTACATGTAAGCCCACATTCCTTTCCTTTTTTTTTTTTTTACTTTTGAACCAAAAAAGGAGAATAAGCACATGCCAACTCTTTTAAGCTTAGTTCTTTGCTCTAGAAATTCCTAATTTTTGGAGTTTCAATTTGACATATAATTTGCCTACTTCTTAGGTACTATTGGTCATTTTTCAACATTTTTCAAGCCTTAAAATATGAATTTATTAGATAAAAAATCATAAAAATTATATTTGTGAATTATAAAATTATATGCCCTTTTAATAGGTTATTTAAACCTAAAGACACCATATTAGACACATCGGTGCATCAAAAAAAACATATCCAAAGAATGAGAAATTCTTTTAATTGGCCTAAAGATATAAGGAATTAATTTTCTACTTTCATCATAGGTTTTAAGTTTGATCAAAACACTCTCAGATGATGTGTGAAAAGACATCAATCAATGAGTATCTTGGAGAGAAATTTAGATAACCAAATTAAGAAAATATTTTTTTTAAAACTAGTATGTATTAGAGATAAACCTCTATAAGAAACATTGTATTATCACTAATGTCAATGAGCCACTGTATTGGAAAATTGGGCAACCTTGATAAGCTGACCCATGGCTTGATCCAATTTTATAAGAGGAAATTGGTTAATTAATGTAATGCCTCAATTTCTAGCCTTCTTATTCCATTACAAGGCCTAACTCCCAACACTTACATGAAAATAATGCATATTTAATAGTATTAAATTGTGTTATGTAAGGCTTTATTAATTCATTTTATGCTTCATGGACCATGTGAGCTCATCAATATCATTCCTTATCCATAACATATCTATACAATTCATAAATATCATAAGACATCTTAAAAACCTCAGCTTTTAGACCACATTCCATGAAATCAATATTTTGCTCTCGGGTTCACTATTTCAGTTTTCTAATATGAACATTGAAAATTCATAACTAATTTTAGAAAAATTGAAATTATACATATGATAGCTTTCTGGAAAGTTTTGGATGTTAACTAATTATTAAAATAATTCCAGACTAATGTAATAGCGTTTAGCCCATGGAAAACAATAGAATAGTACCAAAGGTCGAGCTACATTATTAGTACTATCATGCAACTTTAAAAATTTGATTCTCCTTCTACAGAGCTCCAAATGAGGTGATCTTGGTAGTTATTAAAAGCTTATGATGTCTAGTATATGCCTGTAAAATTTCATAAGTATTAAACTTCATTTGACTCATGTGTGATACAGAGAAGTAAACTGACCATATGAATAGTGCACATATCATTTCTGTATAATTTAGCTAATTTTTAAAAATTATAATAAATTCTCTAAAGCTCCAAATTGAATACTCTTTAGCTTTGGAAAAAACTCTAGATGAGACCTACTTGCTGGCCAAATTTTATGCAAAACTCATCCATTTAGTCAAACTTTGGTTCAGCTTACCATTTGGCCAATTTTGAAGTCCAGAGTGGGATATTAAGGCACCATATGCTCTTCTTAGCTTTCCATAACCACTTGAGCAAGTTTAAAAACATAAATACAACATATAAAAGTATGCCAAATGATTCAAATCATCATGGAGCTCATTCTCGCCTTACCACTTGCATTCATATACATGGACATAAAGGTAAAAGAGTGGCAAAAACTTACATTCTCATTTATTTGGCGTCTACATTGATATATATATATATATATATATCACTTTTACATATATTTGGACATGTCCAATGGTTTACATCATATATACATCTCATGGTTACAATTCTTGACATCAAAATGCAAATACAAAGCCCATTTCTCTATCCTTTTGTCAAAGTCTTACCTCTCAAGATTGTTGGCTCCTATTTCTTGGTCCACTTAACTTACCTAGACATGGTTAGGCATATGTGGAGGAAAAAATGAGATTTAAAGAATTTTAATAGCTCTTAACCCTTTTAAACATATATAATAAATGCAAATTTATGTCAAAGAATGCATGTATGATATTCAAGCTACTAGTGAGTATACATAAATCATTTTTCTTGGCACATAAATTCATACATAGCGAACATAAGCTCTCAAAGGCATTACTTTAACCTCACCCATCTTTCTTGAGACTTTTAGATTTGTCTCACCCATTTTCAAGGGACTTTTTAACTTAGCCTCATTTTTCTTGAGACTTTTGGCTTTGTCTCATATATTCATAAGGATTTTTGGCTCATCCTCACCCATGCTAAGAGACTTTTAACACAAGCATACTCATTCAAGCCACTTTGCATACATAAACATATTTCAAGAAGTATAATGGTACCATAACTTGTAACCAATAGCTAAAACCATTTCTCATTGTTCAAACATACACACAAGCACTCAAAGACAAATAAATATACAAGCCATGTATGTGAGAAAGGTTAGAAAGCTATCTTGAGGCAAGATTCACACACTTTTCTCTTAATTATTCTTTCCCTCTCTCGGCCACACACTTGCAATAAAGTGAAGTTTGATTCTTTTGGCCTAGACACATCAAATAGGATACAATTACATCATTGAAGCAAGCTCTAACATTACACACATTCTATGTATGACTACTTTCTCATACAACTCCATTATGGTTCCATACAAGACCTAATAAAACAACTAATAAAATTCATGACCTTGGCTATATTTTCTTCTTCTATCTAGATCTCTTGACTCTATTTAAACACCTTGAAATCATCACAATTTCATTCCCAAGGGCCTAGATACAAGTTGCTTCTTTAAGTCTTAAAATGGAATCTACACCTCCATCTTACAAACCAAGGTTTCTAAATTTATTCCAAGGCTTCCTTTGATGTTCTTCCATCACATTTAGTCCCTTTCTATCCTTAGAAAAATTTAAAACTCTCTCTAGGTACAAGAACCATGTTTGGCCAAGACAATAGAGACCAAGGATCACCCATGGATTTTACAACTTTTTTCTAGGGAGTTGGCACATGTGAGGCTTCCTATATGTCTCAAGAACCCATATGCACTCTTAACAACTAAAAATACCACTAGAAAGTTTTATGCATACCATTGTGCAACAAAATCTCTAGGTTTTCGTAACCTATTTTTTAATGCTTCTTTTTAGAATTTCTTTGCATATACTTGTTTCTCACACTCAAAAACCTAGGTTTCATGCTTGGTTTAGGTCAGAACTCACTCCCTCTTAGGTGTTCTCTATGTGGTCGAAAATCATCTCTTGAAGAACAACAAAGGAGAAGTAACAAAAGCCATGATACATACCTTAATTCTTAGCCTTTTCAAAAGCTCTTCCACTTGGTACAAGTTTCTCCTTCAAATTCTAACTTCCTTCCTCTAAAGAAAACTCAAAATAGTCCCAAATCACACGCCAAAATCATAAGATAAGAGAGTAGAAGCAGGAGAACAAGTTTGCTAAAGGAAGGAGTATGAAAAACTAAGGATTTCTTTTTTTTTTTTTCTAAATTTTTTCTTCTCCTTTTCCCTTCCTCTTGTGTGCCCTTCTTGGCTGAAGTTTTCCTCTATTTTAGGCAAAAACTAGGTTGACTAAAGTGAGGAGAAGAGTGGCGCGTGACCTATATATAGTAAGGGATTCCTTAAAGCTTTTTCAAAATGTCAAATTTATCCTTCATTCTTGGTTTCTTCCTTTAAATCTCATTTCAACTCCTTTTTAAGAACCATCTTTTCCATCATAAAATTTAGGTCCTCTAACTTATAAAATACCTTTGGAATCACTCAATTTGGATTTAAAACCTTCCCAAATGAAAAAAGTTAAAATTTGGGTCAACCAATGTTCTAAAATATAAACCGGAGGGATTTGAACCATTCTAGTGATTCCTATAGTTTTTAGAGCCTTTAAGAACCTCGAGAAACTCAATTTTTTTATTTAAAAATTTCTCCTTTGAGCTTTTTAAAAAGTGTCTAAAATTACAAAAATGCTACTACCTTTTATCAGATTTTATTTAGCCACTCCGGCTCCGATTTTTAGGCATCCTAGGCCTTGGATCCTCATTTTCTATTATTTAAAATTTTATCCTAATTTTATTTAGTCTCAACTCATTCATTTTAGAGGATTCTCTTTTATAACTGGCTTATTTCTGTCGTTTTTAACGAAAATTGAGTGCTACAATTAAGGCCTTGTTAATTATTAATTAGTTATTAAATTATTTTTTTGAGTCTAAATTCAAAATTTAAATAAAAGAAAGGCTAATCTAATTGGAAAATTGATCATGAATAATGCATATGAAGTAAATCTTTTTACTGTAAGAAAATAATCAAACTTGAAAAGCATATTTAATAATATATGTTAATATGACCTTTACAATTAGATAGGCCTGTGATGGCTAGAGAAAAGATATTTTAAGAAGATAAATATCTTTAACGTGATGTCCTTTGGAGTATGATTTTTTATGTTAATGCAATTTATGAATACATTGAATTAAAGAAGTCAAACATTTATATAAGAGAAAGACCGTATTAAATAAAAGTTCTTAGATTAGTAAAGTTGGGCTCATATGAGAACTATACTTAATAATTTAATAGGAAAGTAAAAGAAATACATTTTTAGTGTCACATAGGAGTCTAAAAACATGGAAACATAACTCAGTGAAGAAGAATCTAAAATTTTTTTACTTGAAAAGGAGAGAACTATATTGCTTGCATAACACTATTAAGCAACATGACTAATAATCTCATTTAAGTATAAGTTATATCTAACTATTCAAATTATGAAGATAGCACTTAAGGACAAGCATTTATGACCGAATTGAGAAGACTAACAATCAGGAAACTATAGTTAGCTTGTTATATCCTTACTAATGAGTAGTAAGTTAAGGCTATCATAAGATCTCTTCCGATTAACTAAGGACATATGAAAGTAACTTTGACTTATGAAGAGGACATCATCTCTTTATGACGTTGTTCGTAATATAGAATTTGGGAATGAATATTTAGTAGCTGCTAGACCTTTTAGGCATGCTTAGATGATTGAGATTACTGTGTCTTCAAAGTCCAAGCCTAAGTTAGACAACACTTTCATAATAAGAAAAGAATTGGCCAACATTTCAAGAAACCTAAGACAAAATCTAAGGAAAAAGAAAAATATAATGGAAAGAAGCTTGACATGGTAATGTCAAATATTATATTTGTTAGAAAATAAATCACTTTACTCGTGATTAGACTAAACAAATTATGTTAAAGGCCATAAACTATATAACTAAGGATCAAGAATCCTTTGTAAAACACCATTAGCTACTTTCAAAAGCATAAAGCTTTATGTACGAAGAAATGTAAGAATTGAAACAAAAGGGATTGGAACATACAAAATTGTTTTTGTGTGAGGGATGAACCCTCATCCTACATAGTATTTTATACACTTTAAATATCCAACAAAATTGAATTTTTGTCATTTCTCTTCTTAATCTAAGTTATTAGTGCTGACTTTCATGGCAACTCCATTTGACATTAGAAAAGGAACAATAAACATGATTATAGTTTCCTCTAAGATAGTTTTATTATGCTTGGCATAATTATAAACATGATTGCTTCACCAAATACTCTACTTCCTATCTAATATTTAGATGTGAATATTTGACATACTAGGTTGAGCCACATAAGCCAAGAGAGAATGAGTAAACAAGCCAAAAAAAGAATTATGCTCAAAGAGTAAGAAATGTATCTTTATTAGATATTCAAGACAATCAAAAGGGCACATTTTTATTAGAGAAAATAAATATGGAAGTATAATTAAAATTGAGTCAATAAAAACTACATTAAGAGAATGAATTTCCTAATATTAGAAAAAATTCTCAAGTATGAATCTTTTTATGAGACACGAGATCAAGATAATGAGAATAAATAGTTGTACCTTGACATATTGATCCAAGTGTGGTGCAAAATGAAAATATTGCATAGATAACTCCATTATTTTTAGACGAGATTAAAGTAGAAAATGAAGGAGCAATTTAGTCATGTTTAAAAGAGCTTCGGTTCTTTAATGAGCTAAAAATTTTCATTCAATATGTATACTGGAGTTTGTTATAATAACATAATGATAATTGGTCAAAAGGGTAACCAATATGGAAACTAATACACAAATGTACAAAGGCATAATAGAAAGAATCAGAAAACATTAGAAATGGAAAGGTGGGCTACTGCTACTGAATTGAGCTACATAAACAAATGAATTAGGCTAAGATAGCATTAGGCTACACTACTCCTTAATAGCCTCCCTCAAATGAGAGGATGCTATATAGACCTTGAGTCTCTAAGCAACCAGAATCTTGTATAAGACAAAGGCCTAGTGAGGCAATCTGCAACTTAATCAGTTGAAGGTACAAATGAAATAATGTTTGGTAGTGACTTCATCACGAATGAAGTGAACATCAATTTCAATGTGTTTTGTGAGGCATAAAACATTGGATTAATAGTAAGTGTTTTAGCACTCATGTTATCACACCAAATGAAAGGCTGCTATTAAAGATAGAAACTAATTTCTTGCAAAATAGACTTTATCCATATAATCTCATCAACCAAATTAACTAAAGCACAATACTCTAACTCTATGCTTGACCTTGCTACAACTCTTTACTTCTTAGAAGACCACAAAACCAAGGAATCACAAAAAAAGATGCAATATCCAACCACAGATCTCTTATCATCTACACATGATGCCTAGTTAGCATCTAAAATACTAGTGAGACATAGATCTTTAGAAGGCTTTATGTGTATCCCATGGTGTATAGTTCTTTTAGGATATCTTAACACCCTTTTTAAAGCTTGTCAATGAATAGTAATAGGTGAACTAAGAAATTAACTAAGTTTATTAACTAAAAAGAGATCTTAAGTCTAGTGTTAGTGAGATATTGTAATGCATCAACAGCACTCCAATAGAGAGAAGGATTTTGGAGAGTTCACTATCATGAATAGGCAGTGATTTACTAGTTGTCATAGGAGTTGGACTTGGAAAAGCATTAACCATGTTAAACTTTTTTAAAAGATCCAAAATATATTTGCTTTAATTTAAGAACATTCTAGACCTGTCTTTATTGACCTCAAAACCCAACAATAATGCAAGGAACCATACCTTTCAAAGTAAACAAATTGTTCAATTTCTGAGTAAAAACTTGCAAACTCTTAAATCACTCCTTGTCACTAAGATATCATCTACATAAATCAATATAATAATTGTGACCCAGACTTTGCCCAAAAAAGTGAGCTATCTCCTTTGGTGTTTGCAAAACCCCAACTAAGCAAAGTTATTCTAAGCCCTTACTTCAAACTATAGATTACTTTAGAGAGTTTGCAGACATAATTGGGTTTGGTAGGATCAACAAAACCTTTAGACTAAGACATAAATACTATTATTATAGATATCTATTAAGGAAAACATTATTTATATCAAGTTGTTTGACTTCCCAATTGTAGGAAACAGCAATAATAAGTATTAATAGATGTGCAAGCCTTAAATCATAGTACTAAAAGTTTCACCAAAGTCAATTCTTGGGTATTGTTGAAAACATTTTACAACCAATCTTGCTTTGTATTTTTGAATAGAGCCATATGTATTATATTTTGTTTTAAAAACCCACTTATGATCAACAACATTTTCTATCCATTATAAGGAACTAATGACCAAGTGTTATTCCTTATGAGAGTTTCATATTCTGACTCCATGGCCTTTCTCCAATAAGGAGTTTGAAGAGCATCTCTAACTATGGTTAGTGCTGATAGACTTTCCAATAATATTCGAGAAATACCTACAAAGGGATGTTTTGGTTTATAGATGCCTCTTTTGCTTCTAGTAATCATGTGATACTACTGAGTTCGTATTTTAGTGTTTAAGTCATTAGATGGATCTGCAACAGTCATGTCAATAGTAGGACTAGCATTTTCAACTGAATCAACAAGATTCTTAAAGATTTTAGGCAATAAAGTAACAAATGGAGTTATGAATTCTTGAGAATTAGTCATATCATGAGGAGATATCTCTGTTTCAAGAACTATGAATTCTTGAGAATCATTCATATTATGAGGAGATGTTTCTGATTTAGGAGCATTTGTTGCTACTGTAGGGGAAAGTTCTTTATCTGATTTTGAACTTTTTATCAATGAAGGAAAGAAACTCAATGGTTTAACACTGAGTACTTGAGTTTTTTCTTATAATAGAAATCTTGTGCTAAAAGGAAATTCTTCTTCATTGAAGGTTACATACCTAGAAATATATATCCTTCTAGTAGAACTCAGGCACTTATAGCCTTTGTGTGAACTACTATACTCAAGAAATACACATTTTATAGTATAAAATTGAAGCTTGTCTTGATTAAAGGGCTTTAAACAAGGATAACAAGCACACCCAAATGTTATTAGACTTGTATAGTCTATTCTTTGGAATACAACTAATAAAAGAGTGATTTGCCTTGCAGAATTTGTGTAATGCACAGATGTTTAAAAAGCCTCCCACTAATAAACAAGTGGCATCTTGGCTTAAGCCAACAAGGTGACTCCAAGTTCAACTGTATTAGTGTTTCCTTTCTGCCCTTACATTTTGTGATGAAGTATGTAAACATGAGTGTCTAAAAACAATGCCAGATGCTTGAATAACAGGTATTACAATACTTTTATTTTTCTGTCAAATTGTCTCTTTACCATATTTTTGAATTACATAAAGGCATGTATAGCTTCACTTTTATTCTTAAGGGGATATATCCAAGTAAATCTATTATGATCATCTAAAAAGTGAATGTAAAATCTAAATCCTTCCTTTGAAATAGTAGGTGATGATCCCATAAGTCTAAATGAATTAAATCAAGAGGATTTGCAGCATGAGAGTTAGAAAGTTTAACAGGAAGAGCGTGAAATTTTTCAAACTGACAAGCTTTACAGAAGAAATTTTCATTAGAACTAATTTTGACATTACATTTTTGTATTATTTGCTTCAACACATAGTCTGGAGGATGTCTTAACTTTCTATGCCACTTTTCTTTCACAAACACTAAAGAACTACTAAAGCATGATTATTCACTAATGAATAATTTTTTGACTTTAAACTAAGCAAAACCACTAAGTTTAAACTAGATTGATCCCCCTTATATAACCCATCTTAAAGCTTCCCTTGCAACACCACAACTTCTGTCACCTTTTCCTTCTCAAAACAACCAAATCGGTGAAATTCTACAAACACATCATATCAAGTGTCAATTTGGAGACACTTATCAATGTCTTTCAATACTAGGCATATGCAACACATTTTGTAGCATAAATGGATGATCTCTTTAACAGTGAACTAAAGATGAGCTAATACATTTAATGTTAACTTTTTTCTCCATTACTGATTATTAAATTTACCTTACCATTAACATCCATAACATTTTCAATATGGCTTGCATCATTGATAATATGGTGACTAGCTTTATTATCCATAAACCATGTAAGGTCATTGATAAAGTTAGAAGAAGCTATAAAAGCTAAGAAACCTTATTCATTATTTCTATTATTGTTTAGAGAAAAGGCTATATAGGTTTTGTCATACTTATAATAGCAATGTGTAGCTACATGCCCAAGTTTACCATACACTTGCAAGTGGGTTTGTTAGCATTTCTATTACCACAACCTCTGCCATGTCCTCCTCTAAAGTTTCTTTATCCTCCTCCTTTCCAATTGTCGCAATTAGAGTTTTGACCAAATGGTTTGTTACTTGATTTGTTGTTAAAAATTTTTCCACAATAACATCATTTGCAAAGGGATTGCTTATAGTTAATGAGCTAAAGGTGTTAAGTTGTTCAAATCTACTCTCATATGTAAAAAGTGTAGCTTGTAGGTCAACCTAGGACATATCTTCCTCCTTAGCCAGTTGAACCACAATGGTGGTATATTCAAAATCCAAACCTACAAGAACTTGTGTAATCAAGTCAACTAATGAAATTAGATACCCTAAGTGTGAGATTATTAGAGATCGATTCCATCTTAGTAAGATAGTCTTCCATCTTCATAGCACCCTTCTTGGTATGCTAAAGCTCTCCTTTGTAGAAAGCAATTTGAGATATGTTGTAAACTTCATTGAGATCTTTTGCAACCTTCCATAACTCATGTGGTGTCTTGTAACCAAGCATCTATGATGCTAAATCAAAAGTTATTGTATTGTAGAGCCACCCTAAAAATAACTTATTTGTGGTAACCTAATCCTCAAACTCTGTATTAATTTCTTCTCTACACCTTTAGAAAGAAATTCCAGCAGACATTGTTTTGTTCCATCGATGAATCCATTAAGTTTGTTCCCTCTAATGATAAGAAGAGCCATTGAGTATTAGAGTAAATAATTACTCCTATCTAGCTTGACAAAGCAGATTTGGCTGAGTGACAGATTGGCAACATCTTATGTGTCGTAACAATGGTGGAAGAATGAAAGGTGGGGCTTTGATTGCTTGTAGCTTCAATCAATGATAAGGAGCTTCCATGACCTGCCATGATGTAAGCCTAGTGGCTCTGATACCAAGATGAGATTAAAGTAGAAAACGAGAGAGCAATTTGGTCACTATGAAAAAGAGCTCTGCTTTTTTAATGAGTAGAGAATTCCATTGAATATTTATACTGAAGTTTGTTACAATAACTGAATGACAATTGGCTAAAAGGGTAACCATTACAAAAACTAATACACAGATATACAAATGCATAATAGAAATAAATATCAAAAAACACTAGAAACAAAAAGACAAGCTATTGCTACTGAAGTAAGCTACACAAATAAATGAATTGGGCTAAGTAGGCTAAGATAGCATTGGGCTACACTACTCCTTAATATTTTTAGGGTAACAATAAGAGTATGCCAAAACGTCATTCTTTGATATTGAATAGGCAACATTCAAAGATATTCAACTAGACAATGAGGAGCTAAACACAGTTCAAAAGGCTCAATCATACCTTACTAAGAAAGATTGGAAAAGAGTAATAGAATAAGAGATATATCTAATAAAGACAAACTATGATTGGGATTTGATTGACTATCCATCTAACTCAAAAGTGATTAAGAACAAATAGTTCTTAAGATAATGATAAGATAGATGGATTAATTGAGAAATAAAAGACATGCTTACTTACTATGAGATACACACAACAAAAAGCCATAGATTATGAAAATACCTTATCATTTGTTATATAATCCAACTTAATTAGACTAATCCTAACTATAGTTACAAGTTTAAATTTGAAACAACATCAAATAGATGTGAAAACCTTATTCTTATTGGAGAACTAGATGTAGAAAGTGCATGGAACAACCTTTAAGTTCAATAAAGAAAGATATAAAGCATAAAATTTACATGCTCCAAAGGTCCCTTTGTAGACTAACATGACCATCTAGACAGTAATATTTGAGATTTTCTTTGAACAATGTCCTTGTATTAATCTTAAATGATCTATGAATACCATTGTATTTATGTTAAGCAATTTGAAAGATATGCTGTAGTATAATGCTTTATGTGAATAATATACCATTAGCTAAGAATAGTCAAGATTCTTTAATAGTCATTAAAGAATTGTTCTTTTTTAATTTTGAAATAAAGGATATAGGAAAAAGAGAGTATATTCTTGGAGTTAATATCCAAGAAAAATTATTCAGAAAAATCAATTACTTTTTAACAAGAGAATTACATTTGGAAAGTCCTTTAATGGTTTGTTTTGAAAAACTATAAACCAAACAATACCATTTAGTAAAAGAGAATCGTCTAAATTGTGAGATATATCCTTAAAATTTAATCTACATTGAAAATATGTAGAGAGTCCCTTACTCCAATGTTATTAGATTTTGTATGTATGATGTGTATAAAGCCAAACATTTGTTAGCACTTGACCTTGTGAACCAATAATAGTCAAATTTCAATCAATAGCATTAGAATGATATTGAGAGAATCCTAAGATACATGTATGGCATGGATATGCACTATATTATTAAGTAAGTGACTACACTTAAAAAAGATACTCTAATGTAAATTGGAGAGGAGATCCAAATATGTGAAAATTAAATTCTAAATACACTTTCTGGCTAAGTAGTGATATTAAATCTTAGAAAAGCAAGATGCAAGAATGCATAGTATAATTCAACACATAAGCAAAGTTTATTGCATGTTTTGCAATAGTGCGAGGAGTTATGTAGTTAAAGAGGATTGTGAAATCACTTAGGGATCATTGATAAGACATTGAGTCCAATATTAACTAATTGTGATAGATAAAAAGCTATAACCTAGATTAAAGGCCCTAAGTATTATAATAAGAGTAAACACATAGACATATATAGAAGAGTGTTACTTAGCAATATGTCCACACATAAAATATTCATTGATCCCTCAAAAGAACCCATACCTAGAGACATGCATGAGAAAGATGTAAAGTCTCTTAGTAAGCATAGAATATAGAGTAACACACCATATTTACAACTTAATTGTTGACTAAATAGATATGTTATGTTATAATTATAGATAGTTTATACACAATAATAATATATCTTACAGGTTGATAAGGTTGGCTCTCTCACTTAAGCAACCACCTTTAGCACTTATGAGAAGTAAATAAAGATGAGACATTTGTGTTTATCATATAAGACAACAAAAGTGCTAATATGAAATAAAAAAGGATATAAAATATAGATATGTCACCTCAATAAAAAGAAAAAAAGGAGGTGAAGATGAGATCCCAAAACATAAATAAATATGGATTACATTATGGATTCTCAGCATCCATAATATTTATAGCCAGATGCGAATTCTCTTTTAGAATGCCATGAGAGACAAGTGGGATGGTAAAATTCAAGTTAGATATTATGTGTTTCTAGACTAAGATCTATATGGTATTTATAGATAAATTAAACTAAAATATATACAAGATAAGAAAGGCATTGTAACATGCAATTTATACTGCATGTACTTAAAAATCATAATTGGGAAACATGTGAATAAGTCTTTATTTTATTGTTATGTGAGTCTCAAAAAGAAATAAATCCTTTCATAGATGTCCTTATAACTTTGATAAGATCTCAAGGAGATACGTCATAATTGCTACTTTAGTATACATCCCATGGTCACAATAAATTCAACCTAAAGAGTTAATGTTAGGAAAATAACTGATTTTGATCTGAATGATATATGGCTAAAAGGAAAATCACATGAAATATACATGACTATACTAGTGTCTAAGACATATCCATTATAAAGTTAATTTAGTAATATCATAACTATAGATATTATATATATGAGAAGGCAATTTGAGTAGCGTTAAACTCAGAAATGATTAGATTTACTATGAATAAAAATGCATATAAGTGAATTAAGAACATTCGAGACTATAAATGAATGTGTAACATACATCCAAGGGTAGTAGTCTCTAATGGTAGTCCTATAATGGGATTTCTCGTATAAGAATTCCTAAATGTTGTGCCAAAATTAGTCACAATAGAGCACCAAATATGAAAGACTGAAAGTAGAAAGATCTATATTATTCATCACATCATGTACGAGTAGAGATGTTAGATTATTAAAATACATTGGATTACTGGGCTACCCATGATAGGTTAACCCAAACCCATTAAACCCATAAATTAATTAATTAATTTAATTAATAAATATTTAATTTGAATTTTGAAATTTAAATAGTTTTAGTTAGTTTATTATTTTTAAGTGGGAAAATGGAAACGAACAATGGAGAGAAAAAAACACATGATTTTTTTGAAAATCTATCATGTCTTGCTGCGTGAAAAAACTTCTCTAAACAAAGATAGTAAAATCTTGTATAAGGAAAAACACAAAGAGATAATTTTCCTCTTCTACTACATATAGTAATGCATCTACTATGAATTATAGATCAGTGCTCAAATCATGACCTAAATCAATTGCTGGGGCAATTGAAGAGTTAAAATTCCGCTATGGGTAAGTGCCCAATCGAGTCTCCTATATATGTAACAATATATATATATATATATATATATATATATCAAAGATATTGAATAAAATACACTTGTCATTCCTAATTCATAGATTTTTTTTTTCATACAAGACAAAGCAAAAGTTTAAATTTAAAACTACTTAAACTATCTATTATTCTCACACTAAATTACCACCTCATGGCTTAATTCATAGATTGTTTGATTCCACAAAAAAGGCTATGGATCTTGCAAATTTGTTCATTTGGTTAGTACGAGTTTGATTTATTCCCTTTTCCTTTTGGGTACAAGAAAAAATTCGATCTTACGGATGTTAATCTTAAATTTGCCAGTTTATTCATATCTTTTGATCCCACTTGTTATATATTTTCCTTTATCTAGAGCCACTTGGTATTCTTTCTTTCTTTTTCCTAATTAGATTAAAAAATTCAAAGGCCCTATAGAGATCTTCATCGAGGCATATGAAGCAACAAGTAACATACCAAAATTCGATAAGGCAAAGTTGGAAATCATCTTCAATCCAAACACGCCAATAAACTATAAAACAATGATGTCATCTATCTTTGGAGTTCGTTCTAAAAAATATTTAAAAATATTTGGCTATGAAAATTGATCAAAATCATACTAGATCAAAAGGTTTTCAAGAAATGATAGATAAAGGCATGTTCAAGCTAAATAACCAGAAAGCAGGGATATAAATGCACCATATACAGTTAGAGATAAATATAATGAAGGATGTGAGGCCTCGATCCTTATATTGTTGCTGAATTACATCTAAATATTGCAAATGCAATTTGAAAAGAGGATTAAGTTCTACCACCCAACTTTTTTGGGCATGGGAAAGTCTTACAACTAATACACAGTTATATTCCCAAGACATGGTTAAGTTTATTTTGAATACTCCTTTTGTCTAATACACAAGTTTCAGACAAACTGTTTTGGAATCTATCTTCTGATGGGATTTAGGAGGTGGCTTTGAGCTACCTAGTCCTGGCATGTCAACAGGTACATGAACAGAACCAACAAATCCTTAATTTTCCTTTGTGGAAACTCAACATCCCACATAGGTCACATTATTTTCTTCTGGAGATTAAGGAACAGCACTCTTCCAAATGATATCATTTTCAGATTCCCATGCAATGTTTCTGCAACTTAACGGAAGAAAATTTGGATCATTTGTTTTTTGCAGTGTGAAATTGCAAGAGCCATATGGTTAGGATCTGGCTTAGGAATTCGTACTGAATATTTCACTTTGAACACCCTCCTTGGGTGATTCGACATTTGGTTTGCACAACTGCAAGAAAATTAGAATCTTTTGCACAATCACTTTTTTAATCATCACCATCT
Source organism: Erythrophleum ivorense (assembly GCA_026724425.1). Classification (NCBI taxonomy): domain Eukaryota; kingdom Viridiplantae; phylum Streptophyta; class Magnoliopsida; order Fabales; family Fabaceae; genus Erythrophleum; species Erythrophleum ivorense. The sequence goes on along the minus strand of JAIUCV010000720.1, from coordinate 174,839 downwards.
TAAATAATATCTGGTATTGTGGAAACAAGCTACAGATGGGAGGCACTATAGCATATCGACTGCGGAGATCATGTAGAGAATCAGTACTCCATGGTATATAATACTATTAAGTTCAAAGAAATGTAATAAGTAATATATGAAAAGTAATACTCATTACTTAAAAAACTTAGAGAAATTAGAAAAGTAAATAATACTCATTAAATTCAAAAACAATATGATAAGTAATACTTATTACTTAAAGAAATTATGCGCCTTGTAATGTAATTTTGGTTTATGCACATAGATATGTTATGTGATAAAACTATTCAAACCAAATGGGATAACGTTGGCTTAAATTTAAAATTTGAAATATTTAATATTCAATATTGAAGTCGATTATTTTTAATATCTGAAATTTCAAATACAAGAGTGATCTTTATCTTAATATTTTAAAAAACAATTTTATCACCATTAGGAATTATCAGTAACATGTAGATAGTTATCTTTTTGCCAATATATAAATTAATTACACAGAGCCTATCAAGGTATTATAACTGGCTTTGAGAGAGATTCTGACTAATATAATACCACTCCCTTTCTATCTCCATCGCATGGGTTGCCTGGTTAGTCATATAACTGCGTTTGAATGTTGTCTTTCCTTCTTGTTTGTGAAATAATTGAGTATTATTTTCTTCTAATCCCTCGCTATGGCCGAAGGTATGTATACAAGATATATGTTTCCACTGCATAATTATTATTGATTGATTTACATACGTACATTAGAAGTTCAATTGTTCAACCTGCAGAATAATTAGTTGGAGTTTCTATTCACATGGTGTGGAGAGAAATTTTAATCTGGTAATTTTTCCCTTGCATGCGATTATAGCAATATTCTGAGAACTTCTCGAATACGTAACTTTGGTAAGATATGGAAGTCCAGCAAAATGCTTCCGTTGAAACGTTAACGTCCTTATCTGTTTATGGTGGATACAATTTCTTCTGCTTTCAAAGACGGACTCGAAAGAAGAACAAAGTTACGGTAGTGAATCTTAAGATTTCAGTTAGCCCAAATGGAGTGGAGAATGTGTTCTTGCTCGGAAAGGTAATGAATATCCTGTTTGCTCTGGATGGTCGATTCAATTGCCCATCGACGATTAAGTTGTCAAAGGTGTGATTTGTACGTGAACTAGACCGACGCCGATCTCCGATTATAATCTCAACTATTCTGAAGACATTTGGAGATTAGATCGATATAGCAGCTGAAAGGTATACACGACTGGTGGGCTTTCAGTTATACGGGTAACTTCTCCCTCCTTTCGTAATACTGTTACCAACAATTAAAAAAAAAAAAGGTTATATACAACAGTTTCAGCTATCCGGAGGAAGGCAATACCTGCAAGCTGCATATACCCAGGTAAAAAATTTGGAAAATTATTGGCATTTAACCCATTGAGGTAGCTGTAAACTACAATGGAGGGCCTATTCCTATATGAACAAAATGGGCTAAACTCTATAGAAGGTAAAGGCCGCCAAGTCACTAACAAGCTACCTGAAACTACTTAGCAATATTTCCTTTATATACTGCCTTCGAGAAATCTATAGATGGCTTGGTCTCCTCTTCCCAGAATCTGTCCTCAACCGCTTCACAGGATTTGCCCAGCCGGCCGATCCACCAGACCCATTTGGTTGTTGAGATGGCTGGCGCGCCCACCCTTGAGCAGTCTGTTGAGCCAGTCTAGCATCCTTTGGACCTGAACTTGGCCCAGGACTTCTTATGGCAGGACCAGTGTTAGGCGGTGAAACAGGACCGGCTGACCCAGTCCGAGGCTTCACCAACGATTTGTCCCTCTCATTTCTTCTCTTCTTGCATACAACCAGTTCACCTGGATGTGTGAGTAACGGAGAATCATCCTGCTGAATTTGTTCCCGGGTGCTACCAGAAGCGATTCCAGTTCTTGAATCCTTCTGTGGCAGATGCACTCTGATCCTGGTGCTTTCACCACTTGAAACGAATCCCCGTTGCAGTTGCTTCTGTGAAGGGCTTGAATCAGTTTCCACGTCATTTATCAGCTTGTGCCTCCTGCTTTGGCAGACAGCCAGTTGCCTCGGGGATGTTAGAGTACTAACAGAAGTTAAAGCAGAGAAAGAAAGTGCACTTCTTGGTCCTTGAAAGTCCATATCAGGAAATGCAACTTTCAATATATCAAAAAAGAGATCATGGACCTTCCTTGCTTCAGATCTTACCTGTGATTAATGATCACCTATGAGAACTTAACACATTCAGAAGATAGGGTTTGAGAAAGTGTAAATTCTACCGGGCACAGTCAGAATCAGTACTCAATATCATAAAAATAAACTAATCTCATGATTAATATTCAATAACAATCTTCAAAATTGAAATAAGTAAAGACGTAGGCACATGACATGCCATTTTTTGCAGCAAGAATCACTATGATGTATTGGCTGCATACAAAGATCAAGACAAAACTTTCGTTAATTTTTTTTTTTTTTTGATATACCAGGTAGATAATGGATATATGGATGGAAGCATATTGATCAAACATATACCAGTATCAAATATTAACTCCAATTCATTGGATTTCAGAAATACAAACGCTTGAATTAGTTAAGATGTAAATCCATTACAAATAATCATAATACAGTTGGAAAATAATTGATATATAGTCTAAGTGATGTTGGACAAGAGGAGGAGGGAGGATATAGAGAGAAAATAGAGGGGGAGGAGAAGAAGGGAGAAATGCAGATAATAATCAAATGATTTTATTGATAGATATTCAAAAGCTGATTAATCTTCAGTACTAAAGGCTTTATATAGAATTCAAAAGATTATTTTAAAAAACTAAAATAAAGATAATACTAGATTCCAAACCTAATAGAATATAACCAAATCCTAATAAAAAAAATTTATTAAAGCCTAACAAAAAGATAACTATCGATAACAAAGTAACTATTAAAACAAAGTAATTTAAATATTAGTTTCTAGTCCTAATTCTAATAAAATATTATTTCTTATATTTACTTTTAATCCATAATTTACAAATAATTAATGATAACTTTCCTATTCTTTTCCTATTCTCCATTATTCTCTCCTGGTTGGAGAAAACTCGACCTTGAGTTTCGAAATACAAAAGCTCCTGTCCATCCGTATCGTAACAGCTTTCGCTAACATGCACCCTACTCATCTAAGGCCGTTGCAAGTGCGCTCAATCCCTTGCTTTTTTGCTCACATCACTCTCCTACTAGCAAGATTAAGAATATTGATGGAGTAAAGTTATTTCCCATCATAAGGCTTTCTATCTAGATTCAGCCATTACACCAAGATTATCTAGATTCTAAACCTAAAATATAACTAAATCCTAACAAAAAAATAATTATTAAAGCCTAACAAAAAGATAACTAAGGATAACAAAGTAATTTAATATTAGTTTCTAATCCTAATTCTAATAAAATATTATTTCTTATATTTACTTTTAATCTATAATTTACAAATAATTAACGATAGCTTTCATATTATTTTCCCATTCTCCATTATTCTCTCCTGATTGGAGAAAACTCAACCTCGAATTTTGAAATACAAAAGCATTAAAATAATCCATCTCAGAGTCTCAATTAGGATAAACCCCACTACCCTGAGATATGGTAGCCAAGATAGCTTTGGATTCAACAATACATTTGGAATAACAAACTCGATTGAGTGAAGTAACTAAACTAGTTGAATATGAACATAACATTTTACAATTTGTGGTTGAACTTCAAATTGTTGGTCAGAATTAATTTTTTTTCCATCTCAAATTTACTGCCAACTGTTCTTCAAACCCTATGATAGAACCATCATCATCAATGTCTAATGGGCAATCAAGGGGTTCCACAATAATAACATCGAACTCAATTAATATGTCTTCCTCTAATACTTTGGACTCTTGACGGTATTCTTCTTCCGTCTTTAATTCTTCTAAGTTTTTGCCAATAATTTGTATACAAAGTTGATTGATAGCACTCCTAAGTTTATCAAAACAAGGGTCCACTTTTTTTTGAAGTTGTCCAGACTAGTTTGGATAGCTTGGGTATTTTGTCCTATCATAGACCTTAACATAGCAATTTAGAAAGCAAAACTTAATGGTATTACCCCCAAAATACTCTCAAATAATGAATTGTACAATCTTAGGTTGAAAGGGATGAAAAAAAGAGACTTGAAAAATGAAGAAAAACAATGCTTTCAGCGTCTAGCACATGTAGCACGTGAGGCACACGCCCAAAAGACTTCGCTAGCGTCTAGCAGCAGCCGCTGGTGATGAGCTTTGGTGATCTAGCCAGATTTTTCCTTCCAATTCTGATGGTATGGTCAGTTGCTTGCTCCAATGGTCAGGGCTGCATGATCTGGTGTAGGCCAGTGGTGGGTTTAGTTTCCAACAATTCTAATAATAACTTTAGTTTCCAACGATTCTAATGATAACTTTTTTTTTTGGGGGGGTGGGGGTGGATGGAGGCAACAAGGGAAGCAGTTTGGAATTGCAACCTTGCTCTGATACTAAAATTGATGTAGGACAAGAGGGGAAGGAGGGAGGATATAAAGAGAAAATAGAGGGGAGGAGGAGAAGGGAGGGAGAAGGGCAGATAATAATCAAATGATTTTATTGATGGATATCCAAAAGCTGATTAATCTTCAGTACTTAGTGCTTTATATAGAGACCAAAAGATTATTTTAATAATCTAAAGTAAAAATAATATTAGATCTTAATCCTAACAGAATATTATCTTAATAATCTAAAATAAAAATAATACTAGATCCTAATCCTAACAGAATATAACCAAACCCTAAAAAGATAATTATTAAAACCTGACAAAAAAATAACTAAAGATAACAAAGTAACTACTAAAATAAAGTAATTTAAATATTAGTTCCTAATCCTAATTCTAATAAAATATTATTTCTTATATTTATTTTTAATCCATAATTTACAAAGAATTAATAATAGCTTTCCTATTCTTTTACCATTCTCCATTACTAAGGTTACGTCAAGATCAATATTGTTTTTTATGGTAAGTGGATTCATCACTTATCCCCATAATTTATCATTTGTTGTCTTTGTTCATTGAACAAAGAGTCTAGAACTAAAATAACAAATCTTATACTCCAGTTAAATAACCTTTTTTTTTTCTTTGGCTCCATTCAGTTAAATAACTTTGATCTATTCCAAATGACATCACTGTATGGTTACTTAAATTCCTAATTTAACAAAGCATCAACCTGAGCAAAGACCTTTACACAGAATTATTTTTTTTCAATCTCATTTAATCAGATTATATAATGAAAAAATTATCTGCCTACAGTTTACCAACTTCATGCAATCTAGCACAACCTTAAACAACTAACCTACACTCATGCAATGCTTCATTATATTATAACAGTTTCATTTAAGCTAGTCTTTCTCAGTATTTATCCAGTGTAGTACAGCATGTACATGCACATTTATTCAAATATGTTGAGAGGGAAATGATACACACACACACACTTGTACTTTGCATTAAGTCTAAATGGAACCAGATGCATCAGTAAGTTTTCTTTCTTATTCTACCTATGACAAATTAGAAGAAAAGAAACAGGCCAGAAAATTCAAAAGATGAGTGAGATGGAATATCAGCAACAGGAATAATTATTTCATCTTTAGACTCCATTTTTTGTTGTTGTTGTTGTTGTTAGACTCCATTTACACTGATGTCTCGATTCATTCTTAAACTTTTGCTTTAAAACAGTGGCATGCTTTCTACTGAGCATTGTATGGGTGTACATTTGAAACGCCACTAATGACAACCCAAACACAGAGGTAACTGGTCCAAATACATGTCTGGAGCATTCTAGAAAGAAAACCAGACAAGCTATCAGTCATTTTCAAAAACCAGTTATTTTCCATCTTCAAAAGAGGATACCATACAAATGCCATAAGTTAGTCCACTGGCTTCTATCGAAGGCCAAAATTTAAGTCAACTATTTTGCACAATGACAACAGATATGAAATCTAACCTCATGTGAGAACCCATAAAAATCCATTGCACACTTCAACATGAACTGCACATCACATACAAGCTCCAATACTCCATTATATTCCAACCTATCAATTCGCTGATCAATCTTTTGTAAATCCAACAAGATGTTTCCAGATCCCCCAGCGTAGCCAGAATTTTTCTTCCACAAATCAGCAAGCAAAGGCACAATTTGATGACCTTCCTTATCTATTTTCCTTTGAAACTTGCTAATTACATTCTTGCACTGCAGGAGCAAAAATTGTATGAGTTCAAAGAGTTACAGTACATGAACACGAAGAAAAAACTAAAGGAAGCATCACCAATGGAGATTGTTTAAGTTAAAACAGATTGTCAAAGACCAATTCAACTAAAAAAAAACTCAAGTTGTCAAGTGAAAGGCTCATTAATAATTTTATTAAATCTCTTAACATGCACCTCAGACAAAAGCCTCTCTAGGCTTGAAATGTGGATAAAACACAGGGCCACCATACCTTGTGCGTGAAATTTAATTTTAATCAAGAGAATGAAAGATGACAAAGATCCTTGATTATAGAGGCTCAAATATCATCTACCATTTTGACTCAAAAGCCTAAACTATTAAGTGAAGGCCCATAAATAATTTTATTATAATCCCTAACACAGATCTTCCACTATATAACAAATAATGACAAAAAAAAATTTGAGTACCATTGTGCTGCAGGGTAGAAATCTATCGGGTTTATCATTATGAAAGGAAATTTTTAGGATATGTAAAAAATTTGAGCATAGAAAAGTTAGTGTCTGAAGATGAAGAGTGTCGATACAGATAAAGAAGCTTATTGAGGAACTTCTAGATGACAAGAGAGTGATTGAAGATTAGCTGCAGCAGGATCAGGGATTGTTGAAAAGCCATGGTCCATACACTAGACTTCAAATGACAATAGTTTGAAGTGGTTTTATCTTCTTTCCCTCACAAAAAGAAGTTTCCTTTGTTTCCCATCATGGATGGTTTCCTACATACATTTGTCCATGTTAGGGAATTTTGCCAAACTTGGTATTCGGTAAACCTTGCTTTACAGCAACTAGCCCTCTGTGAATCATGACATATATACTCTGGATCTTCACTTTAGACACCTAATTTTTGACCTGGTATAATTTCTCACTTAAAACCCAGATATCCCCTTTTAGAGCAGACAAGACAATCTGGCATCCCAAGGATGTGACAAGTCCACTGTGGTATTACAGCGCCCCCCCTCCAAAAAATAAAAAATAAAAGGAAATGGATTAATGGAATTCAAGTTCATTTCCAGCATGACCCGCAAACCAAACAATGTGAACCTCATTGTTTAGCCAAAAATCATCATCAGATCACATATTTGGGCTGATTTGGTGTTCCAATTTATGATTTGTGATGCTCCTCTTCCAAGTTAGGAAGTGAGATTGAATTCGTGCAGGCTACAGAAAGCTTAAGTGAAAGACATAAAGAAAGGAACAAAGTTGACAATATTTTCAGGATTGCAGCTAGTAAGAAAGAAACCATGTGAAGATCACATACCCGCCAACATTATAATGCTTCTATTCTATTATTACAAATGAGGTTCAGAGTAATCAATATACCGTTCTGATTGACAGTTAATAAGACCTGCAGTTATACCCATTCCTTGTACACACTCACATAAGGATCTCTTTAGTCACACATACCTTTCTCTGGATTATTTCAGGCATTTTAGCAGCAGTAGCTGAAGACCCACTTGAATTGATAGGCTTGCCCTCCCACTTCTCTCTGAATTGTTCACCACCATCCTCTGAAGGAGCAGAAATGCAATTCAATCTACTAGATTTAGGTGATCCATGCAATTTAGATGTATTAGACACTTTCTTTGAAGGCAAACTTTGCTTAGTTTTTAACAATGACTCATTCTGATCATGCCTGGTGGCATTGGATTCTCCAAATGACTTTAAATCTGGGTCAGTCCTTGATTGTGCATGATATTTATGGTCTGCTTGGACAGTCAAATGAGCTGATTCTCCACGTTGAAGAGATGCCATCTCACTGCTAGACTTTTCCTCAAGCCTTTCAGTAGCTTGACGGGATCTAACACGACGACTGCGTTTACGTTTAAATTTGGGTTGCAAAACTTGTTCATCTTCACCTTCATCACGATCATGAATCCAACTGCCAGACTGCTGGTGATCCATGTGAGAATCACCAGATACTGCAATTTCCCCTTCCTCTAAGTCATCTGTCTGGCAAAAATTACCAGAACAAATGCAATCAGAAATTCAGAATGAGATAGAGACAGACAACCACTCAAAAGAAGAGCTAAAAATTCAAAAAGCAAAGCAAAGACACATACCATCCTTTTGGAAATTGAACTTGGCCTAGAATCTAATGCGGAGAGGGAACCAAATTTCTGAGAGGAAACTGAAGGAAATATTGTCTGTGTCAATCTTTGACTGTCTGAGGAGGATCCCGAGGAACCAGCTTTGTCAACCATATGATTATTTCTCATGCTTTCTAAGGAACGAGGAAATTCATATCCCGCATCACAAAGTGGACCATCATCCATTTGATCTTTATTGATCAGTTGAGCTCCATCAGCCCCACTATACACATCATCTTCAAATTCTCCTATTTCCCCTTCTTCATGTGCAGAATATCCATTTCTTTCTTCAGAACTTGCTTCAGAGGATTCTCCATTTTCATCTTCTAACTCTTTATAACTAGGATGTTTTTTCCCCTTAGGCCGTCCCCTTCTCCTTTCAGTTTTTGCAGATGCATCAGAACCCATTTCACTGGATTCCATGCCAATACTACCACCCAAGAAAGTGTTCTTTGAAGGTTTTTTTGATAATGCAGCAATAGTGGCATTGACTTCTCTTGTACTGGCTCTAAGCCACTTAGGCACCTGATCATACCTTGTCATCTCCTCAGTCCAATCCAGTTCTTCATCCATTTGATCAAACAGTTCAAGTTCTTCTTCACTCCTGGCAATCATGCGATTTACCTCCTGTAGTGAGGGAACATCATGGACGGTTTCTTGATACCTTTCTTCATCATGTAATAATGTCTCCAAAGTCATGCGTCTCTCTTCATGTGTTGTTCTTTGATCAAAACGTCCAGCATTGATGACCTCATCAGCCATATCAATTTTATATTGTTGAATATTGTTCCTGATGAGGCTCTCGATGGATCCCATATAACGATCCTTACCTGCAAGTTCATCCTCCAAATCAACAGTGCCTCCACTTCTATGTTCATCCTCTTTTTGATGGCTAGGAATTTGATCAACAACAGCTTCCATGTAGATAACCCTGACTTCTCTAGTCTGTCCAATGCGATGAGCTCTCGCAACTGCCTGCTCCTCATTTTTAGGGTTTGGATCAGGATCATATATGATAACTGTGTCAGCAGACTGAAGGTTAAGACCTCGCCCAGCAGCTCTAATACTAAGCAAGAAGATGAAAGAGTCTGAATCTGGCCTATTAAAGTCCACTATAGCTGATTCACGGTCTTCCAAACTAGTTGTCCCATCAATTCTTCTGTACACAAGCCGTCGCCATTGCAGGTATTCTTCTAAAATGTCTAGAAGTTTTGTCATAGTACTAAAGAGGAGAACTCGATGTCCAGTTCTTTGAAGTTTTATAAGGATTCTATCAAGGATCCACAATTTCCCACAAGATTTCAGAAGGAAATCTTTGGAAAAGTCATGGAAGTATGGGTAATTAAGCAATGGATGATTGCAAGTTTTACGCAGCTCCATGCATCTATTGTTTAAAGTTTTATACTGCTTCACCTGGTAGACTGGATTCTTTTGAACTCTACGCTTCTCATCCTCAGGATCAAGCCGAAGGGTACCAGTGAATTTGATCCAGTCATAAATAGCACTCTGAAAAGCTGACATTTTACATCGTAAAACTATGGGGACCTGCAATGCAGCTTGAAGTGAGCTAATAGAAAGAGCAAATGATTAACTAAGAGTGCCATAAATATACCTTTGGTGGTAGTGAGCCTTCAACATCTTCAACACGACGCCTCAGCATGAAAGGCTCAAGAATCTGATGTAGTCGATGAATAATGATAACTTTCTTCTCAGTCTCAAGCCAATCATCCTCTGCATTTTGAGTAGGACCTTCCTTTTGAAAAGGTTTTGAAAACCAATCATGAAATGCTTTTCGATTGTCAAAAACCTCTGGAAGAAGTAAATTTAGAAGTGACCAGAGTTCCTTCAGATCATTCTACAAGGAAAATGACATCATTTACAAATCCATCAAGAAAATTACAGATGTAACATATATCTATTTGATTTGACACTTAATGTCAACATAAAGTTAGCATACAGAACATATGCCTCAATATTCTAAACATGAACTTATTTCTTTAATTAAGAATTTTATATTCAAAACATAACTGGCTTGTCCGAGAACTTTTTTCTACTTTGTATTGCAGTCCAGTGGTATCCAAGCCGACTTGCATGCTCTCTAACTGATCTAACTCCCCAGTCCAGCCTTATTACATTACTAGTGACTACCTAAGTGACCATTATTAGAATAATCCTATTTGACTAAAAGTTAAGGTTACAAGACTACACAAGATCGTATTCAAGATTTTTACTTCCTCTTTAAAAGTCAGGCAAGCTTCTACTAAAGAAAAACACAACAGCAGCTGACAGAGTAGCTTATAACTGTACCCAACCTAGTGAACCACAGATTACTGTTATTAATCTCAGTCTCCTTTAGGACTGCTTAGCATCAGACATTAGGTTTGGCTGGCAGGCATGACAAAACCAGGCTCATAATGTCTGTTACAGTTAAGTCTAGTCTTATCAGGTACTTCTCCTTATAGGCAAAACCATGGTAGAAAAAAATTAATTTTTCAAATAGGTCAAATGAATATCTGCTCCTACTGTCTACTTGTCCTGGCTAGTCATAAAATAAACTGTGAACCAAGATAGCATCCAACATGTCTCCAGGTTATGAAGTAAACAAGAGTTTTATTTTGTGTACATTTAAATGCCATTAGAGATTCAAGAAATTCTTCGTTTTTTTCTTTCCTTCAACCAACTATCTTTTTGAAGCAGATAGTTAACAGTGCTCATTCTATAGATACTTTATGTAAAAGCCAACTCATGTTTCCACTCTATTTTCGTTACGAAGATGTATCACATCAGGATCCATTGCTCAAACCAAATCATGCCAACGTTATGGAAGTTCCTGGATCATTTGAAATAAGAGTAGTACCAAAGGCACCAGGTTATGAAGTAAACAAGAGTTCTATTTTGTGTACGTTTAAATGCAAATATCAGCAAGTTAAAATTGCTCAGCAATATTCATCTGCAGAACCCTGGTAGTAAGTGTCATTGCAAAAAATTAACAATGTGAAAGAATGAAGAAAAGTTGTTACCAAGGGAAGCATAAGCTGTAGAACAAAATAGAAAACTGCAGCCTTCTTTATATAGTCAAATTGGTAGACAACAGACATGCATGAGTGCATACAGATACAATTTCCTATAACAATGCATATTGTATCAAAGCAAATCTGACCTGTAATGGTGTTCCTGTCAGAAGCAGACGTCTCTGACAACGATATCTATCAAGATCACGAGCTAGAACTGAATCCCTATCCTTCATTCTTTGTGCTTCATCAATTATGATATACTTCCAATCAACTTTTGACAATTTCGACCGGTCATACATGATGAACTCATAAGTCGTCACGAGGACATTAAATTTCATAGCAGAAACCTCCTACATATATAACAGCAAAAGATTATCAAGAGTAATTATAAAATAGTTTTAAACATTGAGTAAATAAGAAGATGCACACTTACTTGAGAAAATAATTTTGACCGTTGATCCTTCCCTCCAACATAAAAAATGCATGATACACTAGGTAACCAATTATACAACTCACTCTGCATAATGAACACAGTTTGCCACGTTAAGAAGTACACAATTACAAAGATAAGGATTTTTTTTTAAATAGACAATAGTGTACAACCTCACCTTCCAGTTAACCAGAACCGCATTTGGCACTATTATAAGATGTGGGCCATAGTTTCCTTTAAATTCCATCAAGTAGGCAATTAAGGCCATAACCTAGAGAGATAAAAAAACACTTTAAGAGTAGTTGCAGACAAGTATTGCCATAAAATATTATGCAGTACACTGATAAAACAAGTATAGTTGTCCTATATGAATGTCCTGAGTAAGAAATAAAATTAATTATAAGTGTGATGTCACTAAGCTTCAAAAAACATAAAAATGCTCTTCCCATGATAAGCAAGGGCACAGCAAGGTATAACAATAACCTGCACAGTTTTACCAAGACCCATCTCATCTGCTAAAATTCCATTTAACTTGTTGTTATACAATGAAAGCATCCATTGCAAGCCAACCTTCAAAAATAACATGTCAAAGCATTAAAAACTTATTCAAGAAGATAACATAAAGCAATCAGCTATGGAATAACACTTCATCAGATGTAGCAACTTACAAGCTGATAGTCTCTCAACGTTCCAGCTCGTAACATAGACGGTTGCCTTATGACCTTTTCATTCACAGCATGAGCAAGGTTGTAATACCTGGTAGTGACCAAATAATAGTTACCACCAACAGATGCATTATTCTACAGAATCACTTTCAAAAAGATTCAGGAAACATTATTAGATAAACAATATGAGATCTTTAAAACAAAAATAAGGAAAGCATATTTGCTTAAACTCATTATGAGCCAACATATAACACTATTGATCCACCCTCCAATATTTTCATGCCAAGACTTGATAACATATTTATTTGAAATAGAAGACCAAAAACTTACTTGCTGACAGATGAACTGTCTCTAGGAGCATTCATTTCCATAAAACGATTTCTAATCATCACTTCCTCTCCAGCACAAGCTGCTGCTGCTCTGACTTCTTCTTCAGAGAGACCCTTTAGTCAGAAAACAGATAGAAGATGAGTGCTAATAAATAATCCAAGGGCTGGAGTTTTAAAAAGATTAAGTTCAAATAGCATCAGCTAGAAAACATTAAACACAAAAACCTCATAAAAATTGAATTGGAAAAAAAAAAGCACAGAGACAGAAAAACATTTTCCTAGGTCCTTGGAAATTTTATTTTTAATTTTAATTTCAGGGGAGATTATTTAATCATGCCTGCAACCGTGCAGCAGCTGCAGCAGCTCTTGCCACCTCCTCCACTTCCTGTTGATTTTTGGCAGCGGTTATTTTACTTCCCAATTTTTGTAGATAATCTTCAGTCTGTGTCAAGAAGGATGAAAGAACAGCATATCTCTCTGCAGCATCACCCGGGATGCTAGTCTGCTGTTCTAGCAACATCTCCCTGTACCTGTCAACATCATTATTTTTTAAGGCCTCCATCCTTTTGTTCCTATCATCATCTTTACGCTTTGAGAACTCCCTCAACATTCTCTCATGATATTTGCCCACCCCCCTGTTGCGTGCAGTTCGAGCATCACGAACAGCCCAGTACGCCTCAAGAAGCTTCTTACGCCACTGAAATATAGATTTGAGTTGCTTCTCCCGTAAAGCTCTCTGAGAGGCTTGCACTTGTCTAGCGAGTTCTATACGCTGACGCTCACACAGTCTAACAAATTTACGATACGGCCTGTCTGGCATTGCCATTATCTCTTGTTGCTGCTGATCAATCTCATCCCTCAATCGTGCCTGAAGATCTAAAAGACGAAGCTTTTTCTCCTCAATTTGCAACCTTAAGACAAGATCCGGCCTAATTCTTTTTCTCTCTAAGTTCACTGCCAGTAAACCTTCAATCTTCTTTAAATTTTCTGTCCTTCTCTTCAGAAGTACTTTCGTGCCTTCCTCATAAAGAAGATCTTTGACATCATAAGCCAGAGACAAATTATTGTTGTTCAACACCATCGATGATCCAAAGGAGTCATGTTTCCTAGTGAAAAAAGGGAAATCAAAAAGGGGCCCATGATATTTTCTGGTGGACGCCACATCCTTTGATTGGGCAACAGTGCTTGTTTGTGCAGGTTTCTTAATTTGAACTGTGTCATGTGGTACAATTGCCTTTCCCCTATCTAATGGCAACTCACTTCTAACAGGAGTTCTGTTAATTCCACGATCATTTTCCTGGTCTGACTTTATTGATTGCTGCTCTTCTTTTCCAACAGAGGCAGATTCCTTTGCCACAACTGGCGTAGCTTGCATATGAACTGCTGCAACAGTGGATTTCTCATCTCTGGAAAAGGCTTCCTGCTTTGAAGAACTCTGTCCATTTATTGCTGGGAGAGATTGTGAATCCTTTGTTTTAGACTCAATGTGCCTTGGGTGTTCTGCCACAGTATTGCCAACAGAATTCTCTAGATTTTGTCCCCCAGCAGGATGAATTGTCTGCTGGACTTGCAACTCAAGAGGTGGTGGAACAATGGCCTGAAGAAGTTCTTGGGGGAGAGTACCTTCTCCTTTCTATCAACAATTAAAAAAATAATCAATGAGAACAATATCCACAAAAATTATAAAGAGTACACCTTGACTAGGAGTATAGTCACATAACACACACACATATGGCAGATAGAAATAGGCAGATGCAAATAGAGTGAGGAAGGAAACATGAATTTAACCTTCAGCCGCCTAAATGCTAATATCTGTGCTTTAAGAACATGCAACTGTTGTTTAGTAAATGCAGGTCCTTGAGGTATCTGAGTTGGTGCCCCTAGGGGTTTGACATGATTTCCTGAAGCCCCTTCATTTGTGGGACCAGCAGCCTGAGTAGAAGATTGGTTTAACTGCCTCATGTATTGAACTTGCGGTGAATCTGGAGGTAGTAATTTTTTTGCATTCAAAGGATGATCCGCAACAAGGTTCATGTTAGCAGAAGATTGTTGGGGACGTATAGGAGGCTGTCCATTTCCAACTACAACTGGTTGCCTCAGAGGGACTTGAGACTCTCTGCCATGAATGTTAAATTGCTGCACTGCCATGTCACTGTTGCTACCGGCTGCACCAGCATTTGTTGCTGCGACAAGGTGGCTGGGGGGAACTGTCTGCCTGGCTTTTGCAGACCCTGACTGCCCAGACATGTCACTTGATGAATTAGCATGTGCTGGGTTCTCACTTGCAACCACCGGGGAAGCAACTTGCTGCTTAGAAACAGGGACAGGTGATGACTGAGAACCAATATTGCTCTCATTTGGCTTTTGTTGTGAAACCATTTTTGACTGCATCATTGGAATGAGCTGTGCCATTAAGTTAGCATTTGCAGGATGTAATAGATCAATGTTATGTTCATGTGCCCATGCCTGCATAGCCTGCAATTGAGCAGATGCTGCAATCTGGTTGTTCACAACATTTTGGATGCCTTGAGGAGTTGTTGGTGCCTGCACGGGTCTTATCATATTTCCAGGCATTAAGTGGCCAATGGCTGGTCCCTGGCTTGAAGATTTTCCCTCACTCTTATGATCAGTTGCTTGTTGCTGTCCTTGCTCAGTCTGCTTTTCCCCACGAGCAAATTGTTCAGATGAATTCCTAGGGGTTGAACATTGAGCTTGATTAACTGCCTGCAAAGGAATTAGTTCCTGCATTTTCAAGTTTCCCACGCGCATCTCCTGATCCTTCACAGTTGAAGAGCCTAGCATACCCATTTTAGTTTGCTGCTGTGACTGCATTGCCAAAGCAGACTTTTGTTGGGCAGCTTGCAGAGCATATTGAAAGTATGCTTGATGGACAGGATTTGGCGTTTGTTGCTCCACACCTTGACCCCTGATCTGGGCCTCCTGACAGGAACCATGCTGAGCTAAATCAATGAATTTCCGTGACTGGTGAGGCAGTTGTATGGGACTGGGAGATGAGAAATTGTTACTCCCATATACCCCTTGAAGCCCTGCTTGATATGCTAAAAATGTTTCATTCCCTTCAGGTTTTCTAAGTAGTTGCTGTTGCAATGACTGCATAAGCATATAGTTGAATAGAAGTCATCACTATTTGAAGATCAGTTTCACAAAAAGCAAAACAGATACCGTCACCCAAAATAACATCAATATTTGTAATAAGATACAAATAAAAATATCATTGACATCAAGACACAGCAAGTATATAAATTCTTGTCACGGTACAGCAAAGCCAATTGGGCACCCAAGACCTTACAACCCTATTAATGAATCAAGACCTTAGAAAATAAATAAAATGGTTGAAAAGAAAATTTAGCTGAGACTTAACAAAGGCTACTACTAAATCAATAAGAGGGGGGCAGAAGAAAGGAAAGTTCCTTCGCCAAGTAACATAACTATAAAAGTAGAAATAAGACAATGAAAATGACTGATTTTAAGCACCATTAAACAATAAATGCATAGAATCGGTTATATATTGATGACCAGAATATTTTGAGAAGAAGTTGATATAATGATGATTTTCCCATCTAAGATTACAAAAGATAGAAAACTGGAAGTTTACAAGAAACAGATGATTTTACAGCAGATAACAGAAGTGAGAAACACCAGAAACAGTTAAAGCTAAAATTGACAACATGCAGAAGATGACGAAAAACACTTTTAGCAAGTTGCAACTGGAGTTTGTCTGGTTATACTCCACGGCTAATAAACATGTTTAAAGTCAAACAAATGGTACCTGGAGAGAGAGAGAGAGAGTTCATAGACAAAAGCAATAATTTCAAGTTTCATTACCCAGATGTGTCAATATCCCCATCAGTGTCTGAAAGGAAATTCCCAAGAAGGTTGCAGAAAAGAGATGGCATGTGCAGAATAGTATTAATTTGCTTATAATTTAACTCCACATATGAACAGAAAATAAAAGCAAGACTAATAAGAAAAATATTCAAAGCCTACAGTACAATTCATATTATTGTGATATAAGGCACATTGACTAAAATTGACAATTTTAGCACTTAGTTCCACCCAAGCGGCTCCAGGTTCAATGCTTCCATCAGTTTCCATATCCAACTTATATCTCTAGTTTGACTCTCAGAATACTAGAAAATTAATTGGTTTAAAAAATTCACAAATCTGACCAACTAACTATACCTTCTCTTATAACTATACCCCCAGTCCGATAAGTATTAAATGCAAATTTTACTACAACCCATTTCCAATAGCACATTCCCAATTTCAGAAAACCAACAGGTGTTAGAAACAATCAAACCCTATTAATAGTCCAACTGGGAAACAACTTGCAAAAACTTCCAGTGTACGCATTCTACTAAATTATCATAGAAATTGAGCTCAACCCAGAAATCCACACCTGCCTAGAACCTATCTGCTGGTGTTGCTGCTGCTGCAACGTGTCTAACCCCAGGTGCGACGTCGACACTGCCGACGATGAAGAGGATGGGGACGCAACTGACGATGCGGCGCGCCCTGCCGGCCCCACTCCCGGGTTTCGGCCGGCCCCACCACCACCGGCACCAGTAGATTGCATGCAATTAGCCCAGAATTCAAGGGGATACGTCCCAAACCGCCTATTCAAATCACCCTCGATTAATTCAACCCAAAGAAGAAAAATCTGAAATCCCTCCAAAATTCAAGAGACCAACATTCTTTTCCCTCTGATCCCAACGTTCAAAATCCATCGACACCATTTTTTTCTCTATCTACAGTCTCCTCTCTAGGCGCAGCTGCCACCAATTTTCTCTCTATAAAAGCCGCAACTTTTGGAACATCGGACGATAGATCTTCCGGAACCAAGGCCACAGAGAAGCGAACTTGATGGCATCGGTGATTCCAGTATGTGGGACGCACGCGATTTTGGAATTTCCAGTCAAACCCTAGGCTTTTTTTTTTTTTAATGCTTTCTTTTGAAAAATGGTTTTTATTTTGGTCAGATTGGCAAGCAAGTCTCAGAGTCTACACCTTATTTGCCAAAAAAAGGTAGGGTCCCTACGGCTAAGGATTTAAAAAAGCTATCAATTTTCTTATGTGTTTGTCTGGTTCAATTGGGGTGAATGTTATTACTAATTTAATGTGGTGTGACTATTATTACATTGGTGTAAATATTATAATTAGTTCGTGTGATTCTAGTTTTACTCAAGTGAATATTGTAACTAGTTTAATATGATACATCCTTACTCTATTTATGTGAGAATTATAATTAGTTTGTTGGTGTGATTCTACTCGTGTGAATATTGTAACTAATTTGATATCGTGTAATTGTTATTACACTCATCTAAGTATTATAATTAATTTAATTGTTATTACACTCATTCAAATATTATAATTAATTTAATATTTGTATTTATGCAAATACACTTGTGTGAGAAGCGAGTATTATTACTTTTTTAATATGGTTAAAAAAATATATTCAAACTTTATTTTATTTAAATTTATTTGATATTTTTGTTTAATTATACTTGTGTGAGTACTATATATGTGTTTGATAAATGTGTTTGTGTGATGGACTAGTGTGATGGCTAAGTTTAGTATTTGAATCAATGTAATTGTATTTATGTGAATATATCCAATTTAATATTATTGTTGGTGTGATTTCAGGGAATACTATAACTAATTCTATATCTACATTAGTGTGATTACATTCTTACGAGTATCACAAGTAATTTGATATGTGTGCTAATGTAATTTGTTACGTCCCACATCGGTTGGACCTGGGGAGGTGAAGGGGCTTATAAGCGGGGGGTTGCACACTCTAAACGGCGCGTCTTTTAGAGAAAGGGTAATGACCCCGTGACAAATTGCACTTGTGTAAATATGACAATTAGTTTAATATCTTCAAATGCATTCATACTTGTGTGAGTATAATAATTGGCTTGATATCTATGCTAAAGTAAGTATTAGAACTAATTTGATATATGTGCCAGCACAATCACATGACACTTATTTTTTGAAAGGTGTCGTTTCAACTGCACTTGTGTAAATACAATAAATAATTTGATATCTTTAAATATATTCTTTCACTACTTTAATATATTTTATTGGGTTTTATTTAGTTCACGAAATGATAGACGCATTCTCTTTATATAATTTATATAATATTTATTATATTTTTATATTTATTATTATATTTATCAAATTATTTTTTAAAAAATAAAAATAAAATAATTATTTTTTATTTCATTTATTTATATTTTATATTTATTTTATCGTTATATCCTCTAACCAAATATAATTTTGATGATATATTACAAATAATGTAATATATGTACTAGTGCAATCTCACTATACCTATTTTTGAGATGTGTCGTTCTACTCGCACTTGTATAAATACGACAACTAGTTGAATATCTTGGAATGCATACGTTTTTGTGTTGGTGTGATAATTGGTTTTGATATAACTAGTTTGATATCTTTGCATCAATACTTATGTGAATATGACAACTAATTTGACGGGTGTGTGGTTACGGTTACTCGATATGAATGTCATAACTAATTTGATGCTAAATAATTTTAATTGAGGTTGTGTCTTTGAATAATAAAAATGACCATGAGATTTTTTCTTGTTTTGTGTAATTTTATATGAATAAGTTTATGTAAATGAGTCTATCTTTAAAAAGAAAAAAAGAAATAAATTATACAATTTTTTAAAAAAATTATTAAAATTACACAATTTTTTTATTTAAAAATATATATTTTAGTCTAATTTTAAATTTTTAATTAAAATACTATTAATTAACTTAAATATGTAAAAATATATTATATTCAAATATGCATAGATAAAAATTTTAAAAATTAAAACATGTACAGATAAAAATAAAAAATGATAGATTTTATTTTCATTAAATTTAACTAAAATAATATAACATTTTATTTAAAAAAGGTATATATATTTTAAAAAAAACTTTTGAATAATTTATTCAAAAAAGTTCTTTCAAATCAATAGCCTAATCCAAGGATTTAAGAATTTAATAAAAGTAAAGATTGAGATTGATATAAATATAATATTCTAAATTGGCCAAGTGTAGTCGCACTCTTGTGATTCCGAGGGAGATCACACACCAGTGTTATGCGGAGATCTTGGAAGATGCCTGAATTTTTCTTTTCTTTTTTTCGTTTTTCGTTTTAGTCTTTTTGAAACAAAGGAACTAAATTTCAATGGAAAAGATCAGCAAAACAAGCCGACAACGTCCAAGAAATTTCTTGAGAGTTATTTATTTATTTAATATGTTTATTTTAATATAATATTCTTTATTGTACAATTTATTGAGTTTAACATTGTAAATGACATTTAGAAAGATTTTCAATTAAATTGTTTACCATAAGTTGAAAATATGAGTTATTTTTCAAATTTAATATAATCATTGTATTCTGAGAAGGTGTTTTCATTATAAGAATTGAAGTATTTAATGGGGTAATTAAAGTGAGTGAAAATATTATTTTTCTACACCAAAAGAAAAAATAAAATTAGTTTCATATAAATGATTTTCTTTGAAAGGAAAAAGATCATAAGAGGTTTAAATAACTAATTTGATTGGATGAATATTAAGTATATAAAGGAAAAATGAATACAAAATATAAGTAAGTAGAATAAAAAAATAACACATGATTTTATTTTTTAAATAATAATAAAAAGTGATAAATATTATTGAATAATAATTACAAGAATATAATAAATATTACAAAAATATTATATCACATATTTCATTGTGGTGAGCAAACCAAATAAATCCCTATAACATCTTCTTTTATAAGAGGAAAAAAAAATATAAAGAGTTCAATTTATTAATGCAAGCAAGAATTGTGATTTTTTGTTGGGTAAGAAATAAAGAATAATTAAAGAACTCTATATATTGTTATGAACAAGAGAGATAAGTTTTTTAAATATTAAATAACCACAAATTTTTTTCTATTAAAAAGAGTGCTATAATTTAGCTTATACTAATAAGGCAACCAAGAATATCAAAATAAAATATTTTCAATAAATTTTTACCAACTTTCTTATGTTTCTTAGAGCAAATGTATAATTTCTATACAAGATTGTATTTAGAATCATGACTGAATTGCTAACTAATATTATTAAATTAAAGTTGTATTCAATATCAGAATCAGACTCTATCTTTTTGACACATGGTGCTAATCATATCTGAATACCTTAATATTATATATCTTCTGAGTATGTGTATATTATCATAGTGGGCTAATCCAATTAATGACATAATTAATTATGAAATGATAGGGATAATATTGATTCTATCATTATAATAATTATTCCCCACAAAGCTTAAATAAAGTTCATTTAATAGCCAAGATAAACAGTCATACAGATAAATTTGTAAGTACATTATTTGTTTTCCACAATTACAATATAATGAAATAAGTGTGCAAGTGATAGGATTTGTTTCCTTACTTATCCTAATAAATTTTTATTATTTTTGTTGAATTTATGCAACCTCCTTTTAATTTTTAAAATATATCTTTTAGTCTAATTTTTATTTTTTTTTAAATTATTTTTTATTAACCTAAATATACAAATATGTATTATATTCAAATATATATAAATAAAAATAAAAAATATTTTTTATTTTCAAACATGCACATATAAAAATAGTATATTGTGTTTTCATAATATATTTAACTAAAAAAATTATATATTTAAATTAATAGAAGGTATTTTACTCAAAAATTTTAAAATTGAACTAAATTGTAATAGAATGTTTTTTGTGGGTTTCAAAAGGGGTTTTTATATATTAAAAAATTATATAATTTACTCTAATTTTGTTATGATTATATATTAAGTGAAAAAAATACAGAAAAATTTCACATAGCAAAATTAGGACATAGTTCAAATCATTAAAACAGAAATAATTTGCTCTCTGCTCAATACTTAAATATGATTGATGCAAGAAGGAAGACAATATATATATAGTATTTTAATATAATTAACATCTATAATCTTAAAAGGCAGCGAGTGTTATATGAATTTAATATAATTTTCCTTTTTTTTTTTCTGTCACCGATACTTTTTGCTTTAAAATCACGTTATACTTCTACCAAAAAAATTGAAAGATGCGTCATAGTAAATGTTGTTTCCATTTCATTTTAATTTTGATAGAATTCCTTATTTATTTTTTGGCCCCTTCATTTTCATTATTTCAATAGGACAAAAAAATGTGTACTTACCAAATTATGCAAACATAATTCTCTCCTAAGGAAATTTTGTGAGAGAGAGAGAGAGATATGAGCGTGACCCCCACATGGATAGATGTCATTGGAGCCCACTGCGTATCTCCCTTTCATACAAAATCATCTACTAGATAGGAAGGAATCTTGCTGCAAACTTACGTCCGTTATATTTTACACTAGTGCATGATTTTTATTTCTTTTTATATAAGAGTTTGAATTTGAAATCATTTATTAAAAAAATTACAGTTAAATGCCCCATATTAAAGATATTTATATAAAGCACTTAAATTTTAAAATTATTTTAAAAAATCCAAAAATAAAAAATTTTAACATAATGTTTTGAATTACAATTTTTTACACAATTAAAAATTTTTGTCCTTATATTTTTCAAAATATTTTTTAGATATAAAAATCTCTTTAATATAAATATCTTTAAGTTGAGGTATTTAATTGTAATTTTCTCATCATTAAACTACTCACACTTCCACTTCCACTTAGTAGCTTTTGTGTTGTCATAATTCTTAATCTATGTAATACATAAAACTAAGTAAAAACATGTCTAGAAATTCTGTTAAATATATAAGAGTAAATTAGTAATTTATTTCTTATATTATAAGATTTATTTAGTTAATTAATTTGCGTATTTATTCATTTTGAAAGATTAAAAATTTTAATAATTTAATAACCAAATTATTAAGTTATTCTCATACTCCACTATAGAATTCTCAAATTCTCAAGTGCACTAGTAAAAAAATATGAGATGAAGATAGAAGGAGTGCCACAAGAATCAAAGCGAAAAATTTTAAAAGAAGAAAGATATATAATTTAGGATTTTGGTACAGAAGAGTTTAAGGGATCGAGATCTTTCACTATTAAATTATTTTAAAAATTTGTGAATATAGTAAAAAATTACTTTACGTAAATTTTAAGAATAAAGAAAACTTAATTTTTTGTAAAGTCGAACTCTTTACATAAATATTTTATAATTTAATATTTTAAAGAACAAATATATTTGTATAAGATAGGGATAAAAATTTTCGCGTACGTCTCCATGGGAATGAAATTTTAAAAAACTGTTTCATAAATATAATAGTTTCAAGAATGTTTTTTCAATTCACGTACTAAATATAAATAATTCAAGTTTTGTATTTTTATGAATATAAGCATATTTAATTTTAGTATAAAAGAAGAAATAAAACTAAGGAAAATAAACTATATCCCACTCTAAAAATTCTCGAGTGCCTTGTCAATAATGAGATTTATTCGTTAATGGTTAAGACACAACTGTATTAATTATTTTTTACTAGTTGTACGCGCGTATCATAATGCAACCTAATTAGTGGTGGGTCCCCCTAAAATTTGGTAGATCTTACTATTAAAAAGAATTTATTATATCAGTTACAATATAAAAATAATACTCAAAATTTTTACTTATATATATGTGTGTGTGTTTATTGCGTTTGGAGGATGTATCAAAAACAGTATCAAGAGCTTGGATGTTTAGTTTAAGTGACACCTCTATTAATATTCGTTTAGTATGTAAACTATGGGGAGAAAATGTAGTTGTAAATAAAATAAAAAATTTTAAAGATGAAAATGATTTTCATATTTTTACTTCAAATAAATAACAAAAAATATTGAGTGACAATAATAAAAATATAATAAATATTATATTACATAAATAAATTCCTATTAATAATTAGATATAAATATTAGAATTTTTGATGCAATCAAATTTTGATTGCTTTCCTACCTCTTTCCTATTTTTAACTAATGGCATGTTTGGTTTGTCACAAAAAATGAAATTTTTTTTTTTGATAAAATGACAATTTTATTCTTATAATTATTATTCAATCATTATTTAATATTATCTATTAATTATTATTTAATTATTAAATATAAGAATATTATAGACATTTTTTATTTGCAAAATTATATTTTTTTAATTTTTATTTTTATCTTTAACTTTCTACGTATTAAATAAATCTTAAAAATTTTATATTTTTTATGTAACAAATGAAAAAGAGGATATATACCTAATATTGCTATATTATACATTGAAATTCACAACATTGTTAAAAAAAATATAAGGTTTATTATATAGCTTTTTTAAAAAATTTAGTTAGATTATACCCAATATTTTTATTATTTCAAAAGTATCATTCAATAACTGCAAAAATTTATATTATTTACTTTATAACAATAATTATAGTTAGTTTTTCTACATAATATTAAAAGAACAAGATTACTTAATTGTCATTAGTCTTATATTAAAAATGCTAAAAATTATTTTATGCAAAAATTTAACTTCATTAATAAAATAATAATAAAGGTTTTTGATATAAAATGTTGATGGGAAAATTATACTTTTTAAAAATCTTCCGACCTGCCGGATTCGAACCAGCGACCTAAGGATCACTGTCAGATTTTCCACTACAGTCTTCCGCTCTACCAACTGAGCTAAGGTCGGATCGTTGTCGTGAGATTTTTTTTATTTTAATATATTAACAAATTGGATGATGCTTGATAAAAAAATAAATAGGATTTAATATAATATATAAAAAATAATTTTGAAAAACTTAATAATATAATATTGAACTATAAGAAAAAAATTATTTTATATTTTTATGAATAAATTATTCTCTCAATATGTTTAAATTATACATCTATTTTATCTATTAAAAAATATATACAAGTTTCCCTTCGAATTAAAGGATAATCAAAATGCCTTTAAAGATGATATGATTTATTTTATTAAAAACATAATTTAAAAAATATTTCTTAAACTTTTGTTTAAAAATTATTTATTTTGTGTCAAAAATTATAAGTTTAACTTATTCTAAATTTAAAATATAGATTATGTTATATGGGTAAGTACAAAAACAATACTTGTTATATTATATAAACACTAAATATAAGAGTATTTTTATAAAAATAAATATAATTGTATCATATCTTCTGGTAGAAGAGAGTGATATGTGTAGTATATCTTTTAATTGGAGAAGAAAGAATTTTAATTTTTTTAAATAAATAGGAGAACTATATAATTTAGTCATTTTTCATAATAAGAAATTATTTGTGGGGTAAAGATATGGGTAGTATCAAGGGTTCAATCCCTCTAATATACTATAAAAATAAAATAAAATTATAACTTATCTTATTCTTATTAAAGAATCAGATGTCAAAAAAAATAAAAGTTATACTAAAATTTTCCCCATAATAAAATAGTTGTAGGACCGTGTGAGTCCAACTCACCATTCAAGTATAACCGTATATAGGTTGATTTAATTTTTTTTCCAAAAAAATTAGCATAACTTGATATAATTAAAATTTAAATTTATAAGAATACGTCAAATTAATAATTACACATCACATTTTATCTTTGAATTCGTCGAGGTTCACCTATTAAACTTGACTATATTTCTTATCAATAGGACATTTTTCCTCCCTGGATTGTCCAATAATAGTTAGCCGTTATCTTCTCATTGACATTTAACATAACCCAACAAAAATCTTATCTTCTCATTGACATTTAACATAACCCAATAAAAATCTGAATGTTTATTTTGATATTGTACGAAGCTAAACTGGTTGAAAGTTCAACATTATCGCATTTGTTTTCTTTTTTTTTTCTCTATACTCACCAAGTGAGTAATTATGTGAAAATGACCCAAATATCTTTTTTCTTTTGTCTTTTAGTCAACTAGTGGGAACTTGTTAATCCAAAATACAGTTATAGAGTTTACTTATAAGGAAGATCAAATGACACTGATATAAGAATTGATATATCTATACCTTTTAATTTATCAATATGAGAAATAATTTTTATTGATTCAATTGTTAAATTGAAATTAATTAGTATGTTCATATTCTATATCAAAGTTTTACAAAAATTGGATAACTAAGTATGTAATCAAATAATTAATAGTTTTTTTATTTAATATATATTATACGTTAATTTTTGGATATATGATAGAGATCCGAACAATTTTAGATTAATATTAAAGTGTGAGAATATATGTGTATATTTATAATCATAGTATGTCGTTTTTAACATGAAAAGGGTAAACCCCTTTTATGATCTTTAACTTTTCATCCTATTGTTCCTTTTTACCGTAAAGGATTCACTTAATAGACGCTTGGTAAATTTGCATATCATCATTTTAATATATATATTTTTTAAGTTGTAGATGACATTCAAGAGGCTTGAATTTCATATAATATAATGCAAGGTCTCTGGTACTATTTAAAATACCAAAAAGTATAGAATAACATTATTTTGTGTAATATCTCATATCACTCAAAAACTATAAAGATTTCATATCACATCTCTTTTAGCTTTAATTTTTATAAAACACAAATTGTATATTTTTTTAATGACAATTTTCAAATTTACATTTACATAACACGCATTCTTCACAGACGATGATTGAATTCCTTGAATTATCAGAATTTTAAGGGACAAACAAGCTTGCTTCAAGCTAGAAACATTTGCAAGTGAAAAGAAAGAGGGAAGGAAAAAGGGAGAAACAAGAATAATGTAATTAATCTGCATTATGAACTTAAATTTCATAGTTGACGCTTTTTGCTAAAACAAGATTGTAAGAGGTATGCTGATCCATGCAACTTCCACGTATCAGAGCAATCCCTTATGAATTAATCCACTGGCACTGGCTGCATGTTTTCCGCCTCTTTCCGAAGTTCTTGGAATAGGACAGATGACAGATATCGTTCCCCAAAACTTGGATGAACCGTCTGAGATTCAAACCAGCATTGATTATCATGAGAATCAGCAACAGCAAGAAAGAAAAAATTAACAGTGTATGATGCAGAAAAATGTGCAGATAATTGCATAGTTTTAATCATGGCTGTCAAAATCGCGATTCAACTCATAAAATAGTCTAGATTTAGGTTAAAAAAAGTGTCAACTTGTATTGTTACTAAACTCTAAACTCAGGTCTTAAGCTTGTGAGGTTGACAATATAGTGGGCTTGCTTTAATTCTAACATTCAAGT
This sequence comes from Erythrophleum ivorense, assembly GCA_026724425.1. Taxonomy (NCBI): domain Eukaryota; kingdom Viridiplantae; phylum Streptophyta; class Magnoliopsida; order Fabales; family Fabaceae; genus Erythrophleum; species Erythrophleum ivorense. The sequence goes on along the minus strand of JAIUCV010000720.1, from coordinate 147,750 downwards.
ATAGTTCTTCTTACCACAATCAATTTGCCCCTGTTCTCTGGCAACCTTGCCAATCTCAGTGCTGCAACTGTATTAGCTCCAGATGATATCCCGACCTGGAAAACCAAAACGAGAAAGAAAAAATGAATGCAGCTTTAGACATTCAGTATGCAAGTTATAAATGGTATTTGCCATTAATGTAAAGATCAATCACAAGTAAAAAAGCATGGACACCAACACAACACAGACAGTGACGTTGTGTCATGTCATATTGTGTCTAGTATCAGTGTCCGACATGCGTTAGATATAGACACTGTTCATTTTTTGAAGTGTTTGTACTTTATAGGTTGCAAGTCTTTAAATGAATTCCATGGCTAGATGAGTGGATTACCATGAGTCCTTCCTTCAAGGCCAACTCTCTGGCCATGTTAACTGCATCTTCACTTCTAACCTACAACGTAAGAGTTTCAAATCATGGTTGAGAAGAGAAACAAAAAAATTATCGAGCTAACTCTGTGCCTAGGATAAGGCAAAATTCATAGTACTTACTTCAAGAACTTTTTCCATCACATCCATGTCCAATATGTCTGGTTTGAAACCAACCCCATTGCCAGTAATATCATGAGGACCTGCATCAATTGACAATGTCAGAGTTTTAACTTCTTGTAATAGGAGTATGGATCTAGCTAAGAATTCCTCCTTTTTCATTGTGTTCTTGATGAAGTTCAGAGTAATGAAAAATAAATTAAAAAAAGGAAATATTACATTCTTTTCTCCAGTTTATTTTTTCTGAAAAGAAAAGACAGCAAAAGCATGAACTTTACCAGGTTTACCACCATTTAGAACATTACTCTCAGCAGGCTCCACTCCATATATCTAATGTAATTGTAAAGATTTGAATTAGTATGTCTAACGGAAAATTGTTCAGTGCGTCATAATTTGAATTATGGTCAGCATACATTACCTTAACATTGGGATTTTTTGATTTAAGATATTGTCCAACTCCAGAAACAGTTCCTCCACTACCTATTCCCATAACGAATATGTCCACTTTCCCATTTGTGTCCTCCCAAATCTCTGGACCTGTTGTTTCATAATGCACCTACAATCCATTTTGAATTAATCCGTTTTTGTCCCTTAATTTTCATTTCTTTTCGTCCTTATCTCTAAAACTTCTGTCAATATTTTCCTCAAACATGATTCCATGAGATGAATTTTTAACCTGTCTAGGATGACAGATCATGGAGTTCCATCAGTGATCCTCATGGAGTTAGGTCTGGGAAGAACATGGACCACATTTTAAAAGATAAAGGATGAAATTGAAACAAAAAAAGAGTAAAAGAATGAGAGTGAAACTTTATGTATAGGATAGAGACAAAATGTTTTTTCAACCTAAAGAATTTTAAAACTATATGACACTCCGATAGTCCAACATGGCATCTAATATTGAACCTAAGGGTAACAGAAGATGAGTAAGACTTGGGAGTAGGATTTAAGTATTTGCTACTAGATTTTTCAATCAAAACATGACATGTGAATTTTTCCTTGAGTACAACACTACATGACTAGGTTTTTTAACAGAAAACCTAATAGCACAAGCCTAAAAACTTCACCTAAATTTTGTCGATACGAGATTACTCACATAATTCTAAAATTCACGGTAAAAATCCTCCAAATAAAGAGAGTTAAGTGGGATCAACTACCTGAGTATTAGCTGGGTTTGAGAATTGTTGAAGCATGAAAGCATTTGGTGTGGATTCAAGAAGTTCATAAGCCTTCTTAACTGTTCCTCCCATTCCCTTGGTTGGATCAGTGAGGATCAACTCAGCTCCAAATGCTCTCATGGTCACCCTTCTTTCCAAGCTTGTGTAAGAGGGCATGGTAAGAACCATCTTATAACCTTTCAAGGCTGCCATAAATGCCATACTTATCCCCATATTGCCCGATGTTGGTTCTATTAGAGTTGTCTACAGCAAAAATTAAAGCAACTTTTAGTATATCTAGGCATGAGCATGTATATATAAGAGAATAAGAGCTTGTTCGGTTGCTGCAAAATTTTAGCATTTTTAAAAGCGCTTTAACAAAGAAGCAATTCATATTGACCAAATCCATGTCAAAAGCACTGAAATATTTTTAGTCTAAAAAAATATTAACTTCTACTTCTAATCCTGCTTTACAATAGAAGTTCCAATTCTTGACTTCTGCCGCAACACATAGGCCTTTTGGCATACAGAATGTTAAAAATAGAAACATAAATAAAAAGCAAAAAAATGATTTTATGAATAAAAAATAATTCTCATGTCCTTATTTTGAAACAAAGTAATGATTACAAGAGTATAATAGACATTGCTTACAAAAATGAAAATAGAATTTGTTTGCTTTATTAATATCAAACGGGGCATTTAATGGTCCTGGAATCAACTCAACTAACCTTCCCGGGAGATATCAGATTCTTTTTTTCTGCATCATTGATCATAGCCAAAGCTGGTCTGGAAAATAAAAAGAGATAAAATCTCCATGAATTTCGTTTCTGATGTTAAGGCCAATAAATGCACAAAAGAAATTCAAAGAGCACAGAAAAAGATTTGGGAGAGACCTGTCTTTGATGCTAGCAGTGGGTTGCATCATCTCTTGCTTTACAGCAATGTAAGCTCCACATCCTTCAGTGACTTCGTTAAGATAAACAAGCGGTGTTCTTCCAATCAGCTGAAAAGGGAATTCTTTTATTTTAGATTTTAATGATTAATTGCAGAAAATCTTCCAATAAACACAATGGTAAAATCAATATATATTATATTTATAGCAAGCTCAGCAAAATGATTTCTCTCTTCAAGTTTTGCTGGTAAGGAAGAAATAGAGAAAAAAAATCTATGTCAGCATATAGAAAAGTTTATTGAAAATTCTAATTTAGTTTCTTTTTAATAATTTTTTTAAAGTATAAATCTATCTATTTTTTATTGTATGATAATCAAATTTCCACAATTTAAACAGAATAATCTCGTTTTTGTTATGAAGAATTATAGATGGAATCATCCTATAAACTCTTGTCTTGAGTCAGCTTTCTTTTTAAATTTGAAAAAAACCCCACAATCCCCGCTGCATAATAACTTCAAAGTTGCTCAAATTTTCTTTCCACTGATCATGAAAGCCTCAAATTGGATAGATAGACAGGGAATGCTCCTATACACACGTGGCATGATATAAGTGGGCAGAAGTATATCAACGCGCTAACCCAGGAGAAGTTCTCAGGAGATTCCATGGTAGATTTTGTCAAAAATAAAAAATAAAAAATTACACTAGTTTTTAAATTTAATCTTCTGAAACGTAACCCTCTCCAATTAGTTTCTTAATGATTTTGTAATATTCAAATATTTTTTTATTGACCGATTAAAAAGTTAATCTCGTAAATTTAACATATGGAAGGACAATAATGATTAAAAAAATATGGACTATACTTACATAATCACACTCTAAATTATAAAAATTAATCTTCAGTGGTCTACTAGTGAACCATGTGGGTAGCTAGTAAAAACTCTCATTCTCAGATTTATATTCACTTAACAAAACTTTTGTATTTGAATCAAGCTCAAAATCTCAGGTTGTAATGAAAAAAAAAAATAGAAAATAGAAAGCTTTCAGGAGCATAAAGTTTTGCAGGGGAAGAGAGAAAAAGAGAGAGATTGAAGAATGAATTACTTGGGAAACATGTTTCTTGATGTTGGTGGCAGGAAGATCCTTGGGCAGATCTCTGATTTTCCGAGCAAGAGAAGGAGAATCAATGATGGGTTCGGCGGAGAACAATCTCCTTAACATAGGGTAATCGTTGTAAGCAGAAAGGCAAGGCCTTTTCTTCAGGAAACTCCTTATAGCAGCCATTAATGGAGGTGCTTCACTCTGCTCTCTTCTTCTTCTCCTTCTCCTCCTTCTTCCCACTTGCAGTGTGGAAAGACTCTAACTAATAGATGAGTGACTAAATATTGAGAAGCCTGACTTATTTATAAGGCTCTCGTGAAACGAATCTCGAGGTTCATCTCCAGTTGGATTCTGTGAATGTATTTTGGTGATTGGATGCTTCCTTTTGGGCCCTGATTTTCTTGGATTTGTCAGGGATGAAGCGAGGAAAGAGTCAGAGAGAAAAAGGTGGGGTCATCTTCTGTCACGTGTATCTCACATGTAGGTCCCACATTTTTCTTTCTATTACAGTATTTTCAGTGATGGCTAAACATCCTATTTTGCTTTTTTCTGCTTTTCATTGCACAAATTTGAATTGAATTGAATTGTTGTAAAAACTGGTCTTGGTCTTTAGGATTTTTTGCTCCGTAACGATTCCATTCAGACTTGATAGTGATTGGGTTTTAAATTTTCTTTTACATGAAAGTTTGTGGCCTTTTTTTTTTTTTAACTCTAAAAGTGTAAAATGGTATATTCTATATCTATCCATTCAAAATAAATCACTTTCAGAACTAATTCCTCTAAAATGCTATTTCTTTTTTTGGCCACATTACCGGCCTTTACCTTTTTAGCCAGCAACATGGTACAACCCGTGGTTGCATAATGGATATATATATATATATATATATATATAACCTATCAATTTACAAAGATTAAATATTAAGTAATTTTTTTATATGATTAAGTAATTATATATAATTGTATGTGAATAATCGACTCATTTTTTATAATATTTTATTATATGATACAATCTTTTGATATATATATATATATATATACACACACACACACACACTAACTAAATTAGGCATTTTCTTAATTTTTAAATAGTGTTTTGAATTAATAGAGTCTACTTAGTAGCTTGATTTTCCAAAAAGAAACACTATGAAAATGTGTGAGATATAAAAATAAAATATTTAACAATAAAACAGTTTATTATTTTTAATACTCAGGTAACTATTTTTGTTAAAATATAAGCATAAACTATTACAAAAGTAACAATTAAATAAATCATACACTTATTCAAACCTTATAAGAAAAAAACTGATTTTGAGGGAAATTAATTACATAATTATTAGCCCTTATTTTTTTTCTTTTGACCATATCATGGCTCTCTCACGAAACATACTTTATTAAATTTTTATTACTTATTGGACTTTTGTTGATGAGATATTCACCAAACTTATCTATGTCTTAATATGTTAATAAAAACAGTTGAATAGTTTGTGGCTACACATACCAGAAGATACAGATGAGGTTAATAAGGATCATTGAATTTGGGCCCCTCCACCTAATGTGTGGTTCAGTGCATGTGTCCCTTGGGATGAAGTTAGAGTCAAATTAAGCTTCGTCTCTTCTCTGACTATGACCCCGTCTTCATTCTATTTTTCGAGTCTTCCTACCAAACCTACAAATGCACGAGTTCAATGCATCATATTTTACGTATCCTGCTATTTTATTTTTTATTTTTATTTTTATTTTACAAAAAATATATCTTTAGAGTTGATTTGTATGTCAATTGATATTAAGTGTATCTAATTTGAATCTTCTCAGAGTAAGTAGATAGTAATGAGGGCGCATTTTCTGCTATAGTGTGATCCACAATAAAAATGTTGTGGTTCCTTCAAACAGAGGAACCACCCCCTTTTTAATTTTTTTATTTAATTCTACACATCTTTACTAAAACAGTGCCATGCTACTCTACTAGATTTTTTTTTTTGGATGACGCAAATTTTTTAACTGAAGAGAAAGTGGTACAAATAATGGGGGTATATATATGAGATTTCTTTTCTTTTCTTTTATCAATTTCTTCTTCTTCTTCTTCTTTTCATTTTTCGAGAAACAATTTATTATCTACTTATTTGAAAGAATCTAAATTCTAAATATATTTTCAATGATTTTAATAAAACTGATTTGTTGTATCTAAGAGAATAAACTTTCTTAAATGTTAATTCTAAAATTTGAACTCAAATGATCATACTAAAAAGTACATACTTCCTTAACTATAGTAGGCCAACATTTCATGGCGTTGATTTCCTCTCTCAATACTACTTGCAAAAAATTGGTCTCATTTTGTAGTTACTTTTCTAATTTTTTTTCCTCTTAATTTATTCAGTAATTTTAGAATAATATACTCAATAAGATAACGTAACTTACACAGCACTGCAATTATAATTGTATACAATCGATACATATGGCTACTTGAAATATGGATTATTATATTTAACTTTTTATAAACTTACATGGCATATGCAATTAATTATGAACAAGCAAATATAAAAAAAGGAAAAAAAATTATAGATTATACACAATAAGACAAGGACAATATGGGACTAGTCGGAGTGGGCAGAAAACTATGCGAGATCTAGGGTTTTGGTTCCCAATAAGCGTTTGTAAAATTTAACCTTGTGTAGTCCCCTCCCCCCCCCCAAAAAAAAATCTGTTTTCCCCCTCTTTTTCTCATAATCCAATCATATAAAATTAGTATAAGACATGCCATTAAGTATTTATCAAATATTTAAGATAAGACTGTGAGAATATTTTTTAATAATTTTCTTAATTTTAATATGCCTTCAATTGGATTAAAAATAAAGTAATTAAAGCGTTTATAAATTAACTTGAACTTAATTTTTTTTTTAAATAGGAGGGCATGTGATATATAGAGGGGGTAACATATTTCATTATAATAAACAGTAAGTACAATAGTTTATAAGAAAATATTAAAGTAATTATACAAATTTTTTTTAATTTTATTAAAATTACACAAATTTCTTTTATATTTTTAAAATATATACAAAACTCTCATGAAATAAAAAGTTTCTTTATATTTTAATTTAATTTAAGTTTTTTAACCAAAATACCTGTATTTAAATTTTTTTTGTTAGAAAAATATATTTAGGTTTAATGGAAGATATGTTAGTAAAAAATTATATTAAACTAAAGTATAAGATAATTTTTTATTTTAAAATAAATTTATGCATATTTTAAAAATTAAAAAAATCTATATAATTTTAACAAAACTAATTATATATATAATTTACTCAAAATACTAAAATATAAAAAAATACATAAAATATCATCAACTAATACATTGAGAAACTAAGCTATAATCAAGATCCAATGCTTGGAAATTGAAAAGAAAAAAAAATTTGTAAAATTTTAATTTTATTCTTATAATTATTATTTAATTATTAAAAATAAATATATTATAAATATTTTTTATTTATAAAATTATTTTTTTTATATTTATACTTTTTTATTTAACTTTTTACGTATTAAATAAATCTTAAAATAAATGTGAGGACGGTGAAACCCAAACTATGCGGCTTGTCCTTTCAATGGCAGATTTGACTGAATGATTTGTTGACTGAAAGAAAGATCATTGAAACCATTCTTAACATGTAAAATATTCTTTAAGACAACAAAATATTCCTAATTAGGTGAAGAATTAGAATTAGTTATTGCCTTTCACTATTCTGCACAATCAATTTCTCCCCCCCTATAGCCATGGGACTTGGATCAACCGCGAGTGCTACTTTCTTAGAGTAAATTTGAATGGTTTAAATTTAATTTGGATGATATATATTTTATTTTATTTTTTATTTTAAAGAAAGCAAATGCAAAATGAAAGTTGGAATATTATTTTTATTTTGGGTTTGATAAAAAAAAACATATATAAAAAAATAGATGATTAAATTTAAAAAAAGTATTAAAAAACTTAGAATCTGAATTGTGCAGACCAAATTTAGATGATTTAAATCTGTTCCAAGCCTAGAGTAACAAAGGATCCAAGTCCATAACCATGTATAGAGCACTTTTCCTTTTATTACAATTTAAAACAAATAAAATTGAAATGAAAAAAAAAAAAGATTTAAAAGCCATAACTTTGTAAAATTGACATGAAAGAATTTTAAAACTAGAATTTCTATTAAAGACCAAATAATAGTAATAATTCTAAGAGTCAATTATAATTTTGGGATGTTTAGGTAATAACTTTGATCCTTAAGAATATTCTAAATTTTAAGATTTTTTTGTATGAGTTTTATAAAATTAGAATTCTTAAATGTTCTTTTCCCAAATAAAATAGCAACATCATCTAAGCCTTCATAGTTTTGGAAAATGACTTCTTCCATCACAGTTGCTGGATTGTTTTATACGTCTATCTCACCATGGTATACTATAATATAAATTTTATAGTTAAAATTCTCATAGAAGAATAATATTAAAGAAAAAACTCTCATAAAAGAGGGAAGAAAATTTGCATAGAAAAGAAAAGAAAAAATTCTCTAATGAGAGAGAAGAGCTGGAAACTCCGCTCAAAGAGAGGTAATTTGCACGAGGAGTTTGCTAGGGTATATGCTTAAACGCCAATTATTGGCGTTTTGCTAATTTGCTACCGTTTTCCCTCATTTAAACTAGTTCATTAACGAATTTTACTGTCAATTTTTTTTAATAAACTATTGATTTGATCTTTATGAGATTTCTTTTATCTTTGTTGATCCTTCAAAAATAAAATCTTTTGATTTAATCTTTTAAAAGTTTTTGTCAATTAAATTAGTCCTTTAATTAGAAAAATTTTTGCTAATTAATAAATAAGAATCCAAATAGTCACTAACTCTAACTCACAACTTGAACTTATTTAGGTGGCATTTTTCCCTAACATTGTTTAAAAATTTTCACAAAAAAAAACTATTAAAATAATGCCGTTTTAGGGGAAATTTTGTTTAAATGACATCATTTTGAAAAAAAAAATGTCACAGGGACAAAATTTTTAGAATTTTTTTGGAAGATTAAGTTAAAAGTCTTTATTTTTAGAAGATTAAATTAAAAAAAATAATATTTTATGAATTAAATAATTAATTATTCAATTTCTTTTCTTTTATTCTTTTTGGTGGGACACTCATGCTTTGGAGTTAGGACCGTGGTAAATCAAATATTAGTTCTGTTAAATTTATTTGATTATGTTATTAAATGTAATATTGGCTTTATATGGTACCTAGTATAAGATTGTATAAAATGTAGTATAAGCAAATACTATTCAGTTTCATACGATGTTTGGTGCATATGATAGGTAGTAAGAACTTATATACCATTGAAATTTTTTATACAATTATCATAGTATAATTTCACACCAACTCATTTTATTTATTTAAAAATTGAGTAATGCTAAAGTTATCATTGCTCAGATTTTAGTTAGTATCATCTGAGGTTCTATAAATTGCCAATCTTTTGAAAACTATATTGTTATTGAATTTGGATTATTTTAAATAAGTAGGTAATAAAGTGTCTTTTAAATAAAAAGAGATATAGACAAAAGAAGGAATGGATTAAAAAAAGAAAAAGAAACAAACCTCATACATATTCTCACTCTTTGAAAAACTTTTTCTTCACTTAAGAGATACTTTACCACCTACTCATTGAAAATAATCCAAATTTATTGTTACTTATGCGTTGCATAGAAAAAGGACCAAAAAAGAAAAGAAAAAAGTAGATAGTGATTTAATTGTAGTAGTATAGGTGGGGCCATGCAAATGCACAAATAAAAAGGAGAAATTAAAAAAAAAAGGCAAACAAGGAGAGGAAGAAAGAAAGATGACATGTAGCTTGAGATAGAGCCATGACTTAAAAACTGTAATTTTACAATAATATTTACTTTTAGAATACATGTATACATATATATAATTACTGTTAAATCATCAAGTTGTTTTTGCATTGTCAACTTACAAGAATAATCTAGTTTGGATATGATGTTTGTATTGAGATGGACTGTATTCAGACTAGATCATCATTTTCCTAACTCAATATATGGTCATCTTAATTGGAGACTAATTGGGAAATCTTATAAGACACCATCCTTTTGTTCATTTTAATCCTTAACAATATTTGGTTTACTAGAAATAATATGAATGGCTTGGCTTTGTTTGCTCCCAACATTTTGCAATGTATCAAGTTTCAATGGTGCTAGAATACATAAGCCGCCTATGATAGACTGACTTGTAACCTAATAATTTGATTCTAATTAATTAATTAATTAATTAATATTTTATTTATTTTATTTGAATTTAAAAAGAGTTAGTTTTGTGAGTTACTAAAAATTTGAAAATGAAAAATTGACAAATGAAAAATAATGTAAAAAAAGTAATGTACATTGAAAACTCTCTTTCAAAATAATAAGAGAGAACACAAAGAAGAAGAAAATATCTCTCCCTATGTAATCTCTACATCACTCTTTGGACTATGGTGTTTTTGCCATGATAAAGAGGCCTAAATCTCTTTGGTGATTTTGACCTAAATTGTGTGGGACAAAAATATTTGTAAAATTCACTTCCACATAGGTAAGTGCCCAAAATCCTTCATTAGTGTTAGAGTTTTGTTGGCTCAAAATTTTCTATTCCTTGCATGTTTAAACATAACTATGATGTGTTAATTTCATGCATTTGCAATGAAAATTGCCTAATAAGTAATAATACATATGTTTAAATATGAATCTTAGAACCTTTATAATGGTGAGTTTTATAAAGACTATATTAGGTCATTTTTTTTTTACAAAATAAAGCTTATATCGTAGAGAATATGTAGTAAAAATTTGGGAGAAAATGAATTAGTCATTAGAAGATATAGCAAAATTTAGATAGTGAAAAAATGGTAAAATAGCCTACTTTTAAAGGCTAGTATTCTTACCACAAAATACTATTCTATGTAAAACATAAACGATTAAAAGGTTGTTGGACAAGCTTTCCAACACCAACAATTTTGTCTAAGTCGAATGAAAAATAAAAATAATATGGCTTTGTAAAGTTGTCTATTTGAAAACATGAAATTTGGAAAATTTAAAAATTGCATGAAGATGGAGGTTCAAGAAGATGGACTAATCCAAATCTCCTAAGCCATGCATGTAGTCCACCTCTACGTCTTCTTGGCCAAGTGAGAGCGCCAAGTGATAGAGCACATTAAGGAGTCCACCAATTACTACCCAGTTGCCAAAAAATGGCCTAAAAGTGGCATGTGAAATGCATATGCCAACCGAAGCACATAGGCTTCTCACTCCTCCCCCCTCCAAATTTTAACAGTTTTTGGACAAAATGCTTAAATGGGGGTGTAGGGCACATGCCTCATCCAATTTAAGTGATTTTTGTTTCTAAAATCATGATCTACAATAAGGTATATAATTTGGTTATGTTTAGGCAAAATTTGATAGTGTTCATGCGCATATCAAACACCTAGAAGACCATATAACTAAGCAAAAGACAAAGAAATGGCTCGTGGGTCTTAGATTTAATCAATTTACTCTCTCATGATGACTTTTAAACATCAATTAAAGAGGATTTTAAGGAGAAATTTAGAAAGGTAAATAAGGACTAGATTTTGTCCCTTAATCAGTGTATAGCAAAGATAAAGCTAGTAAAGGAATGTTGTGTTGCTATAAATGTGAAGTGAGCTACTCCACTTTCTCATTTTCAAATATGAGAAGTGCAATATTTTTTAGACATAATGCATATAAAAAGAGTACTCACTATATGAGATTGAACAAACATGTGAATATATATTTGTTCAATGAATGTTGGGGTGACTATTGTATTAGAATTAGGCCTTGATGGCTAAAGAGAAAATTTTTTAAGAAGATAAAATATCTTTAAAATGAGATTCCTTCAAGATTTGATCTTAATGATCAATACAATATACACATGGATTGAATCATTGATATGTAAAATGCCCTGTTAAATAGGAGTTCTTAGATTAGTAGAGTTAGGGTCATTTAAGAATTACGTTTACATAATTAAATAAGAAAAATATCTTGTTGAGTAGGTGTTGTTAGATTAGTAGCTTAAGGCTTATTGAAAAACTACAATTCAAATAAGATTTATAGATAAATTTCATAGAAAGATAATAACATTTTTAGGATATATGTAATGGAAGTAAGACAAATGTAAACTTCTGATTATGAATCTAATAATAGTATTATTGATCTAGTCAAAATTTATTATAAATATATATATGTAGCATTGTATATATATAGTTATTTTGTGCTATGTCTATATAGAATTCAAATTATGATTATAGCTCCTAAGAAAATTATTACCTAACTTAATAAGAATAACAAGTTAGAAAGTAACGATTATGAAACTTGGCACCCTAAGGTTTTTACATCTTTGAAATGTAAAATCTTAAGGAACCACTAAACAATGTTGTATTGGAGTTTAAACATGGAAATATAACTCAACAAAGGAAAGGATCTAGATAATGTCGAATAGCATGGTTGATGAACTCATATGTGAATGTGAGTCATATCTGACTACTCAAGCCATGTGGATTTCCTTTTAAGGACAAGTCTAGTGGCACTTCTATAACTAAAATGAGAAAAGCTCAATATTAAGGAATTGAAATTAGTTGGTCATATCCTTATTAGTGTACAATAAATTGAGGTTGTCATAAGATCTCTTATTATCAGTTAGGAATAAATGAAAGTGAATTTGATCCATAATAAGAGCATCATTATTTTTTTTAATGATATTGCTTGTCATAAAGAGCTTAGGGATAAATACTTAAAAGTTATTAGACCTTTTGGACATACTTATATGATTAAGACTGTTGTGACTTTAAAGTCCAACACAAAAAGCACAATATTTTCATAATAAAAAAAGATTTGGCTAGTATATCAATAAGGCCAAGAAATAATATAACAAGAAAAGTAAGTATGGTGAAAAGAAGCTTGACACGACCAATGCCAAGTATGATTCTTGTTAGATAATAAGTCACTTTGTTCATGATTGCATTGAATAAAATGAGACTCTCACAGACCACAAAGATAAAGATTTAGGATCTTTATAAAATACCGTCTTTTCAAAAGTAGATGAATTTATGTAAAAAATAATATAAGATTTAAAATTAAAGGGATTGGAGAATGCAAATTAGTTTTGCATGGAGAGTGAATCTTCATCTTATATAATGTTCTCTATGATATAAAGATCTTATAAAACTTAATTTTTATTATTTCTCTTCTTAAATTAAGACTTAGTACTAATTTTCATAATAACTTAATTGATATTTGAAATGAGACAACGTATACAATTTTAGTTTCTTTTATGATGGTTTTATTATATAAGGCACATTCATGAGTATGATTGCTTTATCTTATCCTCTATTTTCAACTTATGAATGATTGATATGCTAGGCTAAGTTATGTTATATAAACTAAGAGAGAATGAGTAGTTTAACATAATAAGATATGCTTGAATATGTTTCTAGTTTATAAAGTCACTGTGAGAATATTGCTTAATAGATAAAGCAATTAGAGAAACCATTTAGAAAAGAAATTAGGCTAGACATCCATTGCAACTAATTAATTCTCAAATATGTGGTTCAAAGAATATGAGGGTAAAACATTGAGCTTAGTATTTCATTATACCTATTGACAATTATTCGCGATAGGATCAAGTTCATTTGTTCTCCTACAAATCAAAAGCACTTGAATGCTTTAGATATTATATGAATATGGTTGAGAATTAAATGGATAACAAAATTAAAAATTTAAGGTCTGATTATAAATCTAAATATTTGTCAGATCAATTTAAAGAATTTTATGAAAAAAAAAGGAATCAATGAGACAATTAATCATTCTTAGAACTTTATAACAAAATAGAGTTACTGAGAAAAAAAATAAAACTTTAGTCAAAATGGTTAAATTAATTATGGCTTAAATAAACTTACCTTTCCTTATTAGAGTAATGTGTTATTAAATATTGCCTTTATACTTAATCCAGTGACATCTAACTAAGTTATTTTCACACCCTAAGAATTATTGACAAATAGTAAGTCAAATCTAACCATCTTAAGACTATGGGGTCGACTATTTATATTCATAATATTTCTACAAGTATGAGAAATTAGGCTAAAGGATAAGAAATGTATCTTTACTAGATACTCCTAACATTCAAATGGTTAAGTTTTCATTGATAAAGACAAATGTGCAAGTATAACTAATATTAAGAGATACCATAATTTTTAGAGAATAGATTTCCTACTAAGGAAGAGATTGATAGAATACATATCTTTAAGAAACACATGACCAAGATAAAGAGATACCTCAACTTGTCAATCCAAGTAAGAGCCTGATGTAAGACCAGAATGTTATACAGACAACCCTACTACATAAGAGTAACCAAGATAGTGTGTCTAAGCATCAGTTTGAGATTTAATGAATAACTCTCAGAGGTACTCAACAAGATGATGAGGAGCTACACACTTTCAAGTGGCTCTATTATACATTACTAAGGAAAAATGGATGAAAGTAATAGAAGAAGAGATAGATTTGATAAGGACAAACCATACTTGCAACTTGGTTAGTCATCCATTTGGCTGAAAGGAAATTTAGAACAAATAAGTTCTTAAAATACATAAAAAAGTAGATTAATCAATAGAAAGATATAAGATATGTTTAACTATCAAAGGGTATACATAATAGAAATGTATAGATTATAAGAACAATTTCACCTATTATACAATTTATTTCAATTAGGCTTGTCCTAGCTATAGTTATGAGTTTAAACTAGCATTTGTATCAAATGGATGTAATAACCACATTCTTGAATGTGGAACTAAGTGAGAAAATTCATATGAAAGAACCATTAGGTTCCATAAAAAGAAAATAAAGTTTGTAGGCTTCTAAAGGTGCATTTATGAAATAATACAATCATTTAAATAGTGGTATTTGAAATTTCATTAAGCAATAAATTCTCGTGAGTCCCAAATAATTGATGAAAACTACTATATTTACATCAAGCAATTTGAAGGAAATATTATAATATTATTCCTTTATAAGGATAATATAATATTAATTGGTAATAGTTTAGTTCAATAATAGCCATTAAAGAATAGTTGGCTATCTGTGAATTTCAAGATTAATGATATGGGTGAAGCATATCTTTGGAATTAGAATACAAAGAAATCACTTAGAAAAATAAATTACTCTCACAAGAGAATTACATATAGAAAATCCTTGAGTGATAAATATGAAAAACTATAAACCCATTAATATTCTTATAGTAAAAAGCAATAATCTAAGTTATAGGATATGTCCTCAAACTAAATCTAAATGGAAAATTATAAAAAAAGTCTTTTACTCCAATATTGTTGACATAATATATGCAATAATGTGTATAAGACCAGATATCTATTAGCGATTAGCCTTGTAAGCTAGTTCTAATTAAATTCTGGTCAAAAGTATTAGAATGCTATTAAGAGAATCTTAAGATACTTGTAAGGCATCATAGACTATGCACAATGTCATTACAGAAGTGATTAAGCTTAGTAAGATACTCTAATATGAATTGGGGCAGAGACCTAGATGCGTAAGAATCAACTTTTGAATATACATTATTGTTAAATAATAATGTCATAACTTCTAACAGAAATAAACAAACATACATAGTGTTATCTATTATAAAAACAAAGTTTATTACATGTTTTATAATAGTACATAAGGCAATATAACTAAAAAGATTTATGGAATATTTAAGAATTATTCATGGGATGTTGAGTCCAATATTGATATATTGTGATAGTTAAACAATCATAACTTACACTAAATAATTTAAGTATCATAGTAGGACTAAGTACATATAAACAAGAATATGAGATGCAATAACATAGAAGAGTATTACTCCACAATATATCTTTACGTATAAGATATTAGTTGATCTCTTGACAAAACCCATATTTTCTAAAAATGTGTATGAGAAAAATGTGAAGTCACTTAGTATACATAAATTATCGAGTATCACACCTAATGTACAATTTAATTGTTAACTAAATATACTTCTTATGCAATAATCATAAATAACATATAAATAATGATAATATGTTATATAAGTTGATAAGGTTAACTTTCTCATATGAACAATCATGTTCGATGTTCATAAGGAGTGAGCAAATACAAGATATTTGTACTTGCCATGCAAGGCAATAGAAGCGCCAATATAGCAAAAGAGGAATATAAAATATAAATATGTTGCCTTAACAAAAGGAAATAAAAGGTCAAAATGAGATATAATAATATAATTACATGAAACAAATTATAGATACCCACAATCCATAATACTTGTAATAAGATGTGAATTTTCTTTTAGGTGTTATGAGAGATGAGTAGAATCGTAGAATTTAGGTTAAGCATTATATGTGTCTAACCCAAGATTTATACAATTTTAACAAAGAAATCAAATCAATGTATGTTCTTATAAGATAAGAAAAATATTATATCATATAATTCATACTGTATGTGCTTCATAACCATACTTGGAAAGTAAGTGAATAAATCCTTATTTCATTGCTGTATAAGTCTTAGAAAGGACCAAACCCTTTCATTAATGCCATTATGACTTTGATAATATCATTAGAAGATGAGTTAATGTTTACTACTTTAGTACATATCTTATGATTATGATAATTTAATGTAAAGGAATATTGTTAGAAAAAAAATTAGTTCTGATCTAGATGATATATGGGCAAAAAGAAAATTACTTAAAATATATAT
This sequence comes from Erythrophleum ivorense, assembly GCA_026724425.1. NCBI lineage: Eukaryota > Viridiplantae > Streptophyta > Magnoliopsida > Fabales > Fabaceae > Erythrophleum > Erythrophleum ivorense. Next base: position 131,291 of record JAIUCV010000720.1, on the reverse strand, counting down.
AACTATGCTAATATTTAAGATATACTAATTATGAAATTATTATAGTAACATTATAAATGTAAATACTATGTGTATGAAAAGGCGATTTGAATAAGATTAAACTCAAGAGAGATTAGATATAATGTAAGTATAAAATATAGTGCATATAAGTGAATCTAGGACATCCAAAGTATACAAATAAATATATAATATATGCTAATCCTACAATAATCTCTAGTGTAAAAGTTCTTAAAGATTGTATCCAAGTAATCACAGTAGAGCATTTGATATAAAAGTTAAAAAAAAAGAGTAAAAAGTTCTATGTTTTCATCCTATTATATGTGAGTGAAAGATATTAAAATATATGGGTTGCCCATGATAGGCTAATATATAATCCAATAACTTAATTCAAGTTAATTAATTAAATATTGATTATTGATTAATGAATTAATCAATTAATATTTTATTTCATTTAAATATAAAAAGAGTTAGTTTTGTGGGTTATAAAAATTTAAAAATAAAAAATTGACAAATGAATAATAAGGTAGGAAAGTTAAATTATGTTAAAAACTTTCTTTCAAAAAAATAAAAGAAAAGATAAAGAGGAAAAACACAAAAGAAAGAAAAGAGTTATCTCAAAACAATTTCTACACTCTCTCGACTATAGTATTTCTATTGCGAATAAAAGGTTGAAATTCTTTTAATGATTCCAGCCCAAACTGTGTAGGATAAAAAAATTTGTAAGATTTGCTTTTATGCAGGTAAGTATTCGAAACCCTTTAAATGGCAAATATTCACGTAGTTGGTTCCTCCTCCTTAGATAATGAAATTTGCAAGACTATCCATGTGATATCCTATCCATCAATATATATCACAAAATTTGAACTCAAGATATTTGATTCTCTTATTCCAAAGGGAGGTATGCCATTTGCATTGGGTAAGTTACTTAATCTTGTTTAACTTTTTTTAATTTTTTGTTCAAGTAGCGGTTAGATTTAAGGGCATAAAAAAGAATGTTCCCTTTTCCACCACTCTTAATTAGGTTTTGTTAAAGCCTTATGGTGGCCAAGACATTGATTTATGCATTAATTTTCCCAAAATAGGCTTTCTCAAGAGTTTATCTCTAAATATACATCCTCCAGCCAATATTCAAGTGTTGGTGCCGCACATTAGTCAAACCCTTACGTTGTTTCATGCTTAGGAAGGGCTTTACTGCTACCAAATTTTTCATTTAAATTATGATAAGCATATAATTTTTTAATAATAACATAACAAGTATATAGTTATTATAATACTTTTAAAATTAGATTTATTATTAAATTAGTGAAAGTACTATCAAACTAGTAATAATTATATATATAGATATTTAATTTTATATATTAAAAATATAATATAATAAATTATAACAAACAAAAGTTTTAACATACCTAAAAAAATACTTATAATTAATTTAAAATATAAAAATTAATTAAAACCTTTTACATATAATAACAAATTGATGTAAAATAAGTTAGATAGACTTCATTAAATATTTAATGTTTCAAATAAATAAAAATAATTTACTTATATATATATATATATATAGACACACACACACACCATATTCATTCATTTAAAATTTTGAATTCCATTGTAAGCTTGCACATAATTTGATATTCCTTATGCAAATAGTTTGAAAGCATATCAAACAAATTGAAGTGGATGGACCACTCTATCTTCCCCATGAGCCTATCTCCATCAATCATAATTAGAAAAGAGAAGGCTGTGTATCAGGGAACAGGACACGATCCTGTTACGCAAACCAGGCCATTAATTTGATCCAATAGCTGAAGGATTTTCTTTTTTTTTTTCTTTTTAATTTGAATTACTCCAAAAGTTAAACAAATCGCATCTTTTCAAATGCACAACGGATTTGTGTCAAAACTGATCTGCATCTCCTTCTTCTTCGGGTATATCAATATTGTCTTCTTTTCTTCCAACGTCTGCACCTCCTTCTCACAAGCCCAAGGTTTGAAAAATGTTTTTCTTCTTCTCCAACGTTTGTTGCTTTGTATTTTGTGGTAGTGAAAGAAAGAATTTTATTGAAATTAATCTCTCTTCTATCATCGACCAAATGGATATTTGCATAAGAGAGAAGATTATGTTGATAAAGCTTCAATGGTGGCTGAGTTTCTTTATTGGTTTTTATTATTTTTTTCCCTCTTTAGATGCTTCTTCTCTTATATCTTTAGCTTCCTTCTTTTGTCACTTTTGGCATTGAACTAGTTAACCTATTGACTTGTCCAGTTTTTATTAGTTTAATTGGGGTTTGACCAATTTGATCAACTTTTGACTAGTTTTTTTTGGTAATTTAGAGACTCAAACATATCAAAACTATGGCTAATTTATTAGCTTTTTGGTCTGACTTTTAAAATTATGAGTTATTGAGACAAGTATATGATTTCTCAATTAAATCATATATTTATCATATTATTATTAAAAATTATATACTTATTATAATTTAATTAAAGAATTTGCTGGTAAAGATATAAGAAATTACACCTGAATCTAATTCTATGAGTTATTGAGTTGATTTATAAATTCTATGACAAAGGGTACTTAATTCCTAGTTTTGTTTATCATAAACCAATTAGACATACTCTATACTTGTAATATGTTTTAAATTAAAAAAAAACTTTACACCTAAAAAAGAATAAGTCTTAATAAAAAAATTATTGTATAAATATTTTAATATTAGAAAGTAATTTTTATTCTCATTTACTAATATAATATTAAGTTTATAACATAGCATTGTTATTGCCTCTATCATTATTATTGTTATCACCTATGGCACCAACACACGTGGGCCTTGGTTGTGAATCATGGTAATAGAAATTAGACCATATCATATAGCATGAAAACAAAAACTTCAAATTTTATGTGATCTCTTTTTTGTCAAATGCAAATGGTACCAGTACTACTTGTTAAAGAAAGAAAATTGTAAGTGATTTTAAACTTGTAATAGAAAACTCTACAGCTTATAGTGAATAATGCAAATTAAGTTAGAAGATGTTTCTAATTTATCCTTGTCCACTTTTTTCTAAAATTTTTTTCACTAAGAGTTTCACCTCTCAAAATGCTATCTTGTTTTTTTAAAGTATAAATAATAATTTTAAAATTTGTAATAAATAATGTCTTTCAAAGTGTCTTTATAAAATGGCATTAGTTATTAACTTTATGCACTTACCTTTTTATATATGGGATAAATTTAAGATTTGAATCCTTTGCATTTAACAAGTAAATATATGATATTTATTTGGAGAGGGATAGAGGAAAAAAAAAAAAAAAAGAAATGAGTGAATGAAGTGAGCCCTGCATTTTTACTCTTTTGTATCACTTTCGTTTTTAAATGTCAAATGCACTATTGTAAAAAATTATAATCCATAACCTTATATGTATTTCTTATATTTTTATTATAAAATTTTTTAATTAAAACATGACAAGTGTATGACCTTCTAATAATAACATAATGAATATATAGTTTAATCAGAAAATCATATAATTATATGCAAAAATCATACATGTAGTATATTAGTATTAGAAAACTATACACTTATTATATTTTGATTATAAAATTTGATAATAAAGATATAAGAAAAAATATATAAATTTTTCCTTTACATATTCATAACACAAAATTAGTAAACAAAAATTTTCCTCTTTTTTTTTTTCTTTTATAAAATACAACACTCCACTGTATTGCCATTTTGACTAAAAAGATATATGATTTCCGACAGGGATGGACCGAAGTATTACATTTTAGGGGTAATCACCACTCTAAAAAAATTTTATACATTTTATATACGTATATAATAATATTTTTTAAAAAAATTTAAAGCAAATATTTTTTATTTTCTCCTTTAATTTTAAAGTCTTAAATAGATGCTTTTAAAAATATAACTTCTTCTTACATTAATCATAAAAGTAAATTTTATAAAACAAATATGAAACTTTTTCAAAAAACTTCTTATCTCCATTCTTTAAAAATAATTAATAATATATTCTTCACTCTCTACTTCTCACTCTTTCATAAAATTCTTTTATTTTGGTTTCTTTAAACATACTCTTTATTCATTGTAAAAATAGCGATTTACAATAAAATGAAAGATACTTTTTTGTAGATAATTTAACTATTTATATTAAGAAAGAAATTGCAAAAAATGTTATTATGGAGATTATAGATAAATTTCATGCAATTAAAAATTAAAAAAAGTTGTACTCCAATAACTAATATATAGTATATAACTTTTAGTATATACTTTCTTTGTATTATGACAGTCATATTTATTTTAATGTTATTATATTTTTTATTTTAAATTAATTTTATTATATTAATTTAATAAATACTTAAAATTGTATTTTTAATAATTATTAATGCTTATGTTAGATATAAGTTTTTACCTTCTTTATGAATTTTTCTAGTTGCATCGCTGACTTCCAATTTCTCCTTCATCTAAGCATCAAAACGATTAGGGCAGGTCAAAGTGATCTGGTCTACTTCCTTTAGTTGCTTCCGGTCGTCGATCTCACAAAACTCATCCGAAGGACCAAATTTAAGATACAATTATTGCATTCACCCTCCGGATCTGATTAAAGAAGAAAACAACTTCAAATTTGATATGATCTATCTTTTGTTTATTGCAAGTGGTACCATTGCCACTTGTTATTTTAAAAAAAAAAATTCTTTTAAGTGTGAACTTGTAAAAAAGTTTTGAACAGTTCAGCCAAAGTTAAAAGGTTGTTTCTAATTTATCCTTGTCAGGTATTTTTTAATTAAATTTGGACAATGAAACCAATATATATATATATATATATATATACAAATATACACAAAGATTGGAGGAAGTTAAGAAAAAATAATCTTGTAATTTATTAAATATATTTAATATGTTATGAAAAGAAATAAAAATATTATTCTATTAAATAAAAATAATGTTCAGATAAAAAGTTACAGGGAGAAAATGATCAAAATAACCAAAATAGCCCCTGGTTGGCTAACCGAACTATTTCTTATGTATTTCCTTCGAGAAAATCCAAGCAAAATATTGGAGTTTCAATTATGAAGGATGGTGCTTTTTGGCAAATGTAAGAGAAGAAGCAGAGAAGCCAATGATCTAGTGGATCAACTGGCACTCCCCCTCTCCTGTGAGAGGAGCATACAGGGTTCGATCCCACCCATGGCAGTGTGTGTGAGTGTGATGTGGGTGTGTGCTGTAGGTGCTTTGTAAAAAAAAAAAGAGAAGAAGCAGAGAAACGTGGAATCATTTATTTGAAGAATAAAATTCTTTTAATACTATTTAATGAAAATAATTTGCATATTGACACACCAAATGGAATACCACCCTATGTTAAGAGAAGGCTTCTTTGAAAAATGATTTTTGTTGTTCTTGATCATATCATTGATTCAAATCAACTAAAAAATCTATTTGGAGCATTTGGTTGCTTAGGATCTATAACAACTAGAAATAAGCAAGTAGTTGGTAAAAATATTGACCAAATATATGAGATTAAGCCATTGATATTTGAGTATGAAGTTGAACTTTTTATGTCGAAAGCTTTTGAGCAAAATTGTCCAGACATTGAGTGGATTGAGCTATCATAGATGGTGATTAGTTATGTTCAAGGCATTGCATTAGCTTTTAAGGTTTTGGGTTCCTTTCTTTATGGCAAGAGTAAAGAAGAATTGAAAGGTCAATTGAAGCAGTTGGGGAAAAAATGCCTTGTCCAAAATCGAGGATATGTTGAGATTGAGATATGATAGTATAGATCATGAAGAGAAAACATATTTTTATATATTGCATATTTTTTTAAAGGATATTCACAATATTAAATAATAGCTCTACTAGATGTTCGTAATTTTTGGATAATTATTAGGTTAAAAGTGCTTCAAGACAAAACTCTTATGACTAAAATCAAAGCTTGGGCATTTAAAATGTTGCTTATATCAATGCATGATCTAATACAAGAAGGGATAAAGAAATTGTTCGCAAAGAATCAATGGAGATTGTTGGAAAATATAGTCAATTATGGGATCTTAATAATATTTGTGAAGTTTTAAAAAACTTTACGGTAAGAGTAAAAGTTGTTTCATATATACTTTTAATATTTTCTTGTACGAAATATGGCTTTGAAAAACACTTTGCACTAAATACTACTTTTGTTTGCTAAGGGACTGAAGCCATTCAAAGCATAATTCTGGAGATTTCAGGAGCTGGTGAAGAGTTGTTCTTAAATCCTCAAATCTTTGTTAGGATACACAAGCTGAAATTTCTGAAATTTCTCATACACTCGTGCATCTACCTTAAAGCCTTGGATCCATACCAAATGAGCAAAGACTTCTTCATTGGCCTGGTTATCCTCAGAAGTCATTGCCTTCTACATTTTGTGCAAAAAATCTTGTTGAACTTGATATGACCCAAAGCAGTGTGAAAAAATTTCGGGATGGAGTCGTGGTACGTATAAGTATTCGTTATATATATGCATGATATAATTTTTGCTTTAATTAAAGTCCGAAAATAACAAAAATAACTGCTTTAACTCATTTAATATCTCTCTCCTTTTATTGGCATAGCCTCTTGTGAATTTAAAGAAAATTAACCGTAGTAAGTCTGAGTATCTTCTTAAGCTCCCCGATTTCTCTATGGCTTATAATCTTGAAGAGATCTCACTCTGCAATTGTAGAAACTTTAGTCTTGTTCATCCATCTATTTTATCTCTCCATAAGCTGGAGACATTGTATTTATCATTCTGCCCAAAGCTTACCAGTCTTCGAAGTGAAGTCCATTCAAGATCCCTCTGTAGACTCTATCTGCGTGGCTGCTCAAGACTGAAGGAATTTTCAGTGACGTTAGGGAGTATGAGAGTGTTGGATTTGTCAGGCTCAACCATTGAGGAATTGCCCTTATCCATTAGATGTCTCAGCAAACTTGAAGAGTTCTATCTACATAACTACAGAAGTCTCACGAATCTTTCAAGCAATTTAGTCAACCTGAGATCTCTTCACGGTCTTGATATTGTTGATTGCATACAACTTCGATCTCCAATAGATCTTCCACCATCCATTAAAGAAGTACTTGCAACAAATTGTACATCCTTGGAGACTGTACGGTTTACTTCAATGGCTGTTGATCCATTCAACAGAGGCCTGATAGCCCTTGGGTTTGGAAATTGCATAAAATTGGATGAACATATACTCAATGGTATTGGATTAAATGCTCATCTCAAACCTAATCAATTATGCATTTAAACAGATATCCCCAGAAGAACGCAAGATAGAGATGTTTCATTTTGTACCATTTGCCACTTACCTAGGAAACCAAGTTCCAGATTGGTTCAAGTATAGGTCATCACTGGCTTTAATAAGTATTACTCCACATTCCAAGCTTTAGGCCTTTGTTTTCTAGATGATTGCTGCTTAGTCTCCATTAGGAATTGACTATTCCCACGTCGGATTAGACTGCTTCTTGGATGGTGTGAGGTTCCAAGATTTCAGAACAGGGATCAATAATTTTCATGCTAAAAAATTGATTTTGAATCATGTTTGTCTATGGTACCATGAATCCCATTGCGACTGGATAAATGAAAGGATTTAAGAGAGCAGAGGCAGAAACATTACTCATGATCCAAAGGTTTCACTTAAATTCTATGCTACAAATTATCGGGGTAAGCAGGAGGAGGGTACCCGATATATGCCCCAGAACGCAACAATTTCATCAAAGAAATGGAGTTGGAGTTGGGTAATAAAGACAAGAGATGTCAAGATATTTATGACACAAAATGAAATTGGAGTTGGAGTTCCTGGCCTGCAACCATATCCTCCAACCAAGAAATTGAAGCAATTTGATCAGCCTACCCTCTTCCAATTGTAACTTAGAAGAAGAATGAAGAAAATGAAGGAAAATTTATCATCTTTTCAGTTTGGATCAGTTAGTGTGCATATTTAGAACATGGTACTAATTGTATTGTAATAAGTGTTAACATTATTTTAAGAATGGTATAGCTTGTTATGAGCGATTCTTTCCAAAACAGTTCCAGAGATGGAAGAGACTGGAAATGGCTCACCTCCTTCTCTTCCCTTTCTTTTTAAAGTATGTTTAGGTTAAGGAGAGTGGAAAAGAAGGGAAGAGAAGCAAAATTTTAATTTTGACTTTTTTTAATTAAAAAATAAATCTAATATTTTTTCCCCTAGAAATATATTTGGATTGAGAAGAATGAATAGGAATGGAAGAAAGAATAAAGTTTTTTTCTTTAAATTCAAATAACAGAAAATGTCAAAATTAAAATTTTACTTTCCTTCTCTTTTCTTTTCCATTCTTTTCAATTTTAATGTATCCTTAATTCCATAAGTAATATCTTAGTGGTAATCCAAAGGAAGGAGAGAAGGGGGAAAAAAAAAGGAGCTTGAATGGTGTTCCTCTATTTGGAGCAATTAAGAATATGAAGATGTGGAGGTAATAAATGCAAATAGATAATAGAACCCTGTTAGTCAAATAGATACTGTCCTTATAGTCACGGGCATTTGACTTGGATTTGCTTTTGATTCTGATGCTTGTTCTTCCTTCTTTCTAGTTGTAGTAGACTTGTTCGTTGAATTGATAGCTTGTAGTTGTGATTTTCTTGCTAATGATAGTAACTTTTTTGCACAAGTAGGTGTGACTTAGTAATTTCAATTGTAATGAGGCATTTTAGCTGTCATTTGAGCATTACTAGTAACTATATAAGAGCTTTTCATTTTATTTCTTTATTAGGAAAATAATATTTAAGGATCTTAACTTTATAAAATTGACATTGAACAACGTTAAAAACTAAAATTCTTTTAAAAACTTAAAGAACATAAAATCTACCTTACAAAGACGAATATAGACTAAGTATAACTTCAGAAAATATCAATGGCAACTGTCGAAAGAAAAAATGTTAATTTTGAAAAAAGTGTTAGTAATTTTTATATATTCATTAAGTGATAACTTTAGAAAGATTATTGTAACTTTAAAAAGGCCATGATATAACTTTAAAAAGTAAAAGTAATAATTTTAAAAAGTATAAATAGTAACTAATGTTATTAGAATTAGATTGAATTAATCGATTCAATTGAAAAATCGACTTTTTATCTAGTCTAAAAATCTCTTAGAATTGACATGTTTTAGAATCGGGTTGAACCAGCCGAATGAAAACCGACTCAAAATTCGTAGTTGAATAGGTTTGCAACATCTTCTTATATAATCTAGCAAAATTGTATCCGCCACATCTTGACCCTATCCTCCTGGCTTGATCACCGCTGCACCTTGCCAATAAGACCAACAAATGACTTCAGCTCATAGAGGCAATATTTAATATAAAAACTTATCTCCATTTTAGAAAATGGAACAAAGTTCTATTTCGCGTCTTGAACGCCTGCCCTCCAAGATGCAAATGTTGCACTTTCACCATTGAATCAAGATTGAGTTTTGCTGAGGAGGCGCAATATTTAATACAAATACTTATATTTCTATTTTAGCAAACTAAAACAATTATCTTATAATTTGAATCTCTAACCTTTGAATTGATAAACTATATCTTTATTATTGAGTCATTATTATAGTTTTGTTTATAATTATAAAATTTTAATATAATAGATTAAAAATAAAAAATTTTATATAATTTTTATTAAAATTGTATAAAATTTAAATATTATATCATATTTGATATATTTTTATGTATAATTAATAATAATATGTTTTAAAATTTATTAATATTTACTTATTATTATTTTTATTATATTATATTTTAATATATAAAATAAAATTATATATATATATATTTAATTATCACCGGTTTAACTATATTTGACTCTGGTTTAACCACAGTCAAACCAATAAATTTTGAATCAATTTTCATTAATTCAATAATCGATCCGATTTTAAATAATAACTAAGTGATAATAATTTTTGCATTTCTATCCCTGTGGTTGTAAAGATTAATAATACACTTGTAATTTTAAGAAGCAGGAATAGTAATCTTAAGAAGTATAAGTAGTAATTAAGTAGTAGTAATTTTCATATTTCTATCAAATAATTGTAACAAATCGAAAATACCCTTATAACTTAGGAAAAAGGAGTGATAACTTTGGAAAAAATTGGGAGTATTTTCGTTCTTGTAAGATAGATTTTAGATCATTTGGACCTTTAGAAAAATTTTAATTTTTAAGGTTATTCAATGTCAATTTCACAAAGTTTAGATCTTTATATGTCATTTTTTCTTTTTTGTTTTTCGTTGAAATGATTTCTATTCCTCTAGTTATAGACCTAGGGGTTCAAGCAAAAATATTGAATTAATCTTCGCTAATAGCGGCTATAGAAGGGCTGTTATAACGTGTAATCAAAAGGTTGCTTTGCATTTGTGATTCATTTATATTTATGTATTATAATAGCATAACAAATTTTGCGATAAAATTAAACTCGTTTATACGAGAATCATGAATATATTATATTAGCATCACAAAATTGTTGAACACTACATTAAGCCATGAAAAACATAAAATAAGAAGTGTATGTCGTAATAGTATTTTGACTATCACATTAATTTGCAATAAGAAAAAATGAGGTTAAAATTATTCTTTTGATTTTTGTAGTTTTTTCTTAATTTTTAATTTAATTTTTATACTTTAATATTTTGTAAACATGTCCTTATAATTTTAAAAAAATTAACTTAATTTTTATCATTAAACTTTTGTCTATTTGTTGTTAAATCTTATTAATATAAGTATCTATATATCATTTTGATATTCTAAATATACATTATATATGTAATGCACTGTGCTGCGTGCAGCCCATATGTTAAAATAATTTTGGTAAGGATGCTTGAATTATACACATTTAGAATGCAAAGATGACATTAACTATGTTAGCAAAATTTAGTGGTATATTAATGGAAGCTTACAAATAGCAACTAAATTAAAAACTTTGAAAGTTATAGGATTTAAATTACAAATTTTTAAATAATAAGAATTAAAATAAAAATTAACTGAAATTATAAAGAGAACAAAATTTTAACCAATTTATATACTCGTGATATAGTTAAATTAGCTAGTCTTATTCTCCTAAATTAAAAAAAAAAAAAGACCTATACATAACATAAAATGAGAATTTTGAGTAATTAGGAGTAAAAGGTTATTTGTCAAATCTATATTAAAAAAATCTATTTGTCCATGAAAAAAAAGTATTAAAATTATATTTGTTTTTCTTAAAGTTTCCAAAAAATAAAGTTGCATCCTTATAATTTTAATTTATATATACTAGAATCTTCATTGAAGTTTATAAAATTTATATTCACAGCCACTTATAAGAACTATAATTTATGTGGAAATATTAGCTTGATATCTTGGCTATATATATATATATATACACACGAGTAAAAGCATAGATGCTCCTTAAGTTTTATTAAAATTAGATAAATTTTTTATAATTTTAAAATATATACAGATTTCTTATGAAATAAAAAATTGCTATATCCTTTAATCTAATTTTATATTTTTTTGATCTAAAATGCCTTTTATTAATCTAAATATATTTTTTAACTAAAAAATTTTTTAAACGAAGGACATTTTGATAAAAAAATTTTAAAATTTCACTAAAACATATAATAACTTTTTTTCTAAAAAAAATTTATATATATTCTAAAAATAAAAAAAGATCAACACACGCGCATACATACACATGCATATATCTATATCTATTGTGATACAAAATCAAAATCACCAACATACCAAAGTGCTTGTTGTATTTGATTAAATCATTGAAAATTTTTATGATAAAAGATACATTTAGTATTAAAAGGGTATAAGTTTTGTTAATAATTAATCCACTAGTAGAGATGAAATTTTTGTATAAAAAAATTAAAAAGAGTCTAAATGTAAATTCCAAAGAGAGAAAATAATATAATTTAGAAAAAAATGCAAAAGCGTTTTTTTAAAATTTGTTTTACTAATAAATATTCCATTTAACTTTTAAAATTGAAAAATAAGTCGCTCAACTATTGCTGTAATTTACTTAAAACACATCGCCACATATTCATCCTAATGTGATGAGAACCTTGAAATTATGTTTACTATCACCGTCTTTGTAAAATTATAAAGAATCTTTTTATACGATATAAAAGTTATTAAAAAAACAAATAAACATAGGACAACTAATCATAACAAGTCAATAATTTTTTCCCTATCATATATCAGATAAAAAGATCTAAAATCTTAACTTTGTCTGAACGACTTAATTTTAATAAGACAACACAAAATTAAATTGATCGAGTTGTGTCTAATAAAGTTAACATGAACATCCCAACCTATGCAGAAAAAAATGATAAAATATTAACTTATTTTGTAATAAAAAAAATCTATAACACACATGAAACCTTTACGTGAGTTTTGTCCAATTTTTTACCATCTTATTTGTTATGTGCCAATGACTAGGGACATTGTTCAATATTTGTTTCAAGAGATTATAATAATTTACAAACTATAGTATAAGCTTGATAAATTAATAAGCTCAATTAAATCATATTTTTGGCTGATTTGAGACTAACGTGATAAATTAATAATTTTTTTAAATTTATGATACATTTTATAAGAAACACATAAATCCCGACTATTATAAAAATTAATGATGCTTTTATACGTCAAAATTATATATATACATGACTAAATTAGGAGGCCCTTGTGAAATATGACTTCAGTGATCCTTAGTCTCCTCTTGAAGTTGATGTCCCCTCCAATTTCATATCCAACATTTTTCAGTGCATTAAGAAGCTCTGTTGTAATGTTCTTGTATTGCAAGAGAAAATTATGCAATATGATCAGTGCTCTGAGTGCATCTTTGCGCGAGACAAGCTCCAGTACAAGACTATGGGATTTTGACTCAAATATATTTCAAAATAAAACAAAATAAATATATAAATAATATCAGAAACAAAATTTCAAAATATATAAGAGAACCTTTATTTTAATAAACGCGGAGCTTGTGGCTTCGCATTTATTTTTTATTTTTTTAAAATAATATTAAAGGAGATTCTGCATTCTTAGAGGTTTTTTTAATAAATTTTTTTTATTTGAGGTGCCTCTGCACCCTTTTATTTTTTAAAAAAATTAATTTTTTTTTCATAAAGACTTTTAAAAGCCACTGACCGAGAGTCAGTGACTTGTCAAGTGGCTTTCTTTTTAGATATTTTGAGTATTTGTTTCATTTTTTAATTGTTAACAGATTGTGCTATCTTTTTATGTTTTTAATTTTGATTACATTAACAGATTGTGTTATCTTTTTTTTTTTTTAGTTTTGATTATATTTGCTTCTTTTTTAATAGATTAATTGTTTATTTTTGCTCATATTTTTTTAATTTTTAACAGATTGTAATATTTATTTTTTATTTTGATTACATTTGTTTCTTTTTTAATAGATTGATTATTTGTTTCTGCTCATATTTGTTTTTTATTTTTAACATATTGTGACATTTTTTTTGTTCAATTTTGAGTACATTTGTTTCTTTTTTTTAATTTTGATTATATTTGTTCATTTTTTAATAGATTGATTATTTGTTTCTGCTCACATCTTTTTTTAATTTTTAACAGATTGTGACGTTTATTTTTTTTAATTTCGATTACATTTGTTTCTTTTTAACAAATCGATTATTTGTTTCTTCTCATATCTTTTTTTAATTTTTCCTTCTTATGTGCACGTACACTCTCATTTTTTAGGGTTTATTATAACATTCTTTGTATTTTTTTATCTCTAATCATTTTAATATATTATATTTGATTATTATTTACACACAATAAAAATTCATAATGAGTAGAATAAAAGAGATTATATGTATTTATACAAATTAAAAAATTTATATTAATGAAAGAACAACATTTATCTGTGGTAAGCCAAAATTGTTGAATTGTATATTTAAATCTATAATAAGTAAAATACTTCTTTTTTTTAGCCAATATCAATTTATATTTTAATCAATTAATACATTTATTCAAATATACATTTACACATAATATATATATTATTTACTTTTAATTTGTAATATTTTTAACAAATTTAACTAATAATTTAAAAAAATTATATTTACATTCTAAACAATAATTTTACATTAATTTAATTATCTAATAAATAAATAATATTACTTCTTTTGTATAAATTTAATTTTATACACATTGTTATATTTCATTTACAATAATCTTATTATATACATTAACAATAAAAAAAATTAAAATATTCTCTACAAATTTAAACAAATAAATTAATATTTCTCAAAATAAAAATATTTGAGAATTACAAAAATTAAAGATTTATATATAAAAATTAAAAATTATATTTCTCAAAATACAAATAAAAATAATTTATTTCTTAGTTAACAAATATTATATGAATTTCAAAATAAATGAATTACAAATATTTTAAAAATAAATTATTATAAATTAAAAAATGAAATACATTATAATTTTTAAAAATTACAACTTTTAAAAATTTAGATTGGTATGATATAAAAAGAATTAATTTTTTACAAAGTAAAAAAATAATTTACAAATTACTAAACATATAAAAAAATTATTATCAATTTTTATAAAAATATATCAATTATAAATTATAAAAAAATATAAAAAATTATATAAGGACACGAAACTACAAGCTTCTCATCCCTTCAAATATAAAAATAAAAATAAGTTAATAGAGATATGGAACTCCACGTCCCTTAAAATCAATATATGTATAACAGGGATGCGGAGCCTATTTTCATTAAAAAAATTTGTAAAAAAAAATTATATATACAAGGAAATACCTTTTTTAGTTATATATATCTTTATTTTTTTATTTTTTATATATATACGTCAAAAAGCTCAAGATTATCATCTTTAACTTCATCTTCATCATTTTCCATGACGTTATTAATACTTTGCTTGATAAATTGATAAAATATTAATTTTCATATGAAATAATATATCAATTAATTAATAAATTTTCATGGCCTCAAAAATATTTTATTAAAGTTCAACTGTATCATTATTCTTAAAAAAAAGGGGCAAATGCTTACCAATGTCCTTATGTGACTAGGTTGTCACTTGATGATGAAATTTTACCCTTACTATGTGTTTATGCAAAACAAAGGGATTGTTATTAGACTAAATGGATATACAAAATAACATTCATGATATCTAAACTAAAAGAAATGGAACAAACACATACTTTTAACCATTGCTTCCCTTCTTTGTTTTGGATGAAAGTTTTATGAGTGCTAAGACTATAAGGAGTGCTTCTAAACTCTAGTTATCACTAAATAATAGTTATGTTTAGAAACTGTGTTAATAAAGTTTGGGGACCCTTATATTTGTAGCCAAAATTTCAACGATAATTTTCATCAAATTACCAATGAAAACACAATGTTCACTAAGATGGCATATGACACATTCTAAACTAATCCATAAAGCCCACGATTTTTGGACCACAAGGAGGACCGTTGCAAGTGAACATGGTTTGTTACCACGTTTAGTCATGCAACGTCTTACATTCTTCCACTTGGTTTAAAAATTATTATACATACTGGCTTCTTAAGATTCAAATGTTCAACTAAAACCAAATGTACAAATCATAGCAGTAGATCCTCTGTAGATAAGTAATACCTTCTATGAATTACAACGCATTTATTTCTTAATCCATTTTATTTTAACTTTATGAATAAGCCATATGCTTATTCTAAGTTCTTTTAATGTCGTTATTCTCAAATATAATGTATAGGCATAAAAATAAGAAAACAACTTAAAATAAATAAGGGTTTAGTATAAATGATATACATCAATAATTTAATGTGGAAATAAGTCTCATTTTAGATATATGATCCCTAAACACTACTGGTGGCATGCCTTTTATTAAAGGATCAATTGTCATCAACTCAATACTAATGTATTCAATGTTAATTTTATTTTCCTTGACACGTTGTTGAATAGCTAAATATTTAATGTTAATATACTTACTTCAACTTTCACTTTTATTATTCTTAGCTAAAAAAATAGTAGTTGAATTGTCACAATATATTTTCAATAGCCTAGAGATAATGTCGACGATTTTAAGCCTAGATATAAAGTCTTTAAGCCAAACATCATGCGAAATTGTCTCAAAACAAGATATGAATTCTGTCTCTATAATAGAAATAGCAATTAAAATTTGCTTTATGCTCTTCCAAGATATGGCTACTTCGGCTAATAAGAAAATATAGCCTGATGTTGATTTCTGTGAATCAACACATCTAGTGAAATCTAAATCTAAGTAGTTAATTTCCTCAGGGTTCTCAATTCATCTATATATCAGCATGTAGTTTTTGGTATCCTTAAGATACATCATTATCTTCTTTGCAACTCTCTAATAATCTATACTTAAATTACTCTAATATCTGCCTAACATTCTAACCACAAATGCAATGTTAAATCTTATATAAACTTGAGCATACATAGGGCTTCCAATAATAGAAGCATATGAAATGTTATGCATTAGTTTCCTTTTGGAATCATTCTTTGGACACTGATTCAAATTGAACTTGTCACCCTTTGCAATGGATGCCACACTTAATGAATAATCTTTCATCTGAAATCTCTCCAAAACCTTATTAATATAGGTTTCTTGTGACAGACCCAAAATACACTAAGTTCTATCTTTATGGATTTTGATGTTAATGACATAAGATGTCTCACTTATATCTTTTATATCAAAATTCTTAAAGAAATATTATTCGACCTCATATAACAACCCCTTAACATTGGTTGCAAGTAATATATTATCTACATATAGTACAAGGAAACAAATTTTACTTTCACTGACCTTTTGATGCATATACTGATCCATGATGTTCTTCACGAATCTATATAAAGAAATAACATCATGAAATTTTAAATACTATTGATAGGAGGTGTATTTCAATCCATATATAGATTTCTTAAACTTACACACCAAATGTTCACCAATGCTAGAAGAGAATCATTCAGGTTGTTTTATATATACCTTCTCCTCCAATTTCCTATTGAGGAATGCTATCTTCACATTCATTTGGTGCAGTTTTAAGTCAAAATGGGTAACCAATGCCATTATTATATGGAAAGAATCTTATATATAGGAGAAAAAGTTTTTGTGCAATCAATTCTTTCCTTTTGAGTGAATCCTTTAGCCACGAGTCTCACTTTATATCTCTCAATGTTGTCTAATGAGTCTCTTTTTGTCTTATAGACCCATTTGTATCCAATGGCGTTAGAACCATGAGGTAATTTGAAGAGATCCCAGACTCCATTACATGCTATAGAATCCATCTCTTCTTTCATAGCATTGTGCCATAATTCAAATTCTTTGCAACTGATGGCTTGTAAAAACGTTTCAAGGTCATCCTTGACTCTTACATTGTAATCAAATTTTTGTAAATACACAACACAATTACTAGGAATTATTAACCTCCTCATCCTACTTGATCTTCTTAATGTTGACTTAACATTCTCTTGGGGAATATGTTGTTCAACTAGTTATTCAATAGTCCCTAGAGGTTGTTCATTAACCGAATCAACTTGGTCATAGTTAATAAATTATAGATCTTAAATAATAGGTTATTCAATGTCGCTTTGAACTTGATGGGCATGAATCACAATTAATCTATTACTTGATGTAGGGGCTTGAGTATCAAGTTGATCATTTTTAGAACCTAAGTTTTGAGTCTAATTACTCTTATTGATCAAGCCATTTTTAAAAAATTTTGCATTTCTTGATTCCACAATTCTAGTGTTATGAGATGGATAATAAAATTTGTAACCCTTAAACCTTTTAGCATAGCCTACGAAGTAGCCATTGATGGTCCTTGGATCTAACTTCTTTTCATATGGATTATAAACCCTTACCTCAGCTAGGTGTCTCTAAATGCGTATATGTCTTAAACTTGGTTTCCAACCTTTTCATATCTCAAGTGGCGTCTTTTCAACAATCTTAGTTAGAGCTTGGTTAAGAATATACATAGTTTAGAGCTAGCCAACATGGTCTTCATCATGTCTAATGATATTCCATTTTTTCTTTTAGCTACACCATTTTAGTCTGGTGACTTATATATGGTGTATTGGACAACAATCTCATACTTTTAAAGAAATCGAGCAAATAGACCTAATATTTGTCCATCTTCAATGTATTTACCATAATACTCTTTACTTCTATCTGATCTCACTATTTTAATTTGTTTACCACATTGTTTCTCCACTTTTGCCTTAAATATCATAAAGGCATCTAATGCCTCATTCTTATTATTGAGCAAATAGATATATATGTATTGTGAGTAATCATCAATAAAGGTAATGAAATATTTTTTATTATTAAAGTCCAAATCTAGATTACAAATATCTATATATATGATTTTTAATATGCTAGAACTACTCTTAACACTTTTCTTGGTCTTCTTAATCTGCTTTCCCTTGATGTAATTTACACAAGTGTTAAATCAGTAAAGTCAAAAATATTGAGTACGTTATCTTTTACTAATCTTTTCACATTTTTTTTGAGATATGACTAAGTCTACAGTGTCTTAACATAGATGAATCTTCATGAGTAACATTTCTTTTAACACCTATACTATTAGAAACATACATTGAATCATAAGAGCTACTATCTTGTAATTGAATTTGGAATAGACTATTGCAAAGTATACCATTGCCAATAATATTAGATTTATAAAATAATTTAAATCTATTACTTGAAAATTCAAAGTAATGTCCCAACAGTACAAGTTTAAAAATAGAAATCAAATTTTTAAAGAAACTTGGTACATAAAATATCTTCTCTAAATTCAAAACAAAACCAAACTCAAGAACTAATCTACATACTCCTATGGCTTCTACAATTGAACCCATCTTATTTCTTGAATAAATGTATTGCTCACTGCCCACTAGTTTCCTTTGGTTTAGAAAGCCCCGCAAGTTATTAGAGACGTAAATTGTTGAGTCAGAATCAATTAATCATGTGTTACTATTAGCATCTATCATATTATGTTCATAACAAAAATATGAGATTGAGTTATCTTCTTTTAAAGCTAATATTTGAATTTGACATAATTCATCTTCATGTGTCCCTTCTTTTTGTAGAAGAAATACTTAAACTCTTTCTTAATGTCCTCATGGATGGGTACCTTGTCCTTTTCTTTTCCCTTGGCCTTTCTTTTCTTCTTTTCTTGTGTTATTGTATTTGTACTTTCACCCATCTCTGCTATGAGCTTTCTTTCTTTTTGTACATACATGGTTAGAAATTTATTAATTGATTATTTCTCCTTATGTGTGTTGTAAGAAATTTTGAAAAGCCTACATTGTTGCAGTAGAGAATTAGAGATGTAATGCACAAGAAAGATTTCGACATCTCAACTGCGAGTGTTTTCAATTGAGTCATTGTATCTCTTGTTTGCATGATGTGCTCTCGCACATCATTTATGTCGATAAGCTTTATGGATGATAACTTTGTCATTAGAGTGCTTGCCAAAGCATTATCCGAGGGTTCAAACTATTCATTCATAGCCTTGAGCAAATTTTGAATGTTTTAATGCTCTCCAATTGACTCACAAATAATAGCAGATATTTTAGTCTTGATATATATCACAATAAGGTGATTGGATCACTCCTAACATTTATAAAGGTTTACAGCTAATGCATTATTAGTATTCATAGGTTTAAAAGGTTCATCCTTTTTTATTGCATCATTAACATCCATCCACTCAAATTGAAAAAGTATTTTCTCCTTCCAAATATTATAATTATCTTTAATTAATTCAAAAATTTAAAAATTAGAGATATTCAAAGGTTAAAAAGTTGCATACATTTACATTTTATGTAAATAATTTGAGGCAAATAAATATTCTAAATGGCATGTCATGCTAATGTTATGCATGTTTATTCCAACTATAAGCCTAGTAATAAATAAAACCACTTGTGGATTAAGTTTTATTTAATTAGACTCATATACTAATGATAAAACTAGCAAATTATTTCCCTTATCTCAATCTTTGTGGGAGAATTAAGTTAAAGGAAAATTTACTATTTCACCCTAATTAACCATATATAATATGATAACATTCTTGTAGAATAATAATTATCATATTAAATATATTAATTACAATTGATGTCATTTTTTCTTTATGTGATCTTAAATTTAATCTTAATAATTAAATTCTTAATATACAATTTTGGGATAATTAAGGGTGTTATGGCTAAATTTTAATTAAACTAAATTATACATATTATATGACATCAAAATTAAATGCATGAATATGTCAAAAAATGTATAAACAAGTATCACATAATGAGAAATAATTAATCGATTGATCAACTAAGCCAAATGTGACTAATTCATTAATTTGTATTCTCAAATAATGTTTAAGAATCATTTTACTAAAATTAGGCATAAAAATTTTTGTAGTCACAAGAAATTTTGACAATAAATTTATAAATATTGCCAAATATTAACATAGTTGACTAAAATTAACTAACTAAAAAAATTTGGTCAAAACAAAATAGCATTCAATTATTGCTAATTTTTCTATGCAAAACAGGTGTAAAATTATTTTGCTAAAAAATTAACCTATTTAAATAATTTTGTTTAAAAACGGTTATATTAACCCAAAGGTGAACACTTCATATATAGAAAAGTCCAAATAAAAATTATTTTTAATAAATATATTTTTTTAAAATTTGAAATATTATCAATGACGATAGCCACAGCAAGACTAGCAATGGTGTGGCACTCAATCCACACGATCCCAAGTTCAAGTCCACAAAGTGCCAGTTTCTATAAAGTATTTTTTTAATTGAAATCAGAACAACTTAATAAGACAAAAGCCCAGTATAAAATAAAATAAAACAAATGGCCTCAAGTCCAAAAGCCAAAGGCCCAAATAAATAGCTAACTTAGCATCTTTTTAAGTGAAACAGTGCATTTCTTCAACCTTTCGTTGGGTCGCATAACCTAATCCTACCTTAAGATAGACCCAACAGTTGACCCAATTGTTTTTAGTATTTCTAAGCTCCATTTTGGGTGGTTTAAAAGTCCATTTTCATTTGAATTTTACGAAGATTGAGTTTATAATATCAAACTGATAAAAAATAGCTCTAAAAACCAACATAAATAAGCACAATAATTGGTAAGTTTGACCTTGAAAAACTTAGTAAGGCAGAGGCATTTCTTGCTTTGATACCAACTATTAAACTAAATGGATATACAAAATAGCATTCATGATATCTAAACTAAGAGAAATGGAATGAAAACATACCTCTAGAAATTGGTTTCGTTCTTTATTTTGAATGGAAGTTCTGTGAGCACTAAGATTGCAAGAGGTGCTTTCAAACTCTGGTTATTACTAGATGATGGTGTTATACTCAAAAGCTATGTGTTAATCGAGTTTGGGGACCCTTATATTTATAGTCGAAATTCCCACAATAATTTCCATCAAATTACCAATGAAAACATAACGTTCATTGAGATAGGGTGTGACAGGTTCTAAACCAATCCACAAAGCTTACAATTTTCTGGCCACAATGAAGATCGTTGCAAGTGAACGTGGTTTGTTACCACGTTTAGTCTTGCAACGCCTTAGAGTTGTTCCTCTAGACAATTCATTGATTAAATCATTGATGCCTTTAACAAAATGGTTGACCCTATTACTTTGCATCACTATACCAATGCTTTTGACACCATGATTGACACTATTTATATTTCTATGAAGAACTTAAATGTCACATACATTATGGGTTTGGTCATAAAAACATGGTGGCCCTCAAAGAGTGATTCAAAAGCATCTATGTTACAAAAGACATTGCAGACACCTACAATTTGAACTTAAGCATGTTTGTCAAGCACAATGAACATCATGATGGAGAACAAGAAAAGTCATACTGTACGTTTTAGGTTGTTTGCTATATTAGTTTTCCTTTAAATTAACATAATCTACCACGTGGAATCTAACGAGGCAACTTTTAGTTTGACATATCAACTTTTGTTAATAATTTACTAGAATTACTAATAAAAAGAGATTATCTATATAATATTAAAAACTTAATGGAATTCAGGGTTACAATTTAAAAATAAAGAGGTTTTTCTGCGCCTAATCCAAAATTCAAAGAAATTATGTGTCTTTTAGCCTATAAATTTAGTTCAATTATAATTTTGATAAAAGAAATATATATTTTGATACCTTAAAGATACATGTGTAAGCTATTTGATAACTGAATCTAAATCTTTAAAAGTTTTTTATTTGGTATTCAATTATCTTTAGAACATATATATATAGGACTTGTTTTTGTCTTTTTTTTTTTTTTTTAAATTGACAAGGAACTAATGAGTAGTGAGTAAAATCTTTTAAAACTAAATTATGTACGTTTAATACTTTGTCACCAAATAAATGACATATGCGCGCCCACTTGTGTGCACACACACATGTACACATACATATTAAGGGTAAAAAGTACCTTTTTTAAAACTTTAAAATACAAAGTTATCTTTTAAGATGTATGTTTCAATTTGAATCGTGGTACAAACAAATAAAGAGCCATATTCTAATTGTTAAGAAATAGAGTAGACTGCTTTTTTGAGCTTATTAGTCTAGGGTCTTGAAGCTAGATTCAAGTCCTTTTCCACTCTATTATAAGAGGATTCCTATTTATACAATATTAAAAAAAATTAAATTAATGATGATGCTCACATCAAGTAACTTAATAGATTGTACCATTGAGTGTTTTGAGCATTGGTAAAGTGGATTTGATCATTTTGGATCTATAAGACTCTTATGCAACCTATAACAAGGTATTTATCATTAAAAAAACATTTATTGTTTTATATTTATTGTTGTAAATTAATATTTATCCTTTTAGAGTTTAGGATTTAGTGGCTTTTAAGATTTAGGATTTAAAATTTTAGGGATTAGGAGTTTGTTTTTTATGTTTATGCTTTAGGATTTTTTTTTTTAGAGTTTAGGATTTATGTTTTAAGACTTAGAGTTCAGGATTTTAACATTAAGACTTTAAAATTTAGCATTCTGAGTTTAGGGGTTTAAGATTTAAGTTTACAAGGTTTAAAGGGTCTAGGCTTCATGGCTTTGGAGTTAAATTTGTGGTATTGATAAATATTAATTATATTAATGATTATTATGTCCTATTTAGTACATAGAATTGTTTTTAATGAAATTGGAAGAGGAATAAAAATGTGAATAAAATGAAATAATTACATTTAATATAATATAGAAAGGAATGAGAATGTTATTCAATTTGCCTATTTAATTAGATAAAAATAGTGTTAGAATAGAAAAAATTGATAGAAAAAATACCTTTACTTAAAAAAATAATAAGAAAATAATGATAACAAAAATATAATAGATTTTTCATAAATTAAGTACAATAATTTCTTTCAACTTGAGTGCTTATTTGAAAGAAATGAATTCTATCCCCCTTTCCTTCAACTGGAGGCTACCAAATGAGGCATTATTTTTAAAAGTTTGGAATAATTATTAAATATTATACATGAATAATAATTAAAAATAATTTTTTATCACAAAAGAAGGAAACTGATTAGCATTTTTAAGAACATTTATTACTCTTTAAGCAATACTGCTAAATAACTGAGTAACTAGACCCAAAATATATAAGAAAAATTACAAATAAAGATCCAAATTTAAAAAATATTATTTTGCAGACCTGTTATCATTGTTTTAAGGTAAATATTGATTTTAATTAAAATTAGATATACCTAATAACAATAAGTCTTTTAAAATAATATTTTTTAAATCTAAATCCTTATTTATAATTTCCCCAAATATATTGCCCATGCAAAGACTACTTCATTTACAAAGCTCAAAACGTCCAACCAAAAATGATGTGCCTATTTTCATGTCAAACGTGCCCAGCCCTACTCTATGATTTACCAACTCAAAACCTATATATTCAGAAGACTTCCTCCCTAAATCATCTATTTCCTACTTTGGCTTCGATTCGATTCGATCCCTCTATGAAACCCGTTAGAAGCTCCCTTCCCTTTCGTTTCCTCTTCCTTCTCCTCCTCTCTCTCCCCCTCCTCATTTCCCATAATCCCCAATTTGTCCGTTTCGCTGAGGGCGCAAAGCGACGAGTCCACATCACTGATGATTTGGACGACGTGATCGACGACGAAGAGGACGATGCTTGGAGAGAATGGGGCAAGAAATCGACACCCTCTTCCGACTTCAATCTGCCGCCGGAGGATTTGTCCAAGATGGACATCTCGCAGATCCAAGCTGAGATGGCCAAGCGCCAATCTGGTCCGGCAATCGGATTCGTTAAGCTCCGGCCAGGGGTTCGCCGGACTCCGGTTAGCACATTCGCTTGTACCCCTTTGTTTTTATGGCTGGATTGAGGCATGAATTTGAATTGGATTTCTGATTTCGCTCGTTATGCTTACTGGGTTTCGGATTTGCACCATGGAGTTGGAGTGGGGTTTTGTTTCTGGTCTTTGACCTCCCTGTTTTGCAATCTTGAAGTGAATCTCAATCTAGTGAGAATAGTAGTAAATTGAATGTATGGCGATTGATTTCGCTAATTAGCTTTGACGATGTTTCATGACCTAACGAGCAGCAAGTGTACTGGCTGGCATGAAAACTACGGAATACTTTTACTGCAACGTGACAAAATATGTAGTATTGTAGTGTTAATTTTAAGTGTGATGTTGTGTGTGATACTAGTGACAAATACCTATTAGCTCTGGTTTTGAAGTATTAGTGCTTTATAATCCCATGAGAAACCGAGCTCAGGGCTTAAGAATATGGATCTGCCATTATGTTTTGTTCTTGGGATAGTGGAATTATAGGGAGAAATTTTTATTTATCTAAGGTTGTGATAGTTTTGATTTGATGTTGGAACTTTGGAACCTTATGTCTACTGGTTATCAGTGGTTTGTATCCATATTGGATATATAGTTTGAAGGTGTGAAGTTGTAGCTTGCTTCCTGTTGAACATTCAAGAGAAGCTTGAACTTTGAATTTCTAATTTTCCCTGTGATACCTTATAGTTTACATTGTAATAGAAAGATATTTTTACGCTTAATTTCAGGAAATGGTGGGGAACATTGCAAAGAAATGGACTGAAATTATGAGAACTGGAGCTGTTGGAGCTAGGTTCATGGGTGTTGATCTGAATACAGTCATGCTCAACATGGAAAGAGGCAAAGACATTGAAGAAGTATGTCATTTCTTCTCCCTTGGTTATTTCTTTTTGATTTCTTGTCTTTTAATTTTAAATATAAATAACGAAGACAATAGGAAGCAAAAGAAACTGCTTGTACTGATTATTCATGGCAATCCGCAAACTGCTATCCTTTTCTTCATTATTATGCTCCTCACCAAAAATTACATAGCGTGGTCTTCCCTGTCCAGTTAGAACAACAATAATAACAAAGTCTTTTTTCACTAAGTGGAATTTTTCACCAAGTGTGATTGGTTACATGACTCAATCATCACTATAAAATTAATATATCGATGATCCATGTCATACAAATTCGATAAAATTTTACGTTAACTATTAACTGTCTAACATAATTCTTTTCTTTTTTATGAACTTAAGACCGATTATGAAAAATGATTTACGTCAAAATTCAGCATAGGCAAAGTTCCTATCCTATTAGAAATCAAGATAAATTTTGACCAACGAATCTTATTTTCTCCTTGCCCTTCTATCTGTGATGAACTAGTTTAAGGATATGTTTGGATTGAAGAAAATGAGAGAAAATAAAAGCTCTGATTTAGACATTTCCATTGATTCAGATTTGAATCAAAGATTTAGTTCCTTTCTCTTCTTCATTCCCTCCAATCCAAGCATAAGATTCAAGTTTAGAGGAAACGGATGGTAAATAAATTTTCTGCATCTTCAGATTTAGGCTGGAATGAAGCTTTTAAGTTTTATCCATATATTCTCATCCTCATATTATGTTATCAGTTGAAGGAGTTTATCTTGAACGAACCAGAGGCATATGAGATGAAGATTGGGGAGCAAGTTTTTCGAAGACCTGAAGATCCTCCTCTGGATGAGGTTATAGAGAGGCTTAGAAGTGAGAAAAACAAAGCAGATAACGCTGGTCCTCAGGAAACTGATAGACAAATGAAAGAGGAGTTGTAGTTGAACGGTATAGCTATCATTCTCAGAAGCTGACATGAAGAAATTGTTGTGTCATCTTTTCCGAAGCTTAACCACCATGTCTATTAATCTTACAGTCCCCGACTCTCTAACTCTTCAACATTTTTTAAGTATACAGACTGCTTTTTTGTTATATATCATTAATCAACTTTCCAGCATTTGGCAAAACTTTGATAGATAAAACCCACTTCTAGGTGAAAGACTGAAAGTAGTTATGGAATTACTTTATACACACACACACACACTTAGTACTGTAATCCTTGTTGACCAAGTTCCACGTATCATTGCTGAAAGCAACAGTTGCTTTGAAAACCAATCAACCCTGATGACTCCAGTATGTTATATTTTGGAATCAGTGAGTTTGAATTGTCTCAATTTATAAAGGAAAAATGAGTCATTTTAAACAAATATTAATCATCCAAATTATCTCAGAAACAAGCAAATTACATTCTAAAAAGCAAATAAACCTTTCTAGATGATTTAAACAGTCAAGATTTATTCAAAATGACTTATTTTTCTTCCATAAATTAAGATAATCCAGATTCTCTTACCTTCTGCTATCAAAGATTATTAGCACGAGCCATTCTAGAGTCTGAATTGCCTCAATTTATTGAAAAATAAATAAATCATTTTGAACAAATTATAGTTGTTCAGATCATTTGAAAAAGTAAATTCATTTTTCTAAATATTTGTTTCCCTGATAATATAGACAGCCAGATCATTTGAAAAAGTAAATTCATTTCTCTAAATATTTGTTTCCCTGATAATATAGACAGCCAAGATTTGTTCAAAATAATTTATTTTCTTTTCACAAATTGAGACAATCCAACTCAAGGTAAGATATCTATAATTGGAAAGCTTCGTGTACGTCATGTTAGAGTTCTGCCTCTCAAAAAGTTAATTCACTTTTTTTATGAATTTTGAAAATTTTTCCTTGTCAATTAAAAATCAGAATGAAAATCACAAAACCTATCTAATGATTTAAAAACGAAGTTTCACATCTTGAAAAGTTGAACTTCGCCATAAAATCACCCTTGAACCAATGTTTTATGAACCAGATTGGACTGGCCAATCGAACTGAATATCTAGGGATCAGTCATCTGTCTCAGGTTGACCCTTTAAACTGTCCTAGAGAAAAACCACAAAACCTTGAATCTCTCTCTGTTTGTTTAAAGACTGGTCCGCTTTTTTGAAGATTGGTTTGACCATATATTAAAAGCTTCATTCCTTTATTATCTGATTCCATTCAAAAGTTGAAAGGAGGTTTGAATGAAGCTAGACAAAAGAACCAAATCTGTGCTGTACCTGAGTGTGTAATGATAATTACTTTGTAATACAAAGATATTTTTATGCTTTGATTTTAGGAATAAAAATTATGTTCGACGCTGCCAATAGTTTCAGAAATCCTCGTTCCCTCTAGCAGGGTTACAAAACACCACAGTATAACGAGGAAGAAACTAAAGAATTTTTCTGAATGTAATGATTGCTGCAATTATGATAGACGGCCTAGAGTCCGTGGACAGGGGCCGTTGTATATAAATGGGATGGAGCAAATAATTAATTCAATTATTAACAAACCGCTGAAATATATTACTATTTCAACTTCTTACTGAAGTCAGAGAGCTCAAGAAGGCGAATCCTGGGAATAGCTGCGGCTTCCTCTCTCTCTTTTTGAGTGTTGTACCCCCAATCCCCTGATCCAAAAAATTAGGTGAGCTTATCAAGTACACTTATCCAAACGAACCACAATAATGCACAAAAGCAGAAAGGCAAAATGAAGTTATAACTTATAAAGGAAAAAATTTTAAGAAGACTTCATTTACAAGGGACAGGTTGACAAAGTCAAGTATGATTATGCATATAAACATGTCAAAGAACACTTTTTCTTGTAGACCAAGTCTACGTAACAATTTCTTCTTGTAAGGAGTCAGAGAGAAGAAAGCGACCTAGATACAAATTCCATCCATCTAACTCAGGCTCCTTGATAACGTTTTTTAAGGTTGCAAGCCGATCTTCAACAAAGCTGATTAAAAACAACTCGAATTAATTTCTTCTAAACCACCTTAACAAGTAAGAATAGAGTTCTATTCATAAAGATACTTGGGACCAAAATTGCATCAATTGCTGTTAAAAGCAGAATATCTTACTGTAGTCTTAGCCCTTGGTGCTCTGGTTTCTTTTGAAGCTGCTTCAGCACTTCCACCTTTGGACTATAGGGAAAATTGAATCATCCATGAAAAACTAATTTTGTTTTTCATTGAAATAAAGAAAGGAAAGAAACAATAATAGAAGCATCAATGCACCACAGCAAGTCAAACTGTCAAACTTTGTCAAACATATCAAATACTAACCCAGTTCCTAGGCCATATATTCTTTCAGGTGGTATGGTCACACCAGCAAGCTCTTGAAGTAAAGCATCAGCAAAACGGCTCTGAAATCCAAGAAAGATAACACAGGAAAAAGGGCAGGGACAATGTGAAAACTGTAGCATGTGAATTTATAGTATCCCACCCCATTTATTTTCCTTGATACTGAACCTGAAACTATCTATCGTCAGGATTATTTTTCCCTAGTTAGGAGCAAAGAGAGAAGGTCAGACCTGTTTTGTGGTGACAACGTACACTTTTGAGCTTGCAAACTTTACTGCATCAGCAACACCAGGATAGAACCTAAGGCAAAAGGCATTCACCAATTAGTAATTGTAATAATGCTTAAGGAAAAAAATCTGAAAAGAATACAAATTGATTACTGCATAATATATAACAACATGGAGGTCCATCTCCTTCACACCCTTGATCAGGACCTGCCGCTTCGGTGGTTGAGTTGGTATAAGTGCATATGTTCAACATAGAATGGCAAAAAATTTTTTTAAACGTAGGTTCATACCTAAATCTATCTCCACATTGAAAAATTTTAAAATAAATCCAGTCTAAGGAAAAAAAAAACAGGTAGACTAAGACAATCATATATAAACATGTTAGACACATCTTTTTGTGAGTCTCACCTTTGATATGCATACATATTTATTTATCATTGGCATGATCTAACTATCTCCTGTAGATATGTTCTACCTAAGAATCTCTTCTCTGCATATGGCTTTAGGTATTTCATCATGCATCTGGTATAACAATGATAACTGATCCATAACATTTGATTGGACTACCTGTTTGCACCAATCCAAGTAGCAAAATCATTCTCCAACCATTCATCTCTAATTTTTCCATAAAGATCTATCAGAGCATCCCTATTTTCTTCACCCCATTCTTTCATGATAATGGGCTTCAGCACGAGCCAATTCTCCAATATACCCTCAACTGTGAGACCCTCCACAACCTTGCAGAAGAACTATATCAGTCAACTGGTCTAGTGTCCACACCAGTTATTTGAAAGCAGATGAAGATTCAAGGCTATAGGATTCATGAAGAATGATAAAGTCCCCCCAACCCCCCCTCCCCCTAACCAAAAAAAAAATGACAATGACATGATTCTAAATCGCTTACACATGATACAAGTCAGGGCCATAGGCATTATACCCACCGAAGACTTCCTGATGGAAGGTGTTCTTGTCTCGAGCAACAACCTCACAAGCAAAACGTTTTCATATCCAGTTTCCACCACTGGTCGCACCTAACATTCAGAATTATCTAAGTTTATCTAACCATCTCATATAGAGGGAGCATTTGTCTTAAAATGGGAAGCACTTCAAATAGTCATTAAAACATATCATGATAGCATTGCAATCAAGCCGAGCCAAGCTTTAATGCAATCAAGCGATTCTGAGCTGTTTACGAGCTCAGTGAACCAATAATCAAAATTTCAATATCGACATGTTTAACTAAAAGAGCTTGATAGGCTGCTCAAGCTCATTCATTCATTCATAAATGAGCCGAGATATATTCAAGCTTTTGACGAGATACATTCAAGTAGTTCACAAATAGCGTGATTCATTTGCATCTCTAATTACATTAGTAAGCAATAAGTGTAAAAGGTATTTAACAAGGAAACCAGAAAAATGACATTCTCCCCATCAAATGCTACTTTACATACACATTCGTTCTTTAAATTACATTGGATTTATGGCCATTTGTTGAGATTTTCGTTTGTATGTTTAAATAAGACATTGTTTCAGAACCTCCAAAGACAATGGAAAGGACTATTGACTCAACAAAATAACCCCCCCAAAAACATTAAGCATTAATTCATGATCCAAACTCGAGCAAATTAAAGCTTGTTTGTTGTTTACTTCCTACAATGCCTCCACTAGTTAGAGATTTTCAACCAAATTACAGAATCACCAACAAAGCTAATCCAAGTAAAGCAGTCTTAAACCAAATTTAAATAAGCCAGAAATATTAACTGCATGCATCTGGTCAATAATCCAATCCTCTGTGGCTGAATCAACGCCGTTGAATAAACCAGGCCATCTCACTTTGGCAGCCTACAAAAAACGTTTCGAAATGCAAAACAAAGACATCAGCACCTTAATCTACATACTCTGACCTCACTAAAAACGATGAATTTGGAAACTCTAAAATCAATCTATTGTTTTGATTGGAAAGATACGAAGAATTTTCTTTTATTTTCCGTTGCTTTCTTGCACTTTCTCGGGAACCAATCAGAGGGACAAGGGGACGAACCTTGACGGCGGAGATAGAGCTCTCTCCACAGCTATCACAGAGAACTCCATCAAAGTCCAAGGCGTACAAGTCCCCCATTTTTCTCTCTTCTCCTTCCAGCCGTCCCTAACCAATGCGAAGATATATCATAAATTTCAATGGTTTATGGTTGCCCGCCATCCAAACAGGCTCCTTTTTGTGGTTGTCTTCCAATGAAATCAATCCATGTGTCTGTGAGGGTGATATATATATATTTCAAAATTTTGAGTTTAGATAATTAAAAAAAAGGATAAAAAAAAGAAAATAACTCCATTTTTATTTTTCAAGTCACATTTTCTTACTTTAGAGACATTTTACACATTTTATACGAATATATTCAAATTTCAAATTTTTAAACTAAATCATTTTTTCCTATTTTTTTGACTTTATCTGAATTTTTTTATACATTTCTCATGTGAATTTAATATATTTAAATTTTATTTTTTTAAAAATACTATTCAAAAGAATCACTTTTTTTTAGCATTATAAACTTTATCCTTTCTAAAATAAATTTTAAGGTATGATGTATTTAAAAGAATAATTTTTTTAAATGTTGATCTCAAATTTTGTAGCTAAGCAATTAAAATAAAATATCACACTTTCATAATCATTAAATAACTCCTTTGAATTATATTGAGAATGAAATTTAACATTTACTTGAATTATTATTTAAGCTCAATAAAAGTTGTTATCTCCCATAATTATTCTAGATATGTTGATTTTTTAAGGTTAGATTTAAAAAAAATTCTTTTAAATATTTTAATTTTCGCATTTACAATCTATCTTTTTTCATCAAACCAAAAATGTAAAATGATTCAGGTAAATGTAAGTTAACTTGAACAGTAATCAGAGCAATGGAAAATAAAAATAAAAATAATATAACTCTACACCCATACAATAAAATAATATAATTTTAAGTAAAATAAAGAAAAAATATTTTAATGACCAAAATTTAAACAGCCAAAAATAAAATATTAAATAATAAAATTCAGTCATTGTAATGAAAAAAAATTAATTTATATTTTGAAAAACAAATCCCAACAGTTTTTCATTTTTTTTAAATAAAGGATATAGAATGTAATTTTGCATAACAAACAAGAAACAACAAAATCCATAACGATAAGGCATCGTCTTTCTTTATTACAGATTACGGCCACTGTAATTAGCTTACATCTTTTTATATCTAAAAAATTTTTATATAAAAAATTGACGCAATAAATATAAAATTTATATAAATAAATTTTATTAAACTCTCTCTCTCTCTCTCTCTTTCCTATGAAAGCATTAAAAAAAATCCGAATTCCACTGCAATAAGGGGTGGATCCATACCTAATCTTACCCCACAAACACAGACAAACCAATGACTGATGCCAACAATTTGTATTATTTTTATAATACATTTAATGCATAATGGATAAGAAAGACAGACATGATAATGGATTGAACTGTTGATTTATTTATATTATTCTTAGTTTTAAAATAATGTTACCTTTAAATTTTACAAATTTAATTAATTTACAAAATTTAAAATCCACCCAAGAAACGATCTTTTTTTTTAAGAAAAAAAATATTCAAAAAAGATGTAACCTAAAGTACTTTATATTCAACGCCCCATAGCTACTCTTTTGTTTTTCTTTTCTCATTTTTTAATATACAAAGAAAAGGCCACTATGGTCATTTTAAATTTTAATTTATCTATAAGAGCGACGGAATCTCTCAACTATTCTAATCATATGACTATGGTCATGATGTTATCGCTACCATCTTCCAAGATTCATCCAAAAGTAACCACAGCGTGCATGATGAAAAGTGCTTTGATTCCACTTTTGAATTACAAGAATTTTAGAAATATGAAAGGCGAAGAATTTTAGAAAGTTAACTGACAAAATTTCAAGTTAATTTTTAGAGTAAACTATATGAAAATTTTAAATTTTGTTAAAAGTATACAAATTTTTTTATTTTAAAAATATACAAAAATTACTCCTGAAACAAAAAGTTATTCTAATTTTAGTTTAATTTTAAATTTTTTTATCAAAATATCTTCCATTTAAATATTTTTGGTTTAAAAATATATATATTTAGATTAATAAATAGTATTTTAGTAAAAATAAAATAAATTTTGATTAACTTTTATTTTAGAAAAGATCAGCATATATTTTAAAAATAAAAAAAATTATATGATTTTAACACAACTTAAAAAAATGTATGTAATTTATTTTAATTTTTAATGTTGGTTTGTTTTATTAAATGAATATTGTTATAAGTCAAGTTAACACAAATAATTTAACAATTAAGAAATTAAATATTTTAAATACATTTTAAATTAAATTTAAAATTTTTTAATGCCTTATTAAAAATATGTCTTTTATTTTTTATATATAAAAGTTAAAATTTAATATCTCATGGTGACTACTAATATTTAAAAAAAAAACCAAATTACCCTGTTAAGAAAAAAACTCAATTAAAAATATATGAAATAAAGCTGTACAAATATTCTCTTTTACAGAATCGATAGGTTCATGTGTCGTTATCTTCCCGTCTGACGCTAAATTTCTTTTTATTTATTTATCCTTATTTATTGGCCTCTGAATTTTGAATTTATATATTATTTGTTGTTGTTATTATTATTATTATTATTTTCTTCCGGTTAGTGCTTGACGTCCTCAATAGCGCGTGTGACAGTTAGATCCCTACCTCTCGCACCACGCAACACGACATTACGGGTATCCCCACTTTCTTACACAACGTACCGAAATCACAGCACCTATCTCCCTCTTCGCTCTACCTACTACAGCCGGTCACGCCCACGTTTACGGATACCGCCGGTTTCTTATTCCCTTACCTGGTAAATCTTAGGTATAAAACCATTTTCTGAGCACAGTTATGGAGGAAGTTCCAGTTTCAACCACATCGTAAACCTGTTCTCATCGTTGTCTGCGTGTCTGTCGATCTCGTCGGATTCAGCTTCGGTGAGTGTTTTTCTTCCCGTTGATATGAATTATGCTGTTTTTAGGTTTCTTTGAGAGAAAATTCACCGATGATGGTAGAATCTGATCTATCTGATGATTTTGATGTGGTTGCTTTCTTCTGATTAATACCCTTTTTGGATCTCTTCGTGGGATTTTAATCCAGTAACATGCTTGTATATATGTTTTCATGTAACTGTGCATGTTTGCTTTTAGTTTAACGGATTGATGACTTGGTGAAGCTTCTGCATATTGGATGGAATTAGAATAGTTCCAGCGGTAAATGGGCAAAAGGGTAAGATTTATGATTGGTTGTTTTACTAGAGATGAAAGAAACAATAAATATAATAGTAGAAGGTTGGATGTCCTTCACTCCTTTGTAACAGGAAAATTCGGTCGGTTATAGCTGTGTTTTTATGTCATAGCAGAAACTGTATCAAGGCTCAAGCATTTTTTTTTTACCCAGAGGAAAAAAAAAAAGTATTTACCCCTTCGTATGAAACTTTGCATGAAGCTGATTTAGACCTTTTTTTTTTAATAAACTCTTGTTGGTTTATAAATTCTTGCTTTCTTATGTTTTTGGGTTAAATAAATTCCCCCACCCCTAGTGTATGTACATGTTATGTAACTATTTGTATATTATGTTCATTCTGGGTAGAATTGGTATTCTGATATCTTTTCTCTGACAAAGGTAAAAGATGACAGATAATGAGGATGGAGAAGAAAAGACTTCTCGTGGGAATGAATGGGAGGTTGTATCACTTACAGCATCAGCATATGCAGCTGCTCCTGGTTCCGGAGAAGTTGAGTTGAAGAATGATGACAAGGGAGATGCATATACGCAGGATGAAGCTGAAACATCACGTGCCTTATTCATGTCTCATCACTTTGTCTTTCCACCCAGTCAGCATGAGAACTTGCCATTGGAACCTGATCATAGTGAGATTCTTGATGAATCTGGAGGCAAAGATGTTGTCTCCGAAGTTATTGTTGATGAAGGGGCCAGACCTAGCGGAAAGGACGAAGAAAATCTGATGATATCTGGATTGAATGTATCAGAAGAGTTTTCGGATATACCATATTTTGATGATAAGATCAACAAATTATCTGTTCATGGTAAACAGTTTGCAGAAGGTACAACTCTAGAAAGTTTTGGTTTGATTGACAAAGAGGAAAGTATGTATGACACTGCAAAATACAGTTCTTTACAAAGTGAGACAGATTTTGGTGGTACAACTGCATACGAGGAGAATTTAGTTGTGTCTGAAACAATTGAATCTGCTGAGCAAGAGTCAAATGTTTCTCTTGATTTATCAGATTCAAAGAATTTTTCCAAAGATGATAAATGCCACCCATCAGGTCTTCCTTGTGGAGCTTGGTGGAAGCGAAGAGCTGCTGCCTTATATGCTCATGCGAAGGACGCAAATGCATATTGGTCTATTTTCATTGCAGCTGCAGTGATGGGCCTTGTAATGCTTGGTCAACGCTGGCAGCAGGAAAGAGCTTTTCAACTTAAGTTGCACAGCAGTGTAAATGATGAGGTGTGTCCATTATCATGAAAATATTCTCTAAGATATGCTCTACTTTACATATTTTAGTTAGTTTACTCGTTGTTATGCAATTGATGAATGACTCATATGCTACAATTTTAGTTCCTTTAATTTTCATCGATGTCTCTTGAAGACATGGTAAAGACTAATATATTCTCTCTAGGAACTATGACTAGGAAAAAATCTTTTGAGAAGTGTGCAGTATGTGAACAATTTGTAAGTTTGGTTTTAGTACATTTTTTCTACTCTATAAGAGCCAAGAGAACCTGTTGTCTAGAATACCCATGAAAGGTGTAGATACACTATGAAGTTTGTGGACCATTATAATGAGAACATGGCTTTGGTCATTTATGACAAGCTAGTGCTGTGCCATATGCAAACCTTTTAGTATCCTCATTGTGAAAGTACCACTATGACCTACTTTGGACGAAATTGGTCTTGCGTTGCAAAAGTGAAAGTAATTGTACTAATTTCACCAAAATAGGACTGAGTATCTTCAAATACAAAGGGGGCGTGATAAGAAATGTTGCACAATTATATGTGGCATTTAAGTTTATTCTGGTTGAATAATGCTATACTTGGTTGGAGTAAAAATGGCCAGGGGGAAAATGGCTATGTTTTTGGACACCAGAATCTAAATATGCTGTTATTTTCTACCTGCCTATTTTCACTCAAAACAAGCATAACCTAAATGTATAGAATGTGCTGTGTCCAGCCTCAAGTTGCTGATCACGGCCGGAGCGATGACATTATAGACCAGGGAGCTGTTCATGTCTATTGATGGCTGTGGTGATGGTGCAGACTGTTTGCTAACTTGGGTATCTTTTATCGTTAGGGGAACTGACGCTTAAGATTGAATGACCATTTGTAGTGTGGTTTTAAATTTTGATACAATTGTGAACTCGATGCCGCCTATACATATTTTGAATGGTATTATTAATTCTAAATTGCCGTCTTATTTCTATTACACCTTGAAAGATATTAACTTCATAAATGTTATTGTCATAGGCAAGAGGCAGGATGCTAGCACCCATCTTTCGACTCAAAGATGTGATTGTTGGTGGCCATCGTCGTGGTTCCTTGATCAGGGCCTCCTCAGGTGAAAGCTAAGATGATGACGATAAATTGTATGTCAAAGAGTGTTTGAGAAAGAGAGGTGCCAGGGTTGTGAAATGCCAACTTGGTGCTGGGATTGGTCGATCTTTCTCATTATGAATGTCACTGTTAAAACATTTTATAGTACGAATTTCTCGTGTCTTTCTTATTGTGTTGTTGTCCTGCATTGAGTTGCATTGTATAGCTCTTAGATGTCATTCAACTTGTTATTTTATGTATTTTGACCATGTGGAATTAGCAGTTTAGACACCAAAGGCGATGAGTGAAGCGAGGTAATTTGCTTTGCTGGTGATATTAGATTTTGAATGACTAAGACCTACGAAGTACCCAAACTCTTTACCATTAGAGATGTGCCCTTTATGGCACACCCCCCCCCCCCCCAACCCCCACCAGAAAAAAAAGGGAAAAAAAAACAGAGATGTACTTTTATGAGCCTAAACAGCAGTGTTTATGCGAATTGATAGATACTCGTTGATATATGCAAGAATTGAAATATGATAGATCCTTCACCTTTCCACTCTTCTAGTTTTGCCAGAAAGAAGTAATCTTTCTGGTTCAGAGCAGTTGAAGTATAATGATACACAAAATGTTCCCTCTTGACGTGTTTCATCGTTTTGCTAAAATACAAAAATTGATAAAAAAAATTCCGCCTTTTGGCTACTTTCAGATGACTGATTGGTTGGTATTTATTAAAAGAATAAAGAGAAGAGACGCATGGACTTTCCTAAGCTCACAGGAAATTTTGACTCTCTTGAATATTTTTAATAAATTTACAGTGTAATGTTTGTACAGAGAAAATATGATCGTAAAGTCATTGATGCATATGTAAATTTAATGTGTGATGATCTTTTGCCATGTTTGAAAAGGGTGGGATTTCAAGTCTCATATCAGAAAAATATGTGGATGTGTATGTGTGAATATTTAAGCAGGATACGTGCTATTTGGATAATACTTACTAATTGTTTTATCCTTTAGTGTTTAATTAAATAGAAGAAAAAAAATATGAGCTTAAATTATCACTGCCGTGAAAGCTTTTAAAATCTTGTATGTCCCTTGAAGTTTTAATTTATATTGAACTTACAAAATTTATATTCATACTCCTTTTGATAAGAACTTTAGAGTCTATGTTGAAGCATTAGCTTGGCCTTTTGTGATATGTGCAGCATAGGATTAATCTTTTGAGAATTTTTTTGGGAAAAAAATGCATCTAATGGTATAAACTCTTAAAATATTTGTTAATTGAAAGGAGATTTTTGTATAAGCTAAACTTAGAGGGTATGAATTTAAGTTTAAAACAAAATTAAGAGACCGGAACATAATTTTACATTAAGGCTCATCACATAATTAGTTGATTATATATATATATATATATATATAATTAGAAGAGACAATCCAAATTGGTGCCTCTTATACTTTTTTTTTGGGCAAAAGATTTTGTTGTTACACCTTTGATTTATATATATTAAAAAATATTTTATATATATATATATATATATATATATATTTGTCGTGAATCACATTATAATAAAATCAAATAAGAACGACCATGCCAAGTTAGATTGGATTAGAATTATTCTTAGCCTAACCTGAAATGAGTTATTTTTAGTTTCAGAATATTTTGCGTCTAGCCAATGAAATCCATGCTAAATAATAATAATAGCAGATAACATTCAAATTTGGTTGCCCTATCCTTCCATCACCACTAGAGATGGCAATGAGGCGACATGAAAGCGAGGAGGCCTTCTCCCACCCCTGTTCCTACCACACTCTTGCCTCCTTATTGCCGTCTCCATTTTTCTTTGAGGAAGACAAACTTTTCTCATTCTCAATTTTCACGAGCATGTGGGGACCTACAAGAATCCCTATGTATGCAAAATTTTATTTCAATTATAAACATTAAATAAAATTTTGAACATGCTCAACAATATAATATCAAATTTATTTGCATCCTTTAAAAGTGTCATATATTGAAGTTTGTTAGTATAAATATGAACAAATACACACACGCATTATACCAATTGATTAAAAGAGGGATCCTTAATTATATGCCAAAAAAAGGTTGTCATCCTAGTCTGGATTAGCATATCCAGCTTGTTATATCTTGTGTATCTTCCATCATAATCAATTCAAAACTTTCATATTATTTCTAAACTATCAAATTTTATACTTAATTTTAGTTTCCAATCAGCCTCCATGAAATGTTCCATCACCACTTTCAAGAAACTAAACATAGATTGGAATGGTACATGAGAGAAAACAATAACTATATATATAATATATATATATATATATATTAGTATAACCCTCATGAATTATGTGTGATAAACAGATAAACCTATATATATGAGGTTCCAAGCTTATTTAATTATACAGTAACTTCATCTCACCAGTAATAAGAGCATATTCAACATATAACACAATATTTAAGAGCATATTAATAAAAAAATTGACTATTGCATATAATTTTTTAGGTAAACATCATAAGCCATGTAACACATGTACACGAACTCACTCCATAGTATATTTATCTTTTGTATTGGCCTATTAGAAATAGTAATACAAAAATTTGATAATCTTACAACAAAAGAAATATTATTATTAATAACAGCCAAATGTAAAGTAAACTTTTAACTTCTATGATGACCTTGTATGGCGTGCAAATATTATAGCATCTAGATTTCAATGTATAGTCTGCCAAAGTAATGCCAATCAAATAAAGCCAATCCTACATAAAGGCAAAACGCCTTGTCACCTACATTTGCATTCTAAAATTTTAAGAAATAAATTTCCCTGATAATTATGTGACAAAGACAAATCCCAATAATTATGAAGTGCTATTAAGTAAAAAGCATTTAAATTGAAAAAGCAAATAGATCCTAATTACTGGTCTTGAGTTCTATAATTGGTCTCTTTTCACCCGTTAGGTTGTCACTTTATATCCATTAAATAGTATGTTAAATTATTGGAGAGAGTCAAGAAGAAAAACCAATTTTCTTTTTCATGTTATCACTTCACATCTATCAAATTGTGTGGTAAATTATTAAAAAATATCAAAGAAGATAAATTGATTTTGTTTCTCCAAAGACTATAAATTCCTTTTCATGTTTAAGTTTCCAATAGACTATTTATTGGTGGAAATTATAATTTTAAAATCCTATTATGATATATTGTTTATGTTGGATTCAAGATCAAAATTATGCCTACACCGACTTCATTGATGATACTTCGTAACTTTGATTTATCGTTGCCCTTATGAAATCACCCAGACCATATATTATCTGACAATGAAAAAAGAGAAGTTCATCTTAGAAACTTTTTCTATCTTACTCAATTATGAAAAGTTATATCACTTTCATAATATATCATATCAGTGATATCAATAATTAGTACATATTTAGATTCATTTAATGATCACAAATTAAAAAACTCGACAGAGTACTAATGCCTTTTGAATGTCCAAATACTATCCTTCAATCATTTTTTTCCTTTTGGCATTAAAGAATGAAGGTGATAAATGACTTAATGATTGACTTGCATGCATGAGATACTCTTTTGATCTTATTCTCATTTATATTTTACAGTATCGATATTTTACACTTGTGCATAAGAATTAGTATACGAATGTGATTGCAATTCTCCAATAGCATTTAGGCCATTTAGATTTTGATTTGAACAGTCTAATTTTTAAAATTTTTTAAAATTTTAATCATCATCATTTTTTAAGTTTATAATTGAAAAACTATTATCATTTTATGTTTTACTTCTTTTAAAATGAAAAATATAAAAATATAAAATAAAATACAATATGAAATCTAAATAATCTAAATGCTGTCGAAGAAAAGCAACAATAAAGAATCACTACATTTTTAAGCCTCATTTGATACGATAGAATCGGAGAGAAGAAATGGGAGAAAGAGATAGAATCTAATAATTGAGCTGTTTGGCATGTAGAAAGCCTTTTTCCATAAGTTTGATCATTTTTACATTTGTGGGAATCTATTCTCCTCTCTTTATGCAAAAAATTGGGTTCTCCATAAAAAATCATAATAATAATAATAATAATTTTTTATTAAAAATAATCAAAAATCAAATTTTAAATTAAAATATTATTTATTATTGTTAATAGTAATTAAAAATAAATATTTCATTACATCTTATAATTATTTGTAATAATTAGAGGTATTTTGATCTTTTAATTCTCTTTTCATTTTATTTTTATGTCATTTCTTTTTTTTTTTTATACACTCGGAAACAATTTTTATGTCATTTCTATCCAACTAAATATAAAAAAATAAAAACATTCATATTTATTTTTTTATTATATTAAACATAACTATAAGGTACAAGATTTTTTCCATTCCCATTCTATTTTCTATTTCTATTCCATAAAAAATTAATTCTTTATATCAAATGAGGCCTTAGAGTGATATATACGGAGAGATAAGTAGATATTCGCTTAAAAGATTAGAAGTTAAAAATTTTTTTTAAAGAGATTTGACTATTAACAAAAACTCTTTATATTAAAATATTCAAATCAGTACATGATGAATAAATACAAATTTTATGTCTTTTTTCTTTTTAGGCTAAATGAGCCAACCCTAACACACGATGAATAATTAGATTCTTTAATAATAAAGATTATATTATGAAAAAGCTTTTGAATCTTAGTCTATATAAAAATTAAAAACAGTCTTACAGCCGTTTAGTAGGAAGAATTGGAGAGAGAAAAAAAAAATTAAAAAAATTAATTTTATACTATAATTATTATTTAATTATTATTTAATATTCTTTAATAATAATTATTTAATTATTAAAAATAAAAATATTATGAGTATTTTTTATATACAAAATTACATCTTTACTTTTCACTCTTCCACTACGGCCCTAAGTGAGGCTACATTTTTCCTTTCTTGTTGTTCTTTTAATCTCTCTTAACTTATTAGGATACCTACCTCTTCCGTGTTTGAATTTGCTACGACTTGTGATTATTTTGATAGTGATATGAGCCAAATAACTCGAAGAAATCTATTTTAAACAAAAAAGCTTTTTCGCTTCGCTGGTGTGTCCATATGGATAGGAGTGGCAATAATGACTGCGGAAGCTGCTGGAAATAAGGAGGGTGTGCGATGAGTAAGCACGTGTTTAGATAGATGTTTGGAGGCAAGAAATTACGATTTATAAAAAAAAAAATTATAATTTATAAGAAATAATAATAGATAATTTTTACACAAATGTAATTTTATATCAGAAATCTAAATATGCACTAAAGTTGTGGTATTTGATGTTTAGCTGTGCTTTACGTTTCTCTGATGTTCTGTTGTCGTTTTTTATTTTGTTTTGCTGTATCTGTGAAGTTTACTGTGGTAATGAAATTCAACTTTTTTGGCCAAAAATAAAATAAAATTGAAATATTTTGAGAAATTTTTAAATATATTCAATTATAAAAGATAAGTACATTATAAGTTAATAAAATTTGCCGTAATATGTTTATATATCTATTCATAATTAACATAATTTATTTTCTTTTTGCATATAGAATTTATTGAAAATTCTTCACAAAGCTCAATTCTCTATTTAACTGAATTGTTTTACGTTAGACAATTAGTCCAGATTTAAGATTGCATTTAAG
Source organism: Erythrophleum ivorense (assembly GCA_026724425.1). Taxonomy (NCBI): domain Eukaryota; kingdom Viridiplantae; phylum Streptophyta; class Magnoliopsida; order Fabales; family Fabaceae; genus Erythrophleum; species Erythrophleum ivorense. Next base: position 89,190 of record JAIUCV010000720.1, on the reverse strand, counting down.
TTAAGTTGTATCAATTGATGTATTCATTGAAAATTAAATAGCTTGAATGAAGTTTGGATCCTTTGCCATGACAAATTGATTGTATATAACATAATGAGAGAAAAATGGAAAGAAAAAAAGAAGTTTATGTAAAAAGAAAAAGTGAATCTTAGATATACTCACATTTATTTATGTCATTGAAAAAAAAATCTAATTTTAGCTCAAAAAATTTATGACCTATCAATGTAAAGACCACTTAAAGTGGACATCTTACATTGAAATACAACATTTCATTTAATAAGAGAAAATGAATCTTATACACTCTCACACTTATTTATGTTATTGGAAAAATTTTAATTTTAGCCTGAAAAATCTATAACCTATTAGTGTAAAGACCACCTAAAGTGGGCATTTTACACTAAAACACAACATTTCATCTAATAAGATAATCTTTTAAATCTCTTTATGACTTAAGTTGTACTAATTAGTATTATCATTCTCAAAAATATATAACCTTTCACAGTAAAACCTTTTAAATTGGACCCCCAAATTTCACATTAAACTCACAATCAAAATTTGAGATGATACTCAAGCCTTGAATCTGTGTTTATGACCTTGCCAACACAAATTTGGACCTTTACTTTTAATTCACAGGAGTTGACAGTAATTTTGACTTTGCTTTTAATTCAGAGAGGTTGAGAGGCATAATTTTTTTAAATTCCATCTCTTATCTTTAAAGCCATTAATGAGGAGGGGAGGTCAACTCTGTGAGTGTGAAGAATTCTAGAATTGTTTTTTCATTTTTTTACTGAGCTTGCAGGGGAATGCATGGAAGTTGATACAGAGGTAAGAAGACAGTTCACCCACAAATAAATGCAGTAAGGGTTGCTCACCTAAACCTAACCAAAGTCCCCTTGGCAAATTCCTTTCCTGTCTGATTTAAGGCACTAAAGAAAACACATTGATACCTTTTTTCATGAACAATCCCATTTCTCAGAACAGACTCTCTGTGACTCAACACTTTTTGCCTCTCTGTCTAGTGATTTTCCTTTGACTCTCCTTCTCCATGCTCCCCAACTAATTTAATTAATTTTCCATCATTGATTGCCTGCCTTCACCACCCTCTAGGGAGAAGAAAGAAACTCTTGGATAGAATTATTAGTGAATATATGTACTTTTTAGTAAATCTCCCCTTTAATGTATTTATATGTTTATTAAAAATTGAGTTAACTTAATAATTTTTGAATAAATTTATAATTTAGTCTTTGAAAATTATATCTCTTCATGTTCTAGTCTTTAAATTTTTTTATATACAAATTAGTCCCTCTATAATGTGTAACTCATTATAAATGTATGCTAAATTAATCTCTTAAAATAGAGTAGGTATAAGATGTGGTTCAACAATGCGAAGTAAGTTACAAATTTTGAAGGTAAAAAGATAAATTTAAAAACTAAGGCCACATTTGGTATCAAGCAATGCATTTAAAGGAATAAAAAAGTTTTCAAGAAATTAGGAAATATTTGTTATTTCTTTGTTAGTATTACTTAACAATAATTTTTTATTACTTTTTAATTTTAAATATGAATACTAATATCATTTTTTATTTATTTTAGCTATTTTTTTTTTTCAACAATTGCATCCCATTCCGAGCCGCCCTACCAACTAAGACCTAAGAGTAAGAAGATATATCTGACTAGATTATGCAATAAGAAAAATTGCATAGCAGAAGGATGAAGGGATTTTCTTCTCAATGGAGAGGTGTGGGTGAAGTGATTTTACTTTAAAATGCTTCACCAACTCCGTCAGTGCATTTATAGTGTTGCACCTGATTATTTTTAGTAAGAGAGAGAAAGAGGTGGTGCCAATGTCAAGGACCAGCGTGGCCATAATAAGTGCTTCACAATCATAACATCTTCTTCCCTATAAATCTCTGCTCTTCTGTCTTCTCCACAACACTCTTCATTGTACTACTTCTTCCCTCATTCCCCTCTTTTTTCTTTCCTCTTTCTTCTTTTTCCCCTTCTTCAATTGATGTTTAATCATTTGTCCTCTACAATACATTGTCTCACTCATACTCATAGAAACCACACCTACAAAACCTCGACCTTCTCTTTGATTCACCCTTTTCTTAGCAAAATCTCAAACTGAGTTTGCTTCAAGTTTTTGCATTTCAGTAGCCAGATATTGCTGTGTTTTTCCTCTCCAAGCAAATTATTTCTACCTCTGAAATTTGAATGTTTCAAGGTTGAAGGTAAGCTTTCCTCATTTTCCTAAAAGCCCCGTTTGTTTCCCGGGAAAAAAAATACAGAGAACCTACTTGTAGTAGCTTGATTCTTGCAATAAATGGATACCTCTACGGCCTTGCTGCTTTTAACGGCTATCACGGCTTACCTTCTATGGTTCACATTCATCTCGCGGTCACTAAAAGGTCCACGTGTATGGCCCCTATTGGGTAGTCTCCCTGGCTTAATTGAGAACTGCGAGCGCATGCATGACTGGATCTGCGACAACCTCCGCGCGTGTGGTGGCACGTACCAGACCTGCATCTGCGCAATTCCCTTCCTCGCAAAGAAGCAAGGTCTTGTGACTGTCACGTGCGACCCGAAGAACCTGGAGCACATACTGAAGACCCGATTCGATAATTACCCCAAGGGGCCCACGTGGCATGCCGTGTTCCATGATCTGCTTGGGGATGGCATTTTCAACTCTGATGGGAACACGTGGCTATTCCAGCGAAAGACCGCCGCACTGGAATTCACCACCAGGACATTGCGCCAAGCCATGGCTCGCTGGGTGACTCGAGCCATCAAGGATCGGCTCTGCTTGATTCTTAAGACGGCTGAGCTGAAATCCGAGCCGGTTGATTTGCAAGACTTGATGCTGCGGCTCACGTTTGACAACATTTGCGGCTTGGCTTTTGGAAAAGACCCACAAACTTGCGCGCCGAGCGTGCCGGAGAATGGCTTCGCATTGGCTTTTGACCGAGCCACTGAAGCATCACTCCAGCGGTTTATTTTGCCAGAGGTGTTGTGGAAGCTCAAGAAACGGCTTCGCTTCGGAATGGAAGTCGGCCTGAGCCGAAGCCTTGTCCACATTGAGGAGTATTTATCCGGTGTGATTGACAAGCGTAAGCTGGAGTTGATGAGTCAGCAAAAGGATGGGAACCCACACGATGATTTGCTGTCGAGGTTCATGAAGAAAAAAGAATCGTATTCAGACAAGTTCCTCCGACACGTGGCATTGAATTTCATCCTAGCTGGACGTGACACGTCATCGGTTGCATTGAGCTGGTTCTTCTGGTTGGTGATTCAGAACCCCAGGGCAGAGGAGAAAATCCTACGTGAAATATGCACCGTTCTGATGGAGACACGTGGCGATGATGTGGCAAAATGGTTGAATGAGCCGTTAGAATTTGAGGAAGTTGACCGTTTGGTTTATCTCAAAGCAGCGTTGTCTGAGACCCTACGCCTCTACCCCTCAGTGCCGGAGGATTCAAAGCATGTGGTGGCCGATGACGTGCTGCCGGACGGCACGTTTGTCCCGGCGGGATCATCGGTGACGTATTCGATATATTCGGCCGGCCGTATGAGGTCCACATGGGGTGATGATTGCTTGGAATTTCGCCCTGAGAGATGGTTTTCAACAGATGGTACCAAGTTCACAATGCATGACTCTTTCAAGTTTGTTGCTTTCAATGCTGGTCCAAGGATATGCTTGGGGAAGGATTTAGCATACCTACAAATGAAGTCAATTGCGGCGGCGGTGCTACTCCGCCACCGGCTTGCCGTGGTGCCTGGCCATGAGGTGGAGCAAAAGATGTCATTAACTTTGTTCATGAAAAATGGGCTCAAGGTCAATGTGCACAACAGGGATTTAAGAAGAATTTTGGTAACTATCCAAAAAGAAAGGGAGGGAGAGATTCCTGTGAAGGAATCCTAACCAGAGAGATTGGCAAGTAAACTAGGTCAATAATAAATAAACACTTAAAAATATTAGGAGTGAATTTCACTGAAAAAGCATATTTGATTTTATATGTTTATTTATTATTTGTTTTGAGTTGCTTATCTTTATAAATTAAATCTACTTAAAAATTTGATTGTAATTATGGAGTCGGTGATCATGTGTGAAGGATGATCACAAGGTGGAGCAGAGGCCATGAGAGTTTAGAGCATGCACGTTCACATGATGGCAATTCAGCCATTAAGGCATATATAGCGTATTCGTGATATATAAATTCATAATTTATATGAGAAATTTGTGGGTCATGGCTTGTAGAAAGCTTGCAAATATTCATTGCATTATTTGTTTCTTGTTTATTTTAATGTTTCAATTTATTTTGACTGTTCAAATAAACATTTTAACCTCTTGCCTAAGTGCCAACTTCATATTAACACTGTCGATGTTAAAGAATGGACTGTCTTTTATAGGAGTTTAATGGTGAGAATTCAGTGTTTTGGTTGATCAATCGTCCTGTTGTGTTTGTTAGATTTTTCTCGGACAAGCTCAGCCTATTGTATGATTCCCAGATTCTACTAACAAAAAATTACACTTTTATATGATGGAGCCCTCCCTAAGCGATGCTTGAGAGGTAGATTCAGAGAAAATGCAAAGTTTGTATGTATTGTTCATCATTGCCTCACAAATAAAGGACAATTCAAATACCTACAATTTTTCATCTAAATGAGGGCCTAAACAAAACCTACAGCCTTGTTTAGAAATTAATTCAAAAGTTTGTTGACGTGTTATGCATGGAACATTTTCCATAAAAATTGGGCGCTAGATCCACGAACATACCTATTGCTCCAGTTCATTAAAATCCGACAGTATGTGAGAATTATTGTATCACCTAAATCAAAACATGACTTTTGTTCCAAAGAATAAGATCAGACTGTTTTTCTTCAATACTTCTCATATTTGTTAGATCCGAATAACCTTACTTCCCTTGCTCATTTTAGTCTGTTGCTCATTCAGAATTCCTAACAATGGTATCAGAGCTGCTTATTCAAATCTGTATTTCAGAATTATGACTGTCTAAATTTCAAACTAGTTTTGAATGCAGAAACATTGCCAGTCTATATCTAATCCATGCCAAGCGCAGATTTCAGACATTTAGTTGAATCTGGCTCTAGTACCCTTGACTACTGCAGATAAAATGGAGCCCAAGGACATTATTGTCTTTCTTCCTAAGGCGGAAACATTTCCAATCTACCTAATCCTTCCAAAGTTGGTGCTTTGGCCAAAACAACCCCATTTTATACAGTCTAAGAGGCTATATGCATGAAAATTATCTGTAGGAAAATTCTTGGATACACCATTATGGAAATATGCTTGAAAGTGAAACATATTATGCAACAGATTGAATCAATAGTAAAAGTAGACATAACTCATGCCCTTGGTTAGAGACAATTATTTAGAATGAAACAGGGTAATCTATATTTCATGTAGGTATGATGAGACAGAGTTAATTAAATAACATGTATTTTAAGCGTAAGTATGCTTAGAGAAAGTTTATGGGTGGAAATTACCCACCAAGCATCTATACAGTAAGCAATTAAGAGTGTGGGACAAGGCATTTGCAAAAGGTGCCGAGGGAACCAAGATTTCTGCAGAAAATATAAAGGCCTCACTATTAGGTCCAAAACTTCAATGGTGTCTCTTCTCCTTTTGGCGGGATTTTACTCTTCCAAGTGTTTGACATATTTGGTCATCTGATATTAGTTCCATCAGTTCAAGTTTTCTATGACTATATAAAATACACCTTCCTTACATTGCTGCATTCTTTAGACCAGAACTTTCTCACCAGTTGAGAACATATTCCAGACCAATGTGCCGATTATGTACAAAGCAACAGCAACCTTGAATACATCATTCCAAGAACCTGCAGGAATCGAAATCATAAGTGAATTGAAATTAAGACAAGAGATCAAATAGAAAACAAACTCCAAAAACAAAGATAGGACATTTTGTCCAACCTCTTTGGAGTATGTATCCAGTTGCAGCTGTACCAAAGACACCTGCAAGCACTCCTGCAGTGTTTGATAGCCCCAGCAATACACCCTGTAATTGAAACTATTAAGCATTCCGATACAGACATCTTGAATTAAAACATATAAGGAATGGACTTCCATAGTGGAAAACACTGGTCTCAGAATTGTATCCACTCAAATGGAGAACGAATAATAAACTTACTTGTATATCAAAAAACATTGGTCTCACAATTATATATAAAGAAAACAAATGAAGAAGTAGTCTGGCCTTTGAAATAACAACCTCAAACTCCTCCCTGGGGGAGAATGAAAAAGAGATTATGGGCCTATTTGATTTTCTGTTTTCAAAATAATTTTTTGTTTTTAAGAACAAAAAAAAACTTGTTTGATAATATGTTTTAACAAAGTGTTTTGTAAAATATAAAAACATAATTTTGTTTTTGGAAACAGAAAAATCAAAATATTTTTTAAATGTTTTGTTAACTTTTATTTTGCAGAATCAGAGAAAAAATAGAAAACAGCAATTTTGCAAAATAATGAGTCAGACAGATTTTTTAATTTTTTTGTTTTCAAAATTTGTTCTAAAAAACATCTGTTTTAAAAATATTAAAAATAAAACAGAATCAAACAGACCCTATATAATTTTCTGAGATACTGACAGTTAAAAAGCTTATGGAAATTGTGAAATACTACAATAAGCAGTAAAATATTTAAAGCTGAAAGTCTGAAGCTTTAAGTGCAACAGATTGTCAATGGAAGTGATTGACACTTTTCCTGATATTTTTATATATAAAGAAACTTTGGCACCAGTGCTCAAGATCAGTGTCACCAGAGACTTCCTAAGTTCAAGTGGTGATGACAATTTCATGATGTATGAATGTCACCAAAGACAACTCAAGCAAGGAGAGCTACCATAGTCAACTAGTTTGTTAACATTAATTTTTCAAATCAGTATTGAAAACCTTTTAGACCATATTTAGCAGCTCAATGGTGCTGGTACAAATAAATTAAGACAGCAATAACTCACAGCATAACGTGGTCCAATGTCTTGGTGATTGGAATACAGGCCAGATTGGGAGAATGCATCAGATCCCTGTAAAGGAAACAAAAACATTAAGGTTTACATTAGGACCATTAGGTAACACTGCATATGGTTTTAACCATTATGCAAATATGTTTCATAGGCAATTATGCTTCACACAATCAGCATGAGACTTAACTAGCATTAAAAATCATTCAAAATCTGAGAAATCTGAAGTTAGGAAAATGTATAGTGATCTAACTCAAACCTGACTGCATGCCATGCATAGTACTGCTAGAGCAGGTGTTCTGACATGGCTCAGCTGAGTAAGAAAAAAGGCAGGTCCTAGAAACCCAATTGATTGCATGATCTGTGAAAAATGGAAAAGATTAGGATATGAATCATTTTGAAGGGCGCAAGTGGATGACCAGTAAGACCATGCTTCTACTTCCATTTGATCCCAAATGATTTAATTAGGAAGAACTTTACTTCATCTCAGAAAAAATTATTAGAAAATTCAACTAGAAAAATTTTATCCTACTAAGTGATGAAATGAAAGCCCACCTATTTTTATTTGGTAAAAAAGAATTCCATTAAGAGCATTCATTTTACTCATCAGCATTTACTTCCACAATAATCAGTTCAAAAATTGTTACCAAGAAAAAAGATACTATAAATTATAGTTCTAGTAAATACTTTTATTGCACAGTAGGACATGATTTCAGTTACAAGAGCGTGATAGTCTTGCCTTTCGAACAGCTGTTATGGAAAGGCCTTTGCTCACTAGTGTGTCAGCAATCCAGCCTCCAATATTTGCGAAGACAGCCATGGTTAGCCATGGCAGGACACACAAGAACCCAGACTCAGTGAGGTTGAACTTCAAAACCTGAGAAAATGGGCCATTAGTTTGTTCTTTCAATGGACTAATTACTGTGTTACAAATTTCTATTTAACTGCTAAGTAATGTCTCATTTACATGGACTAGAAAAACAAAATTGGTTAATAACAATCACATTCTCGCATCCCTTTGTCTATTGATGTGATATCAGCATTTAAGGTGAAGGTAAATTTTCTCCTTTTATCTTCAGAGAAATTATCAAGAAAATATAAACAGCTGTCTGCTCAACTTTAATTCAGTTGAGAGCAAATGCTAAGTTGTCTTCTTAACAGCAAAATGCAAAGACAACCCTAGAACATACATATAAATCTTGAGATATATTATGAAGCCAATAACAGTGCAAATCATTTTTAAAACAGTGGGAAAAATTAATGTAGTAAGTCTAAATCCTTATGAGTTCCTTGCATAGATACAAGATATTATAGAAATTGAAGTCAGGGACACATGCACTATAAAAGCATTTAACAATAGTTTATAAGGGGTAAAAAACAAAGAACTAAGAAAGTACCTGATTGTAGTAAGTAGGCATCCAGGTTAATAGAATAAACGTCCCCCAATTATGGCAGAAGTGGGAGATTATTAGAGCCCAAACAGGTGCTTTTGATAAAATTAGTTTCCAAGGAATAACAGACACAGGTTCTTTTGATACACCGCCGCCAAGTATAAGCCTTTTCTCCTCCTCCCTAAGATCTGGGTCTTCTTTGGGCGAGCTATATGCCTGGGGAGAAAACAACAGAAGGGAAAGAATATTTGAGTCAACAAGCTAGGAAGCAACTTTGAAGTGCCTTATACACCCATAAATATAATGGTCGACACTAAGGTATTTTTGCCAAAATAAACCACAAGTATTGTGCAAGATGGCTGATTTACTCATATATTGGATCAATGGACCATTAATGCTTCAAATTAAGCTTACTTAGCAATGACATTGAAGTCATATGGACAACAGCAATTCAAAAGACTGTCTCTTGTTAAATCAGCACAAAACATGAAAATATATTATATAGGCTTGGCAGGGGGAACATGCTTGATTTCCTCTCTAGAAACATTTTTCCAATGAGAAAGAGACGTGCAGTTAGAGAAATTAGATGAAAGAAGCTCACTAACTTGTCTCAACCAGAAGGCAAACCAGAGACTTCCAATGGAGCCAAATGAGTAGAACACTGATGGCCATCCAAATTTCTGTATTAAGATGGGTGAGAAAGCCAAGCCTGTGACAGAACCAAGGTACATCCCACTATATACTAGGGCAAGTGATCTGCTTCTCTCGGATACTGGAATCCACTTGGAAAGTAAATTATTCATAGCTGGCATTGCAACACCCTGAAAACAAAGAATTAACAGAAATAAATTTCCAGATTCTAGGATGAAAAGACATGTAACTCGTGTCTATATGCTGCACAGATTTTGAACATAATTTACTTGTATAATTTGATACAGCTAACTTTTTTTTGGGGGGGGGGGGGGGGGGAGAGGAGGGTGAGGGGCATTTTACTTTTTACTTTTTAGGACATAAGGGGAAAAAGAAAAAGGAATGTTTGTCTTTGTAGTCTCAACTACACATCTCTCTATATCCCAGTCTGATTTAAGGGGAAAAAAAATTTAGGATGCTTTCAGGTTAGTTTTTCTTCTGCCTTATGTTGCTAAAAACTATTAAAAACAGTAATAATAATTAAAAAAAAATCTGCCCACAATCCCCACTAGAACTGGAAATTGACGTTGCTTAACAAAAGAAAGCTGGATAAAGGACCATATAAACTTAAATATAGGAATCAGGTCCAGGTTATTGAAGACCAAAAAAAAAAAAGGTAGAACAATAGAATGGACCAACCTCACCAATTCCCATGAAGGCACGCATAATAAGCAAACAAGGGAGCCCAATTTTTGCAGCAATAGGTGTCAAAACTGTTGCTAGTGACCACCAGACAACTCCAAAACCTAGCACCAGCTTCCCACCAAATTTGTCTGCCCATATGCCTCCAAGTATCTAAAAGAAACATAAGTCATGTATAACTGTCAGTTTGACTGTATTGGAAAAATAATTTAATAGATAAAACAAAGAGACATATATATTATTTGAAGATCAAAACAAGTTGTGATGTTAGTGTATGTTCTTTCAAGAACAGAAGATGTCATGGCAGCACCTCAACTAGCAGCAATAATCGAATACTCACTAGGATATTAGCATATGCAACAATTTTCTTGTTAGGATAAAATGTTTTGGGTCCATCAGCCACACCTGAGTAAGTAGATAGCCCCAGAAGAAAGAGGACTGAATTAGGCCAACTGTTGCACTATTCCAATTGAACTCTTGTGACATTGGAAGTATTGCTATGCTCATGTTAACCTATACGGAACATATAAAGAATATCAGCAAGCAAATTCATAATTAATATTTGATTACAAATGGAAAATCTAGAAACACTTTTAATTAAATATTAACTGCCTGATATAATTGGGGAAAAAACATTATAACAACTTCTGTGCAACAAATATCAGAATATTGGAAACCTTAATTCAATCTCTTCAGACACATCTATTTTCCAACAATCATCTCCAGCTATGGAAGTTGATAAGATTTTCTGTTCTATTTTAGTTTGTTGATAAAAAGGGAAACAAACTAAGCTACTAATATGATGATAGTATTAAAGTAAGTAGAGACCTTGTAGCAACAACCAATGAAATATGTAGAAGGAATACACCTATTAGGAATGTGAGACATTGGAATCATGAATATACAAGCAACATAGTAGTACTTACACGATCCATGTTGCACAGCAGAAAAGCTGTAAAACATAGCAGTACCATAACCCAGCGCCTAGGAAATTGCTGCCACCAGGAAGATACTTGTTGCACATTTCCTTCCAGTAAAATTGCTTCACCTGTCCCATCAGTTGATGGTAGAGAATCCAACTTGGTTTCTGTAATGTCATACTCCTCAGACTTGTAATAAATACAGGTCTTATTGGCCTTACCAAGCTCAGGTTGTGGTTGCCTTCTTTTACTTGAACCCAGTCCATCTCCTGCTCTATGCTCAATATGGCTTCTGCTATAAGGGTCCAAAGAATGGTAGCATTGACATCTTCTGCTGGCCTTTAGTTTGATGTTCATGCAGTGAATGGATTGCCGGAATACTGGGGAAGAATGCTCCCCTTCATCTTGAATTGTTCGTATTGGCTTTGAAACTCTTTCATTGAAAGGGACATTATAATGTAAACATGAACCATGCTTGCATCTTGATAGAGGATCTTTTGCAATCCGACCACCATATAGTGCAACAGATACAACTGAAAGTCCCCTTCTCTGAAGTGATAAATCCTTCCCTGATTGAAACACATTTCCTGACAATACCAGACAATAAAATTTGTTCTTACTATAATAACAGTTATATACATAATCCAAGCTTATATAGGGTTTCAAGAGGACCAAACATAAGAGCTGATCTATACAAAATCCAATTTAACTCAAATCTTCATAAATTCAAGTACAATTTATACTTCTTCCAGTGCCGACTCAACGACTAAAGAGTATTATCTATCTCAGCATGCAAAACATGCATGTATAAATTTTTAACAGGCATAAGCAAATGTTGGCACAGAACATAAACGGTCAACAGCATTCCACAAGCTGCACCACTTGCTATTACATAGTTACGAGAAAAATTGGTTTAATCAATAAATCACGAGGAGCGCCACGAATCAATTAATCTATATCGAACTCTCCATTGAAAAGCATATCAAAATATTCCAAACAAAACCCTGTAGACTGAACTCCGACCTAAAGAAATTTGAATGGTGCCAAAGATGAATCAGAAATTACATTCTCTAACAAAAAACGTAAGTTTCCAAGCAAAAATAAATAAATAAAATTTTAAACATTCGTTGCAATGATTCCCACATAAAAAGTAGATAATTCGTTTATGCCGGTATCCACCCAACCTTTGGGAAAAGAAAGCCAGAATAATGAACTCAAAGTTAAAAGGTTAAGTTTTAAAGCAAAAGGAATCAAATTTACAAACATTCATGGGAATTATTCCAACACTTAAAAGTAGATAATTAGTAAAATGCAGGTGCCATCCAAAATATAAAATAAAAGAAGTAGAACAATAAACTCAAAATTAAGCTCGAGGAAAACAAACCTGAGCCAATGAAAGAACCGAAATTACGGTTGGAAATCAGACCACCCAAAGCCATTGGTGCTGAGGAGCTATGACAGTGAGAACTGAGAGCTGAGAGGCCTTACACCATCTCAGAGTTGAAGACCAGAGTTCAAATTCCACAAGACGACGTCGTCTCTGGAATCTATCTCTCTGCTCTCTCTCTGTCTCAGAGTTTCAGTGAAGAGGATAAGCAAAGCAAAACAAAGCAAGGAAGAGCGGCGAAGTTTGGTTTTCGTCTCGTTTCTGAATTTTCGGAAAAAAAAAATTCTGTTTACGAATTTTTTTGTAAATTTTGTGTGATTTTTCTTTCGCAGTTCAAAAAGCTGGAAAAATAAATTAAATAAAATAAAATCCCAGCGGCGTTATAACCAAGAGAAAGGAGGGTTGAGAGAGTGACACGTGGATCGTCATACGCTTCAGGAAACCCAGATGGGACGAAGGGGCCGAATTCATTAAAATGCCCCTCCTTGCAACGAGGATATACGGATGCTATAAGGTGGTTGAGGTGGTATAACCGTAAAATGAAGTATACTAAGGGGTACTAATGGAATTTCAGATGCGGAAGCTCTTCCCCACCGCGAACTTTGCGTCTCTAGATTGTCGCCGCCGAAAAAGTGCAAAATTTATTAGTAAATAAATTTAAAAAGATTGATATATTGTTTTATTCATTTTTCTTCTTAAAAAAATTCATGATATTTCTTAAAATTGATGCGTGGAATATTCCGTCCCTGACACATGATAAAAGCGTTTGTTGTCTTTAAACTAAAAACCTTTTTTTGCATTAAAAATATCTAAAATATCTTCTTATTATTAATTATTAATTTACCTAGTATGAAAGTTTTAATAACTGAACTAAGTATGATTACGCACTCCTTCAAGGGCTCTATGGTAGCCAAACGTAGAGGAAAATGGGAAATGAAAATTTTATGAGATTCTTATTATATTTTTGTTATTATTGTTATTTAATAATATCAGTTTTTTATTATTTTTTAAAATAAAGATACTAAAATTATTTTTAATTTTTTTTTCATTTTTACCCTTAACATTACATATACCAAAATCCTCGATTATAAGTGCTTAAATTTTTTAGTATGCTATTTGGAGAAAACCAAATTCACACTATCAATGAGACAGATTGTTGTAAGACACGCAAGTTTAAAAATAACTACCCTTCTATATCACAGGAAACTGTAAATGACAAAACTAAAAGTAAATGAAAACCACTCATCCTACACTATCTCCTAAAATTAGGTAAATGTGATGTGAAATGTCTTCCACATGCTAAGGGCAAGGTATGTTCTCAAAACTATGATTTTGTTCTGTTTTGGTGACTTGCCCCATTCATATATCACTAACGTCGATGTGTGTTAGTTTATGGAGCAAGTGTGCCTTGTTTAGCTACTTCAATGTTACAAGAGTGACCTCTCTCTTTTTTTTTTTCACTTGCATGTAAAGGCACTACAACTATGAAAATACAACTGATTATTGATCGAGGATAGTTTGGTCCTAAACTTTAGCCTCTTCGACAGAGCATTGAGCAGGGTCCAACATATCAATAGCACACTGCAACCTGTGAAACTCGTCTTACACGATCACTTCCTATGAATAACCGCTCAAAATTGCACAATCTAAAATTCTCTTAACTGTCAGGATACATGTTCAAAATACCCATGAAGCTCATGCCATCAACTGACTTCAGAATATATCATGCTACTCTCAACTCATTCTCTACAAATAACATGAGAGTGCAGATTCTCTGTAAAGATCTATTGCTAAAGAGTTTAAAATACACTAATTTTTCATTTATTTATTTTTAATAAGGAAATTATTCCTACTTAACTAAAAAATGCATACTTTCAATTAGGGCTGTTCATAGGTAGGGCTGGGCCAGACATTTAATATGTCTGATGCCCTACCTGATTAAAACATCAGATTTGCTTTTATACTCATGATCTAACCTGACCCGAATAAGCTTGTTTTTATGTTGGGTTTAGGTCGCCCGAGTTATTTTTTTCTTTAAGATCTGATACCTATAATATAAAAATATCTTTTTGCAAACTTATAGACATATACTTCAAAACAATGAGCTTTTAGAACCCTCATATTTTTATCAATAATAAAAAAATAATTTGTTATTATCAAGTAAAATATAAGCTATATTAACATAATTAATTTTAGGTAAACATATGTATTTTCATTATTCAACAATAAAAATATTAATAAACATACACATCAATGATAAAAATAATTAAAAAATATGAATGGTTTAGGAAAGTAATGAAAGCTACAGCATGTAGAAAAAATTAGATGAATATATATATATATATATATATAAGATGACAAGATATTGATAACTAAAAAAAAAGTAATTATTATGGCAAGTTGGGCAAAATATGTCTTCTCTCATAACTCAACTCGATCCGATATAGTTTTGTTTAAAGTTCTACTTATTTATATTTTTTGCCCGACCCAGTCCGGTCCGATTAAACCTGGTTAGGGTAGCCCCCTAGGGCCAAACGGGCTAATAAACATCACTGATTTCAATGGGTCTTAGAGGATCCGTAATCAATAACATGGGGACTTTCAGGCATAATTTTTGTTTCTATTATGTAAGGATATGCAAAACACATAAATTCTATCCAAAACAAAGCAAAACTCATAATTATACATACCTTTAACCATTGCTTGAAAAACTGAAAAAGTTTCACTTGGAATGCTTTTAAACTCTCAATTTTTGTGTATGATGGTGTATGTATTTTCTAGATGTAGTGTGTGTACCAAAAACCAAGCTTAGAACCCTATTATTTATAAACCATCCTTAACGGCTCTTTCCCATCAAGGGTGCCACAAGAGAAAATATGGTGGAAAGAATAACAACAACCATGAATCTTAAATTTCACAAAATTTGGACCACTTATGCTAGAGTTATTGCAAACACGTTGGTTTGTTACCAATGTTTGAAAAACAACGGTTACATTCTCTTACTTGATCTAAATGACTTAATGATTTCTAGATTCATGAATATTTATATCACACCCGAAAATGCGACCGCGCAGTGCCAAATAGAAATCAAAATTAAAATAAGGTAGTAGAAAAGTAGAGTCGCCACCAAATTTTTATTTTTGAAAAGGTAAAATTTTGAAAAAAAAAACTTTTTTAATTTGGTATGTCACAAAAAATGTGATCTGCGAACCGAAAAATAAATTCCGGAATCGGTTGTGAGTGGGGAAAATGTTAAGCACCCCACAACACCCGTTACTAAAAACGGTCACCCTAAGTTAGTTGTGTAAAATTACCATGGTCTTTAATCTATTTTAATTCTCCTTAACAAATCACATGTAAAATAATACATAAAGAAATTAAGTGAAATAAAATTGAGAGTAAAAGAAATTAAAGAAATAAAATTTAGAATAAGCTAAAAGAAATTAAAAAAATAAAGTCAAAAGAAAATGGTTATTTACAAGGGGGCGGACTTGACCTAGGATAAAAGCCTAGGGCCTACGTACCCTCTAAAAAGGATCAAAGTTCACGTAATTCGGACGAGAATGGATTTGTTCTTTTTGTTTTTGTTTTTGTTTGGCTTTTGTTTGATTTTTGATCTTTTTTTTTTTTGTTTAGGTTTTGTGGTCTTTATTTTTTTTATCTATATTTTTTTTTTTTGGTTTGTTTTTTTTTCCTACTCTTTTTTTATTTTTTTATTTTTTTGTTATGATTTTTGTTTTTACCATAATTTTTCTTTAATAGAAGAAAGAAAAAAGAAACAAGAATTACTTTCACCTTTGACAAATAAAACGAATTTAGGATTGGTTAATGTGTTTTAATTTGCTAAGATCAAAGTTAATTTTACTTCTTTGCCTTCCCTGTATTTTTTTTCTTCTTTTCTCTTTTTTTTATTATTTTTTTGCTTTTGCTTTTTCTTTCTCCTTCCCTTTTTTTTTTTAATTTTCATTGATCCTTGCTTGTCTTGTTTTATTTCTGTTTACTTCTTGTTTTGTCTTTTTTTTTTTATGAGTGAAAACAAGTAAAAATCCTTTTTTTAGTTTTTCACAAATAGCTTTGGAAGTGATTTAGTTTACAAAAACTAAATTAATCCTAAAAAAAATTTTTTTATTGATTTGCTTATTATTTATTTTTTTTATTCTTATCTTTTGTTTTTCTACTTTCTTTATTTATTTTCTTAGGGACAATATTTTGTTTTTGTTTTATCTTTCATTTTTGTTTTTGTTTTTTTGTTTATTTACTCTCTTTTTCATGAAGCTTACTTTTAAATCTCAAATTTTTGTTCATAAGAAAATTTAAGACGAATTCATAAGTTTAAAAAGGAAATTAATCCTCTTTTTTTCTTTGTTTTGTTCTTCTCTTTTTTTTTTTTTTGAAAAGAAAAAGTTTATTTGATTTTCTCAAAATTGTATATTTTTAATTATTATTCAAACTTTCTGTTTTTTGAAAAGAGGCACACTTTACCTTTCTAAAAAGAAAAACTATTTATTTAGTTTTGAAACTCTCATTTTTTTATGCGTTAATTATTCAAGCCTAAGATTTATGCCAAGATACTTGATGACCCAACCAGGTATCTTAGGGGACTGATTGTCACACACAACCCTGGATGACCCCCTATGTGCCTGAGGGGATATGAAATCCCACACGACAAATCTAAATAAAAAAAATTAAAATAAGATAACATAATACAAAAATAATATTTCTTACAGACCCACAATAATTGATAAATGCGTGTGTGCCATTATACATCCTGTTATTTTCTCGAAGCACACTACGCATATCATCTATAGCTCATGGATAACAATGAAAGAAAATTTCTTCCCTGCTCATCCGTTGAAATCCCTCATTGCATCTTCCCTGACGTATCAATTCACCCAATCGTGAATCACCAACCAGCAAGCCTCACACACAACGAAACCCAAGAAGCATGTTTCCTCATGGAAAAATTAATGTATTTTTTAGAAATAATTGAAAAACAACCTCTTTAGTATTTTAGCAAACAAAAACAAATGAATCCCCAATAGCACAAATAGAAAACAGGACAGATTATCATCAAATGGCAAGCCCATTTGAAATTCAAACTAGAAAAACAATCAGCTGCGTTTTAGAAGCCACGAGTTATACGAAACTTAAATGCAAGATTAAGTAAATGGCTTAGGTTAAAAACAGGCCTAACCCATACTAAAGCCCATTAGGATAGCGAGTAAGATTTTGAACGAAAAATCACATTAAAATAGGAATAGGATAATGCAAATCCGTGAGTTGGATTTCAAGACACCGAATCAAATTTGAAGTTAGAATTAAACCAAGGCAAACATCAAAGAACTGAAACCATTTCAGCATTAGTTATTCACCTAGATTCGTAACAAAAATTATGCATTCACCACTTATCTCAACAAAATATCATTCCTGATCTAACTCACGCCGTGAAATTCATTTTTTCCACACCGATTAAAAAGAGATACAGTATTCCATTGAAGCTTCGATTTTCAACCCAAATGCAAATATGACCCATCTTCATTCAGATTTTTTTCCATTTGCACAAACCATACGTAAGGATCACTTGGCTTCTTTGACCATACCATATGCAAATTAGGACCCTCATATCAGATTCAAACTTAGAGCCGAGAATGATTCCAGAATCATAGAATTCAATATCCAACTTTTTAAAAGACAAACCATCAGACCCCAAACAATCATTTTAAGATGAACAGAATGAGAAACAGGAGGCGCAGAAATGAGGAAAATGGGACAAGGAGTATACCTTTGGATTTCTTTTTATGCTCACCCATAATCTCTCGTTCATCTTTCGCTGATGCCGAGCTAAATTCCTTCCTTATCCTTTATTCTCCTCCAATGAAAACCAACAATCAGAGAGCTCCAATTTTGGAATGTTTCTTTCCCCTTGAAAAGAAATCTCTTTCCCCTTTGTTCTCCTCCCGAAATCTCTTTCTCTGCAATCTCCAAAGAATCCTCTCTCGATCTCTCTCTCTCACACTCCATTTCTCCTCTCTCTGTTTCCTTCTTCTTTCGAGTCACTCTCGCACTCGATCCCTCTCCTCTTTCTGTTTCTCTCAAACGCCAGCAACCCGTGACCAGCTCTGAAACAAGGCCCCCTCACTCGAGTTCTCCCCCCTCTTGGTGCCTTCCTCCATCTCTTCTTTCTGAATCCCTCGCTCTTTATCGATTCCCCTCAAAGCTCTTTCTCTCGCTGATAGTGAAAGGACGCGAACAAAGTCCCACGCCTCGAGCCTGTCGTTGCCGATCTCTGATGGCTTTGCCTTTCTCTTCTCATTTTGCATCTGCCTTTGTGCTCTCCGCCCTTCTCCGCCCCGTCTTGTCTCTGTGTTCCTCTTTTTGTCTGTTGTTCTGTGCGCTTTTCTTTTTTTGTTTCTCTGTGTCTCCCTGCCTCTCTGCTTCCTCTGGCACGAGGCAGACGCCCGAAAGTGGGTCAAAATGGGGTCTGGGTCAAAACGCAGGGTTACTTGTATTTTGGCCTTGTACACATTTTTTTTTCAAATTTATTTTTTTCTGATTTTATTTTTTTTTTTTGCCTTGGAGTTAATGGACCGGATTTAAGAGAATTAGGTTGCAGGTCTTTTTGAATTTGGGTTAGGGTTTAGTAAAATGGGCATGTGTTGGAAAAGGACTTGGGCTTTCTTTTTTTTCGAACCTTTTTTTTTAATCCTTTGAATTTTCATTTTTTTTTCTTTTTTTTTCCTTATTGTTTCTTTTTTTTTCCAACGTTTTTTTTGTTTTCTAAAGCTTTAAAAAAAATTTTATTTTCTCCTAATTTTCTATTTTCTTTCTCTTGTTCCTTTTTTTGTTTATATTTTTGTTATTATTTTTGTATTTTTTCTGGACAAAATACGGTGTTCACAATTTATATTCCAAGAAAAGAAAACTCAATGCATGAATCATAACGATAGATCCTCTATGTACGAGTATTATCTTCCATATATCACCATGCATTTTGCTTCATCAACCCACCATAGTTTAATGAATAAGCCTTATGCTTATTTTGGGTCCTCCTAATGTTGCTTGTCTCTAAACATGAATATATACACTAAAATGATTAAAAAAAACAGCTCAAACTAAATAAAAACTTTAGTACAAATGATATATATACATATACATAAGAAACTCAATATGATACTAGGTCTCATCCTAGATATATCATCCTCAAACATTAATGACAGCATATCTTTTGTTAAAGGATCTGCTAATATGAACTCAATACTAATGTATTTAATAGTGACTTTGTTCTCTTTGACATAGTCTTAAATAACTAAGTATTTAATGCCAATGTGCTTACTTTAACTTTCACTTTTGTTATTCTTAACCTAAAAAACTATACCTGAATTATCATAATAAATCTTCAATGGCCTAGAAATCGAATCCATAATTTTAAGTCTAGATATAAAGCTCTTTAGTTATATACTATACGAAGTTGCCTTAAAACAATATACAAACTCAACTTTTATGGTAGAAGTAGCAGTTAAAGTTTACTTTGTGCTCCTTCAAGGCACAACTCCACCAGCAAACATAAAAACGTATCTTAATGTTGATTTTTGTGAATCAATACATCTAGTAAAAATCGAATTTGAATAGCTAACTACCTTAGGATTCTTAATTTATCAGTACATTAGTATATAGTCATTAGTACCCTTAAAGTACCTCATCACCTTCTTCATAACTTTCTAATGATCCATACCTAGATTAATTTGATATCCTCCTAACATTTCAATTGTGAATGTAATGTCAAGTTTTGTATAAATTTGAGCATACATAAGGCTTCCAACAGCAGAAACATATGGAATGTTGCACATTTCTTCTCTTTCGAAATCGTTCTTTGGGCATTGGTTCAAATTGAACCTATCACCCTCCATAATAAATGCTACGCTTGATGAACAGCCTATTATCTAAAATTTCTCTAAAACCTTATTGATATAAGTTTCTTATGATAAACTCAAAGTATATTAAGTTATATCTCTATGGATCTTAATGCCAATTATATAAGATGTCTCACCCATATCCTTCATGTCAAAATATTTAAAGAGAAACTATTTCATCTCATATAAAAATCCCTTATTATTAGTTACAAGTAATATGTCATCCATAT
Source organism: Erythrophleum ivorense (assembly GCA_026724425.1). Taxonomy (NCBI): domain Eukaryota; kingdom Viridiplantae; phylum Streptophyta; class Magnoliopsida; order Fabales; family Fabaceae; genus Erythrophleum; species Erythrophleum ivorense. The sequence continues at coordinate 69,023 of JAIUCV010000720.1, read as the reverse complement.
ATAACACAAGGAATTAGATTTTACTCTTACTAACATTTTGGTATATATACTAATCTATGACATTTTCCACAAATCCAAATGAGGAGATGACATCATGAAATTTAAGACACCGTTGGCAGGAGGCTTGTTTTAATCCATATATAGATTTCTTAAGCTTACATACCAAGTACTCACCTGCATTAGAGAAGAATCCTTTAAGTTTTCTTATATATACCTCATTCTCTAGATCTCCATTGAAAACACATCCATTTGATGTAGTTTTAAGTCAAAATAGGTAACCAATACCATTATTATATGGCTGTTCATAGGTAGGGTCGGGTTGGGCATTTAGTAGGCTTGATACCCAACCTGATTAAGATATTGGACTTGTTTTTATACCCATGATCTGCCCTAGACCAATTCGAACAAGTCCAGTTTTATGTTAGGTTATGACAGGTTAAGGCCACTCGGACTACTTTTTTTTTATGAACTAATACTTGTAATATAAAAATATCTTTTTATAAATTCATAAACATATATTTCAAAACAATGGGTTTCAAGAACTCTCATTTTTTATCAGTAAAATAATTTTAATAAGAAAATAACCTGATATTATCAAGCAAAATATAATTTATATTAGTATAATTGGCCTTAGGTAAATATGTGTATTTTTATTATTTAATAAAAGAAATATCAGTAAACATGCACATCAATGATGAAAACAATTAAGAAGTTAAGAGGATTTGGGTGGTTAATGAAAGCTGCAACATGCAAAAAGAGACAGACAAGATTAAAATATATATATATATATATATATAATGATAAAATGTTAATAACTAAATAATAATAATAACTATTGGGTTAGGTTAGGCAGAATATGTTTTCGCCTATAGCCCAATCTAACTTGTTATGCTTTTATTTAAAGTTTTGCCTATTTACATTTTAACACAGCTTGGTCTGACCTAATTGGTTGGGTTAGGGTGGGCCTCTCGAACCTAATAGGTCAATAAACACCCCTACATTATTACGTGAAGAGAATTTTTCTTAAATATAGGAGAAAAAATTTTTGTATAATCAATTGCTTCTCTTTAAGTAAATCTCTTGACTATGAGTCTTGTCTTATATCTCTTAATGTCACTTACTAAGTTTTTTTTTTCATTTTTATAGACTCATTTACATTTAATGGTCCTAGAATCACTAAGAAACTCAACAAGATCCCAAACTCCATTAGATACCATGAAATCTATCTCTTTTTTCATGACTTAGTTCCATAGTTCAAAATCTTTGCAGCTGATGGCTTGTGAAAATGTCTTAAGATTGTTTTCAGTTCTTATATTGTAGTCAAACACTTGTAGATACACAGTATAATCACTAAGAATTATTAACCTCATTATCCTAGTAAATTTTCTTAATGTTAAGTTAGTATTCGCTTAGGAAGTATGTTCCTCACTGGTTGCTCAACAGTTTCTAATAATTGTTCAACAACTAGATCAGCTAAGTCATGGTCAACAGGTTGTGAATCCCTAATGATTGGCTATTCAATACTCATTTACACTTAAAGAGCATGGATCACAACTAATTTATCATTTGATGTTAGAGTTTGAATACTAAAATGATCATCTTTAGAATCTAAATTCTAAATTTGATCATTACTACTAATCAAATTATTCTCAAGAAACTTTGTATTTTTTGATTTCACAATCCTAGTGTAATGAGATGGAAAGTAAAATCTATATTCTTGAGACCTTTCAGTATATCCAATAAAGTAGCTACGAATGGTCCTAAGGTCTAATTTCTTCTCTTATATATTATAAACTCTAACCTCATATGGGCATCCCCACATGCGAATATGTCTTAAACTCAGTTTCTAACATTTAAACAACTCGAATGGCATCTTTTCAATAGCCTTGGTTGGAACCTAGTTAAGAATATACACAGTCATCTTAAGGGTTTTAAGCCATAAGGATTTAGGAAATTTAAAACTACTAAGCATGCTTTATACCATATCTAACAATGTCCAATTTCTTCTTTTAGTTACACCATTTTAGTCTAGAGACCCAAGCATGGTGTATTGAGCAACAATCCCTTATTTTTAAAGAAATCTTATAAATGGACCTGGTATTTATTCAACTTTAGTGTATATTTTATACTACTCATCAATTCTATCTGATCTCACTATCTTAATTTGTTTATCACATTATTTCTTTATTGTTGCCTTAAAAACTTTAAAAACATCAAGTGCTTTATTTTTATTATTCAGTAGATAAAGATACATATATCATGAGTAATTATTAATAAAGGTAATAAAATATTTTTGATCACTAGAGTCCAAATCTGGACTACAAATATTTGTATGTATGAAGTCTAATATGGCAGAACTCCTCTTGACATCTTTTCTTGATCTTATTAGTCTGTTTTCCTTTAATACAGTCTATACAGGTATTAAAGTCAATAAAATTAAATGTACTAAGTACTTCATTTTTTTACTAACCTCTTAACCCTCTCTATTGAGATACGACCTAGCATACAATGCCACAATATAAAGAAATTTTTATTAGTAACATATCTCTTAATACCTATACTATTAAAAAAAATGCATTGAATCATTATATGTACTGTCTTGTAATTGAATTCAGAAAATACCATCAAAAATTGTACCATTACCCATAAGACTAGGTCATAAAATAACTTAAAAGGTATAAGTTTTGAAATAGAAATCAAGTTTTTAAATAAACTTAGTACATAAAAGGTCCTTTCTAATATCAAACTAAAGCCAGTATCTAAAACTAATTTGCAGGTTTTTATAACTTTTATTAGTGAGTCTATCTTATTGCCTGAATAGATGTATTATTCACTACTTACCAACTTTCTTTAGTTTAGAAAACCCTGCAAGATATTAGAAATATTAATTGTAGAATTAAAATCAATCCATTGTGTGTTACTATTAATATATACCATATTAGATTCATAACAGAAAAAGTGAGATTGAGTTACTATTCTTTTCAAGGTAAGCTTTGAATTTGACGCAATCCTTTTTCATGTATCCTCATAGAAGAAGTCTTTAGACTCCTTCCTTATGTTAGCTTAAATAGGTTCCTTGCCTTTTCTCTATGGTTTGGCTTGTTTCTTGCTCTTTTCTTATGTTGTCATATGTGTATTTTCTCTCATCTCTGTTATAAGCCTTCCTTCTTCCTATATACACATAGTTAAAAGTTCATTAATTTCCATTTCTCCTTATGTGTGTTATATGAGATCTTGAAAGGCTTATATTGATATGGTAGAGAATTTAGAATGTAATACTTGAGGAAAGACTTGGACATATCAACCTTAAGTGTTTTTCAATTGAGCTACTATATCCCTCATCTGCATGATTTGTTCTTGTACACCCTTTATACCAGTGAGTCTTATAGATGATAATCTTGTCATTAAGGTGCTTGACAGAACCTTATTTAAAGATTTGAACTGTTCATCAATGGCCTTAAGTAATTTTTGGACATTTTGATGCTCTTTAAGAGATCCACGAACATTAGTAGATGTTTCATATTTAATATACATCTTGCTGAGACGATTTAATTGCTCTTAGCATTCATAAAAAGGTTATTGCAAATGCATTGCTAGTATCTATGGGTTTAGGATATTTATTTTTTCTAATTGTATCATCAACATTCATCCACCCTAATTGGAGAAAAATTTTCTCCTTTCATATCTTATAGTTACCACTAGTCAATTCAAGAACTTAAAAATCAGAGATATTCAAAGATTGAAAAGTTGCACAAAATTTACATGCCATGTCAGTAATTTAAGACAATTTTAAATATTTTGTGTGACATGTTTTACCAGTACAAAGCACATCTTTTCAAACCATGAGCCTAGTAACAAATAAAACTATCAGTGGGCTGAACTTTATTTAATTAAGTTCATGTAACTTTACAATCAAATTAGCAAATTATATCCTCTTCTTAATCTCTATGGACAAATTAAGAAAAGAAAAAATTTACTTTTTTACCCTAAATTAATCATATAAATATGTTAATATTCTTGTAGGATAATGATTATCATATTAAATATAACTAATTACAATTTGATGCCATTTTTTAATGTAATTTTTAAATTTAATTTTAATAATTAAATATTTAATGTATAATTTTTAAAATAATTAAAGATGCCACAGTAAACCTTAATTAATCTAAAATCCTAAAGACCATATGACATCTTAATAACAAAATTAAATACTTAAATATAACTTAACATAATGCATAAACAAGATTATATAATAAGAATTTGTATAATTAATTAATTAATTGACTAAATGAGATGTGACTAATTTAATTAATTAATATTCTTCTTTTAAATTAATCTAAATGTGTCATAAATATTACCTAGAAATTAATTAACTAAAATTGGATATAATTTAACTGACACCATAAATTAATTTCTATTTCAAAATGTGTCAAAATTACCTAAAATAAATAATTTTTCAAAAATTTAGAAAAAATTTAAAGGCACATAAAATAATTTTACAATAAATTTTTTTGACAAAAATTTTGCCAAAAATTAATTTAATTTGCCCAAAATAATTTTGTCAAAATTTAGACAAATTAAATGCACTTAATAATTTTGAACAAAATAAATAGTCAAGAAAAGAAATTATTGTCAAATTTTATATTAAATATTGGCCAAGGAAATTTTTTTAAATAGTAAAACCCAACACAAGTCTAGAAATGAAGGTCAACAAATAATACTACTTCAATATATATATAAATTAGAATTTATATATATAACCTAAGAATAGAATAAATCATTTTAGTATAACCTAAGAATAGAAGGGTCCAAAATGAAGGCCTAAATTTTTGCAATAAATATCTAGAAACCAAAAAAAATTCCCAAAAATGCAACGAAAAGCCTAAAACCAAATTAAATAAAATGTTGCATTTCATTTATTTGCGACTAAACAATAGGTCATTTTTTGTAGGGGATGAAATGCATATTGCAGCCAAATGAAATGAAATGTCATTTACATTTGATAGTCAAAATGACATGCAGCCTCCTTTGTCCCTGACCTTTAACCAGGTCACCTTGACCTGAATTCGACCTGTTTCGGACCTGAATAACAATCTGGCCATTTCTTGCATTTTTAACACATTTTTGGATGCCTCCAAAGCCTAATCGTATCAAAATTTCATAGGCAATGTAATTCTAGTTTTAAAATACAAAAATGGAGCATATGAAAAGCATCTTAAATGATTATAGAAGATATGAATTTTCAAGTCCCAATACCAACAATATATATATTAATTTCAAACTTTCTTAATGGTTCAGAAAGAAAAAGAATGAAAAGAAAAGGTAAGGGCAAGGGGAAGAGCTTGGACAACAAGTTTAAGGAATAGGTTAAGCCCAAGCCCAAGGCAAAGAAGGAAAAGTCTCTAAAGGAGGGAGTTTGCTTTTTTTGCAATGAACTAGATCATTGGAAGAGAAATTACAAGCTCTACATGAAAGATTTGAAGAAAAAGAAGGGTAGTAAGACTACTACTTCAGGTATTTATGTTATAAAAATTAATCTTTCTACTTCTACTTCATGGGTATTAGATATCGTATATAGATCTCACATTTGTATAAATGTGCAGGGTCTCAAAAGGAGTAGGAAGTTACAGAAGGGCTAAGTATACCTACAAGTTAAAAACAAAGCAAGGGTTGTTGCCTTAACCGTAGGAATTTTTGAGTTAGCTTTGCCCAATGGGCTTTTATTAATTTTGAACAATTGCTATTATGTTTCTGCTTTGAGTAAAAATATTGTTTTACTTTCTTATTTGGACAAGGAAGGTTTTACTTTTATTATTAAGAATGGCAAATGCTCTATTTATCATGATGACATTTTCTATGTAGATGGTGATTTGCATGATGGTTATTATTTCCTAAATCTTGAGGCACCCAATAATGAACCAATCTATAACATATCTACAAAAAGGATCAAATCAAATGATTTAAATCCAACCTACATATGGCATTGTCGTCTAGGCCATATAAATGAGAAGCGCATATCAAAACTTCATCAAGATAGATTGTTTAAGTCATTTGATTTTGAATCATTTGACACTTGCGAATCTTGTTTATTGGGAAAGATGACTAAGGCGCCTTTTACTGGTCACAATGAGAGGGCCCTTGATTTATTAGGGCTGATACATATAGATATATGTGGTCCACTAAACACTACTGCCAAAGGAGGACACCAATACTTCATTACCTTTATAGATTATTTCAGTAGATATGGCTATGTCTATCTGATGAAACATAAGTTTAAGTCTTTTGAAAAGTTTAACATTTTTCAAAATGAAGTACAAAATTAACTTGGTAGAACTATTAAGGCACTTTGATCTGATTGAGGTGGAGAATATTTAATTCAAGAGTTTATTAACCCTTTTAGGAGTTATGGGATCGTCTCACAACTAACTCCACGAGGAACACCACAATTGAATGGCATTTTTGAAAGGAGGAATCGAATGCTATTGGATATGATTCGATCCATGATGAGTCAGACAAATCTTCCACCATCCTTTTGGGGCCATGCCCTAGAAACAGTCGCATTCACATTAAATCGTATTCCATCTAAAACTGTTCAAAAGACACTATATGAGATGTGGACTACGAAGAGGCCTAATTTCTCTTTCCTCAAAATTTAGGGATGTGAGTTGTATGTCAAACAACAAGCTTTTAAACAAGTTAGCACCTAAGTCTATAACATGCCTTTCTATGGATTATCCCAAGGAAACCAAGGGATACCACTTCTATTATCCCCTGAGAACAAAGTGTTTGTTGCTCGGAATGATATGTTTCTTGAAAGAGAATTCATATCCAAAAGAACTAGTGGGAGCAAGGTGCATTTCAAAGAAGTTCAAGAAGTACAAAATGGCATTGACCTAGAGATGGAGAATCAAGGGGACTCACAAGGAGTTATTGAGCCTACTCAGATAGCACAAGGCCCGCAAAAGTCTAATAAAGTACGACACCAACCAAAGGGATATGAATTTCTTATGACTGAAAGTCATAATGTGTTGCTCATAAAATAAGATGAGCCAAATGCCTATTAAGAGGCTGTTACGGGACCAGACTCTAAGTTGTGGCTTGATGCCATGAAATATGAAATGCAATCCATATATGACAATCAAATTTGGACCTTGATTGATCCACCTGAAGGTGTTAAAACTATTGGGTGTAAATGAGTTTTTAAGAAGAAAATCGACATGGATGGCAAGGTGCATACATTCAAAGCACAATTGATTGCAAAAATATTCAAACAAACCCATGGTATAGACTATGATAAAACTTTTTCACCCGTCACTATGATTAAGTCAATCAAGATCCTTCTTGTCATAATCGCGTATTATAACTATAAGATTTGGCAAATGGACATTAAAACTATGTTTTTTAATGGAAACCTACTTGAGGATGTGTACATGACACAACCTAAAGGTTTTGTTCATTCAGAGGATACTAGGAAAGTTTACAAGCTTTAAAAATCCATGTATGGATTGAAGCAAGCATTTCAGAGTTGGAATCTTCGTTTTGATGAAATAGTCAAACAGTTTGGATTCATCTAAAATAAAGATGAACATTGTGTTTATAAGAAGTTTAGTGGGAGCGCAATTGTGTTTCTAATGTTGTATGTTAATGACATCCTACTCATTGGAAACGACATTCTTACCTTTTAGAATGTCAAAACTTAGTTAAGAAAATGTTTCTTAATAAAAGACTTAAGAAAGGCAACTTACATCTTAGCGATTAGGATCTATAGAGATAGATCCAAAAGGATGATCGGCCTAAGTTAAAGTGCTTACATAGACAAAGTATTGCATAGATTCAATATGCAAGATTCCAAGAAGGGATACATATCAATATCTCATAGCATCAATCTCTGCAAGACTTAGTGTCCTAGTACACAAGATAAGCAAAATCATATAAGCAAGGTTCTATACGCTTTTGTCATTGGATATATTATGTATGTCATATTGTGCACTCGATCAAATGTTTTATATGCCTTGAGTATGACCAATAGATACCCATCGGATCTAAATGAGAGTCACTAGACAACTGTCAAGAACATCCTTAAGCACTTGAGAAGAACTAAGGATGTGTTCTTGATATATGGAGGATTGGAAGATGAACTTAGTGTTAATGGTTACATAAATGCAAGTTTCCAATTCGATAAAGATAACTTTGGATTGCAATCAAGATTTGTGTTCTATTTGAATGGTGGTACAGTAAGTTGAAAGAGTTCCAAACAAAGTATCGTAGCGGATTCTAAAATAGAGGTTAAGTACATAACTACATCAGATGCAGCTACGAAAGTTGTTTAGATCAAGAAGTTCATTACTAAGCTAGAAGTAATAACTATCATCTCAAATCTAATAGATTTGTTTTGTGATAACAATGGTGCGATTACATAGGCTAAGGAGCCCATATCACATCAGAGGTTCAAACACATACTCAGATGTTACCACCTCATTCGAAAAATTATTGAAATAGGGGATGTTAAGATATGCAAAGTACCAATAGATAACAATGTCGTTGATCTTCTTACAAAACCTCTTGCACAGGTAAAACATGAGCGCCATGTTAGGTCATTAGGCATTAAATACATGCACGATTGGGCCTAATACAAGTGGGAGATTGTTAGAGATTGTACCATAGGCCTATCAATTTATTGTGAATATTATTTTGATTTAATAAAGAGTTTTATTATCATTATTATATTGTTTACATGTTTGCCATATAATAAGATCCTTAGGTAATTATAATTATCCTAAATGTCTCTAGTCGATCATCATTATGAGGACAACAATGAATTAAGACTAGTATAATTTTGATTGATGATCATGATATGATCATATATGTAGATACAAATTAAAGTCATAAGCATTTGTTAGGAACCAAGGTGCTAGACCGACTCGTCATGAGATAACTATATGGATTAGATCATAAATGTATCTCATCTATAGCCATATTACTAAGCCCTTAGACCTGAGACTACCATAGATTCCTACATGAGGAACATTGTACTTTGACATAATCAAAAGTCACCTTTAATTAGGTGATCATAAAGGTTGTGATGGGATACAATAGAATACATGCAGAGGAGGATGAGTGGTCAAAATAGAATTTGTTTCTCTTGCTAAGAGAAAAAGATATCTCTAGACCCTCGATAAGTAAAATTGAAAAAATCCATATACATGCTCAAATGAAAAGAGTTTCATTTGTTTTGATAGTCTACTTAGAGATCGAGAAAGTGTGGTCAAACGATATAAAGATGACATCTCTATGCCTTGTGTTTGGCTTAGATATCATGTGACAAAAGGGACTTGACATGAGCTATAGGATAGGTTGTATCATATTATCAATTCTCATATAATTTGAGTAGTCATAATGTCTTGTTAGAAGTCACTCACAACCTGTGGGTTAAAAAGAAGTTTTTGGCCCATTGCTAACATTATATGGGCTTACAAGGTCGTACACAAGAATAAGCCAATATAAGCTAGAATGTTTAGATTCATTGAACCTAAAAGGCATCTAAATTTAATGCATGTAATATCCATATAGTTTCCTATTTCAAATAGGAGATTATCCTATTTATGATAGGATAATGCATTCTCTCTTGATAGGAGATTATCCTATTATCTTATTTATGATAAGATATTTAATATATATATATATATATATACATATCTTTTGCTTGGAGAACAAACAATGTTCTTTTATAAAAGGGGATGCTAGGGTTTCCTAAATGTGACCTTTTAAATAAAAAAAAGAAGGGGCTGCAACACCACCCAAATAAGAGAGGGGCAAGAGAGTGAAACTAATTCATCTTTTTCATATAAAAGAGAGAAAGATGAGATCTATTGCAAACTCGAGAAGTCGTGTGGTTCTTGTAGACAAGTTTAGAAAGGTACATTGGCGTGACATGGTGCTAGCACACCGTTCATATTGGAGATCTCATTCATGTGAATACCAATAGAGGTGTTGATCGTGAAGAGTAGCACCTTGAGATCTAAACGTGACTAATCGTAAGAAAAGGCAAAATTTTGTGCGCTAGAGGTATATCTCCTTTTACCTTACTTCAATTTAAGCAAAGATGACGGATCCATGGAAGGGATTTTGTTTGTTCCATTTTTGTTCTCTTTCGCTGCGTGTATCTTCAAATTCCAATAGAATATCAAGACTGTTGCATGAGATGAAAAACTGTTACTTGATAAGTTTAATTTCAATTTAAATTATAATATATATATATATATATATGTATGTATGTATCTTTTGCTTGGAGACCAAGCAATGCTTTCTTGTAAAAGAGGATGCTACAGTTTCTTAAGTGTGACCTTTTAAATTAAAAAAAAAAAGGGCTGCAACACCACCCAAATAAGAGAGAGGCAAGAAAGTGAAACTGATTCGTCTTTTTCCTATAAGAGATAGAGAGAGACGAGATCTGTTGCACACTTGAAAAGTCGTGTGGTTCTTATGGACAAGTATAGAGAGGTATATTCGTGTGGCATGGTGCTAGTACACCGTTCGTGTGGATTTCGGTAGAGGGTGTTGATTCGTGAGGAGTAGTACCTTGAGATCCAAACGTGACTAATCGGAAAGAAAGGAAAAATGTTATACGCCAAAGGTATATCTCCTTTTACCCTAAATTTGATTTAAGGAAAGATGACGAATTTATGAAAGGGATTTTGTTTGTTCGGTTTTTTTTTTCTCTTTCACTACATGTGTCTTCAAATCCCAACAGTGTCATCCAACCCGTGTGCTCTGATACCAAATGTTATTTAAGGATATGCAAAACACATAAATTGCATAAAAAACAAAGCAAAACCCATAATTATACATACCTCTAGCCATTGCTAGAAAAATTCAAAAGTTTTACTTGGGATGCTTCTAAGCTCTCAATTTTTGTGTTTGATGGTGTATGTATTTTTTGGGTATGGTGTGCGTACCAAAAACCAAGATTAGAGACCCCATTATTTATAAGCCATCCTCAATGACTCTCACCTATCAAAGGTGCCTCGAGAAATCATGGTGGAAGGAATAACTGCAACCATGAATCTCAAATTCTATAAAATTCAGACCACTTATGCTGGAGTTGTTGCAAGCACATTGGTTTGTTACCAATGTTTGAAAAACAACAGTTACAATTTCTATATCCTTTTTACACGTGAAGCACTCCCTAAGTCAAAACATTGAAATATTTACAAGAGCGTTGATCCACTCAACTTGATATAAGGAATTGCTAGACATTGAGAGGACCCTTCGTAGAGTCCACGTGAAGAGACTATATATTAGTTAGGTATTTTTGAGTAAGTAATATTTACCGCATTATCTATGAATCACACAAATTAATAAAGTTGCTCCACAAAATTGAAGGGGAGCACGAACAGTGAGGGTGAGAACCCCATACTTCTTAGAAGCCTTAACATTGGGATTCTATAAATTTCACAAATGCAGAACTTTCCCGAGTTGCGGGGGAAATAGAACTGCATAAGGGAAAATGTTTTTGTCCATGAAGGGGAAATCCCTGAATGGGTCGAAGAAACTTGGGAGAAGTGATAGTGTCGTTTGTGGATTCATAGTCAAGCCCAAAAGCTCTGGATTTCAGTTATTGGAGCGGGCAGACTCAATAGGTCAATAGATGGGCAACATACTCTGTTTGGTCAGCTACATGCTCTATTTTTTTCAAAAAGGAAAATATTATGGTGAAGTGGCATTAAATCCCCTTCATACCTTATCAAGGGCACATTTTTTCACATAGATTTAGTACATCTAAAAGTTTACCCTTAAAAATACTCTAGAACTAAGCCACAACAACCATATAACATTGCTTCTTTCGTTACTGAATCAAGTATCAGGGCACAATACCAGTGCCAATGGCACCAAATCAGTGATAATCCCCCAAAAGAAAAAACACTTCTACAGGTTTACAACATTTGAAACACTTCAATCAATATAGTTGAAACACTTCAATCAATATAGTGACTAGTACTAGTAAGTAGTAGCTAAAAAAAAGAAAACTCTTCTCCACAGTTTCACCAAAAAGACCAATTGTTGATGAGTAACTCCTTTCTATATCAAACTGAAATGACCGCAATACCCTTATAACATTCCTCCAAGCGAAACAAAGACCCTCCCACTCCTCTCGTCTCACTTCTTGGCGTTGTACATGGATTCCACCTTCCCATCATTCCCTCCAAGTAAGAAGTACTTATCCTTCCTGGTTAATCCAGTGCACTCGAACCCAAGCACATCACCCAGTACCCTCTGCACGTGATTTGCCACCTCAATTGACGACTTCCCTCCCGCCTTACACGACATCTCCTCCGGCAGCCGATCAAGGAACGTGATCTCGTAGGTGGGCCTGGGGTTCATGAAGAAGAAGTAAGGGTCCCAGAACTTGACCCCACGCACCGTGGTCCCATAGAACATGCTTTGCTTGCAATTGACGGCCACAGGCACAATCCTATCGCTCATCTCTGCAAACAAAGCAGAGAATCGCAGCAAGAAGGGCTCACGGCACGTGGTCCCCTCCGGGCACACCACAAGGTCACCTTTCTGGAGGAGCTCGGAGATGCGTGCAGCGTCGGCCGCACGATCGCGGGTCAGAGCGATGGCTGGGATTGGAGAGAGGAACCTTGAGAGCTTGCTTACGCTGTAGGTGACGCAGGAGACTTTGCGTCCGAGGGCAATGGCGATGACGATGGGGTCGAGGGCGGTGCGGTGGTTGCAGACGTAGAGATTTCCGGGAGTGCCAGGGGACGGTGGAGGCGGGCGGTTGCCTCGGATGACGAGCTTGATGCCGAGGAGTTCGTAGGTGTAGCGGACAATGCGTTCTGGGAGAGGGAGGTTGAAGTAGACACGGATGAGGGAAAGGATGAAGCCGAATGGGAGCCATAGGTAGGTGATGATGGCGTTGAGTGGGGTTGGGCGCTGCACTAGGCGGCCGTCGTGGAAGATGAGGCTACTTTTGAGGTCGTCCATTGGAACTGGCTTTGCAGTTTTGCTAGGGTGCACCATGTAGCCTTCCTGTATTAGCCATGTTATGACGGATTAGAGCAGCACTTAATTTCTAAAGATAAAACAAAAACTGAAGTAACAATGGACGACAATTGAAACTACAGTTTATATATAATTTCAATAAAAAATTTTAATACATCCATGTGTAGAATTATATCTAGTTGTAACAATAAAATAGTATCAATATCATTCAAACTTTTTCATGATACATCATTCAAGACATATCTGTCAACTCAAAGAAAATATACAGTTGACCAAAAATATACAAGAACATTAGAACTCGGGAAATGAAGCATTTATCATGTGATGCATGACCAGTAAACTACACAAAATTGAAATTATATGGCGAATTGTGAAAATAGTATTCATATCAAGAAAGAACCAAAACTAATACTGTAAAATCATTAGTCATGTAATAAATAATGAAAAGTAATATTCAGATAAAGATTGCATCAAATTACCCCCAAAAAGGAGAGGGGGAGGAGGGGGGGGGGGAGATGATGTTGACAAAGCGTGTCTTGTTTTTCTATTGTTAATTTACAGCTTGTATTGGGTCTGTTTCAACTTGAAGCAGGCGAGCTGCAGGAAGGCCTTTCTTGGGGCGGGGAGGTTACCAGCCCATGACCACATTAATTAGAACGCTTTTATTTATGAATGGACCACTTAATGTCTAAGCTGGCAGTTAGTTGGGGATGGTTAAGACACTGGGTCCCACTGGGTTCAGATCAGAGCTACAAATCTTCTAGAGAGAATGAAATGAAAAAATCGTACTCATCTTCGCAAGTTAACCCTGATTGCTGATGCACGCCCCTCGGACACGCTAATTGGGAGGGGAAAATGCATGCTCCGATGCCTACGGTTCACGGATCCACAAGGGAAGCAAAGTGGGAAATATATCTCATTTTGATCCTTTTCCTCTGAGACATCTTATTATTGGAAAATAATTTTTAAAAAATGATAAAAGTGTGTATAAAAATTACTTTTTCTTTTTTCATCTACTACTTATTTTTTCTTTAATAGACTGAGGTCGATCCGGATTAGAATATATCAGCTCCTCAAATTTGTGAAACAGTGATGATCCGATTAGAACCTTTACTCAATATCTTCATTTCCATATAACCCCAAAATTTATGAATTACTCCACGTGCCTAGTCAGCCAAATTGAACACTATTGGTTTATATATAGTAATATAAATATTATAATCGCTATTCCTTTTAAAGAAAAATGGGAAAAAGATCGTACTTGTTTGCGACAGAAACCAATAAGATCATTATTAAACGAAATGGAATGACATGGTTAATTCATGTGTATTAGTTAACCTAAGCTACTACGCCATCCATTACACCCCTGGCACGCAAAGGATATAATTGGTGGGGAAAAAAAAGGTCATTCCAGTTAGCCTACGCACGTTATTGAAGAAATTCTAGTATGTATGAAGCATCCTTAGGCTGTCTAATTGATCACTGAATTGTGTGCGCTGATTCATTCCATAGTTAAATAATATTAAAAATCACACAAAATATAAATGTTTGTATTTTAAAATACTAATTTATTGCGCTGGTTGTAGCCTTTATTATTTTCAAATCCCATAGGTTCCTTCACTAGCTCATTTCAAGTACTAACTGATTAGGTTTTGCAAAATTGCCTAACTAACAACTGTACTTTTACGATGAAAGCTAATGTCGAAAATTTACCTTATAAACAATCAATTACTTTTACATTTACATATTAATTTTTTAGAAGAGGATTTCAGATCAGAAATTTGCTAATTACTGTTTAAAATTTCAAAATTAATCCTATATAATGATTAATGTTAATGAATATTATAATTAGTCCACATTAAAAGTAATCTACCAATTACGATTATCCAATAATATAGGAGATAGTATAAACTTAAAAGCAGGACGTAACCGATTAAAAAAAGTTCGACGAATTAGAAGAGAAACCTTGCAAATAGCCATGAAATCATGGTCCGATTCGCGGTCTCCGATCCCTATAGCAGGCGACTCGTCACCGAACTCTTTCAGGATCGCAAGCCTCTTGAGCTTCCCCACCAGCACGCCAGGCTTCTTCACGAAACCCGTAGCCTTCTTCGTCTTTGGATTCACCTCGATCTCTGTTCCCAGCACCTTATCCCCGCCGAGAAAATCCTTCACGAACGGCTCCACCATCACCGTCGGATTCGCCGTCACCACCACCTTCCTCTTGCATCGATCAAACACCTCGTAACTTTCCGATCTCACATCCGCGGCATAAAACCTGCACAAAACAAGCCACACTTCCAGTTCAGAGCGCGAAGGATGAAAATATTTATTAAAAAAAAGGGAGAAGAGAAAGAAAACATACACTCACACACACACACACACAAAACGAAACCGCCGCTGATGCGACCTTCGAATGAGAGTAAATAAGAATTAACGGAGTATACCGAGGGAGAACGGCGCGTGAAGCGAGTTCGATGTCGCGGATTTTGACGCCGGCGAAGGAGATGAAGATGAGGATTTGGATGCCGATAGCTTCGGAGACAAAGAGGTAGGCGACAATGACGAGTGGAAGAGAGAGGAGGAGGACGAGGCCTCTGAGGAGGCTACCGGCTTCGATGGCGACGAGCATGAAGTAAGGAACGGAACTACGGGAGATCAGAAGAGTACCGTCGAGGTCGGCGGCGATGGACTCGTACGATGTCTCCGTCGTGCCATTGCATTTTGTTATCGCCAGGAACTCTCGCTTCGGTTTCGCCGACGCCATTTCTCTCTAAAAATCTCACACCCTAACTGCTTTTTTTTTTTCACCTCTTTTTCTTCCTCTTCTTATTCTTTCTATATAAGCAATCTGTGGTATATATTTTTCCTTATATAGTGACCTTAACTGGAAAGCGAGCCAGACGAAGAAGAGAGAGGGAACGTTGGGTTTTAAATGAGGTCCAGCAGTGTGAAATTACGAAATTGCGCCATGAATTTTCGGCGGATACATGTGCAAATGACTAATATGTCCTCACCTTCAGACTCAAAATTTCATAAATGAGAAATTATTTATCAATCCTCATGTCTTTTGGAGTTTTATTTCTCTTTCCCTCATATTTGCTATTGCAAATTACAAATATGCAAAAGGTACTTTATTTTAGGCCAATTCATGGTTTGGATTTTAAATTTTATCTTAGAACATGGTTTGGATTTTAAAGTTTATCTTAGAATAAAAAATTTTAATTAAAAACTCAACTTCTTTATCTTATAATTTAACTCGTGATTATTTTTAATTTACCATTATAAACTAAAATGAAAATAATGCATCAATTCAACCAAATTATTGTAATTAAACTATAATGAAAGGTTGTCAAAACAAAATGTGGACCTAAATTTCAAATTTTATTAAAAGTATTCTTATGACAAATTACAAAATAAATTTTCCATAAATAACATATATTTTGTTTAAAAATATGAGATATGTTAAAAAATTTTACATCTTTAAAATTGAATTTTTTTAATAAAAATGCAGTATATGAAAAAAATTATTTTAAAAAATTTAATCACTTGATATTGAACTATAAAAAATAGTCATTTATTATATTTTTTATTTAAAAATTTTGATAAAATAATATTTTCAAAGATGTAACTAAATTTTTTCGTATAATTTAAGAGGTTTCGATTATTAACTTAAATTTACAAATAATGTGTTAAATTTAAATAATAATTTAAATAAAACGAAAATAAAAAAAATTAGGCAATTTTGTGGGGCACGCTGAACTTAATGTCCGTCGGTCAAACACGGTTGAGCTAGGTACGCTAAGCTTGGCTGTGAAACTGCCAGGTGTAAAGGCCAATGGGTCCACATTTGGGCAGTTCATACTTTATATAGGTGTCTAGATTTCATTTTTCTTTTAAAAAATAAAATGTAAAATGAAAATATTTTTTAATTTTTATTGAATAAAATTATCTATTAAATTGAAATTAAAAGATTATTTTTATTTTATATTTTAATTTTTTAAAATAAAAAATCTTAAAATTAAAAAAATTAAAATATGAACTATCTAAATTTATATAAACAAATAAAATTATTATCCTCTTTTGATATAAAAATCTATAAGGTAATACTTTTTTATAGGAAGTTTGATATTTTTCAAAAGGATAAAATTTCATTATTTAATTTTTTAGAACTTATGCAAAATAATTTTTTATTATTACATATACAAAATTTTAAAAAATTTAATAATAAAAAACTTGACTCCTTGCAAAATCCAACTACCCGTAATAAAATAAACCAAGTAATTTGATAGGGTTGGATGGCCTGCCAATGCCAATACCATTTTCTGTTGGGGGGTTTCAACAGAAAACAGTGGGATTGGTCTCCCACCCTTCCATTTCTTCTTGTGAGTCAAACACGGATTAAATATTATCAAGTAGGACGAAATTTATATCTAATTTTAAAACTTTTTGTTTTTAAATTTTTTAAGAAAAATATAAACATTATATATAAACAGTTTTGTAATTCAACTTGGCATAATGCTTTGATTCAAAAATTTTGTATACATGTTGTATTTTCTACTAAATATTTTCTTTTAAAAATTGTATACGATTCAGATATATCATCTACTAATTATTATATGTAGATTATTGAACTCAAAATTTGTATACGATTCTTTTAAAAGTTGTATTGAGTGAATGAGTTGGTTGATTGGCCATCTTCAAAGTTATAATCATGCAAAGGCTTACCTCTGACCAATCTTAAACATTTGATTTCTCTTCCTCACCATCACAACCTATTCTTCCTTCACATGGGTCTTCATTTGACCTCTCCGTATATTATTGTGGCATCCACTTCCTCCTTCTTTCATTTCGCTTGATTTTGAATTTAATCATGAATTGTAGTGATTCAATTCTAGGGTTTTTGAGAATTTGGTTCCAGGAATGCCATAGTATTCATCCAGCCAAGACCTAAGCAATCTTAATTTTGAGTTCGTGTAGATTGACCGCACCAATCAATATGGTTTGATCTAATCTAAGACTGATTTTTTATACAACAATTTTATAATATCTTAGAAAAGGTATCTATTATCTTTGCCATTGATGTTAAAATATCAAATAAACATTTTCTGCTACTAATTGAAATACATATAAATTCAGCTAAAAGTTTTTTGAAAAATACAAAATAGCAAATTAAAAAGTCATTTTGTCTAAATTCCCTATTGAAATTTATTCTTAACCAAATCAATACACAAAGAATTAAAAATTATTGGCAAAGAAAAGAAATAATGATAAAAATCATAAACGGGCAAGAAAAGGGACGTTGAAGAACAAGTGCATATAATTGAATTTTGATGGTTGGAGTAGTTGATGTCTTGAAGAACTTATCAAATTAAAGTTCATTCCTTAGCCACAAACATTCATTTTAGGTAACAATCTTGTTTGATAGGCCTTTCCTTGACTTTTCATATTTTAATTATTATTCTTTTTTATATAAAAATTATATCTAAGTCTAATCATTTCTTATAACTTTGTTATTAAAATTTTAAATTAAAATATAACAAGTGTATATTTTTTAATTAAAATATTACAAATGTACAATTTAATTGAAAAATCATATACTTGTTTATTAAAACTTTACACACTTGTTATATTATTATTTAAAAACTTTATACTTGTTATATTTTGATTGAAAAATTTTATAAAAAAAATATAAAAAATTGCATATAAAATTTTTTAATAATAAAAGACTTTTCAAATGTTACTTTTGCAAAGTTAACTTTTACTTTTATAAAAATAGATTTTAAGCTCAAGCGCGGATAACTCTTTTAATTTAGAGTTCTTACAATATATATTATCACCAATAAAATTTGATAATTAATCCTTTAAAGTCACAAATTTGTATAACTTGACTCATGTGCCAAAAATTCAATTGAACTCCTCCACATAGGATTATATCATGTCATTTTTTTAAACAACAAATGTAACATCTGAGTATTGTCTAATGGACAAGAACAGTTATTCTTTTTTTTAATACTTTAATTTATTTATTTTCTTTTTTAATCATGCAAAAAGAGAGAATGCACACACAAAATGCACTCAATCTTCTTTCCCCAAATGTGAATAAATTTGAACATGTGAGGAATCCAAATATCCAATCTGGCTCTTTTAGGTTTTTGAATAGATTTGCTGATAGAAAGGCTAAGTCACGCAAATTTATAAGTCTAAGGACCAAAAGTCAAGTTTTAAAATAGGAAGGACAAATTACACAAACCTTTAAATTGAAGAAAATTCTAAATATGTTCTTCTTTTATTTTTAACCATAGTATTTAAGTTGGTTTAGTATTATATAAAAAGTTAGGATAAAATACGATGTACTACCATGTTTTGTCGATTTGCAATCAATCACCTTATGATTCAAAATTTTGCATTTAGATATCTTATGGTTTGCATTGTTAGCACTTTATTACCGTATATTATTTTATTAATAAAAATTGGAAAAAAATCACATGTTTCATGTAGTGACTCAATATTGTATTTTTCTATCAAATCCTTAATTCTCTTTGCATTGAAGATTGGAATTATCCTCTCGACCAAACGAAATTTCAAATTTGACGTCAAAATCCTTCCATTGGCTAATCAAAATCTTAAGGTTAGATACGCACAAACACAATATCTTTCCCATCTTTGTCCATCAAAATCCCTAATTGGAGACACAAAACCTAATTTCTTCCCCAATTCATCATTTTTGGCCAAGAACTGTTGTATATTTTGAAAATTAAGGCTTCAGGTTGAGAATTTAGGCTAAAAGTAGCACAAAAGTATTTGAATATGCAGGTATTAAGTTAATTTTAAAATTGAAAAAAAAAATCAAGATTTTAACTTCAATTTGAGGACAAAATTGGGTTATATCTATAGTACATTCGACTCCTATCCAATTTGTTAGGGGTAATTACATGCTTTCAATGCAAATCACATGATACCTAAATACAAATTTTTAAATGATGAAATAGTCAATTACAAATAAGTCAAACTACATGATAATACGTTATATTTTAGGCAAAAAACTAATTTCTCAACTCACTTCAATTAAAGGATGCAGCTCCAGGCACTATTAAATTTAATTTATGGCTGTTTAAAGCTCCTATATGTTTTG
This sequence comes from Erythrophleum ivorense, assembly GCA_026724425.1. Classification (NCBI taxonomy): domain Eukaryota; kingdom Viridiplantae; phylum Streptophyta; class Magnoliopsida; order Fabales; family Fabaceae; genus Erythrophleum; species Erythrophleum ivorense. The sequence continues at coordinate 48,880 of JAIUCV010000720.1, read as the reverse complement.
ATGTTGCTATAATATAATATCTTTTCCTTAGATGTTTATATAGAAGTATTCTAAGAAGAGACACAGATCATCAGGCACGGCCTACCGCTACATCCTCTTCAATTAGGTTGACATTGATAACCGTCTTACTTATAAGCTGCAATTTTTGGTTGAGATATTAGTTAGATGGCGATGTACGTCGACTACACCAAGAGTCAACATTTAATTTCTTGAATTGCGTGACACAATACATTAGAAAACTTATTTAAATGAAATAAAATTGTACTTATTCATTTTAATTTTTTACATTCTTTTCATCTTTTTCAAGTAATTTATTTACAGCCTTTAATCTTGTAAAATGAGGAGAACCATCTTTTCAAACCAAACACCTTTGTTGGTCTCATTTTTAAATCAGCAATTTTTGTGCATTTGCATAAACGCTCGTTTTATTTAATATATCTTCCAGGCTTTTTGAAAAAAAAACAAAACAATTTTTAGCTTACACACACACACACACACATATCTTCTATGTTTGGGTTTCTTTAATTCAATTTAAGGGATTTTGACGCTTTTGCTCCATCATCCCTGTTTGCTTCGAATCCACATCTTCTATTTTTCTTTTATAAATTTAAAAAAATTAATAAAAAAGAAGTAAGTCTTATATATATTATTATTCTGTTATGGTATTTTTTAAAAAATTTACCAAACAACATATAATTAAAATTTTTATCTTTTTAATTATAATTTTTAAATATATTATATCATTTCCTAATCCTTAAAGAAAAAAGGCCAAAATAGTATTATTGTACCCCGCATTGGGGATGCAAACTCTATATTTGGTTCACCATTAATATATTAATATATTTATTATATTATATTTATATGTTATTAATTATATTAATATTTAAATATTTAATAAATATTTAATTTTTAATAAGAATTAATAAAAATTTATATGGATCGACCACCTCTCTCCTCTCTTTTTCTCTCTGGCCAGGATTAGACGATGCTTCCGCGGGTTTGAGTATTAAACTCTCATAGATACCATAGATCCTATGTTTAGTCTAATTACTATTATTATTATTTTTCTTTAAAATTGCGCTATACTTTAATTTTACTTGTTATATAATACTGATACTTTTCATAATCTTACAATTAATTAATTAGTCAGATTAATATATATATGCCGAAGAATATTAATTCTATGATAACAATTTGCTTAAAACATATAAATTTAAATTAAGTATATATAATTAAACACGTAAACTTACACATCAAACATATTTTTTTGATAAAACTAAACTCTAATATATTTACATATTTGTTTTGTCATCTTTAGTATTAAACTTAAATCCCTCAACTATAAAACCAATAAAGGGAGGTTGGGGTGTTGGCGGATGGATGACGTAACCATACTTGTAACTTAATTTGTTGGAGTAGTTGACGTTTTGAAAAACTCATCAATGTCATTAATTAGTTGTGACTGCTGGCCACACACTTTGTTGCTTTGGACAATAACCCTGTGTTCATAAGCAGACGGATCCCCTACTTGTAATTGTGCCGTAAGCATTTTGGACTTTATTTTCTATATTTATTTTTTCTGGATTTAGAAATAAATATAAAATTAAAAATTATAACCTTAAAAATTAAAATTTTAACTAACAAACAATTACTATTTACAAATTTTAACTATACTATAAAAAAAATCCAAAATCACATATCCTCTTATTGCAGCATATACACATATACTCATAAAGCTTTTCCTTGACTTTTCGTCCAATATACTATTCATGAATTTCCACTAGTTAGTTGTTTGGTAGCCTAACAAATGGAAACAAATCTATTGCAATATTGAAGGAGATTTTGTTGAAGTGAGAAATATTAAGAGATTTAGTTGGAACCAGAAAGAAAGGAAAAAATGGGGTTCAATAAAACTTCTAAGTCTTATTTTTTCCAACCTTAAATTTTTCTACAGGAGAAGTCTTATTTCTCTCTCTCTTTCTCCCTTTAACTCATTATCTACACTACAAGGGATTTAAATCCTTGAAGAATTGATGCCTTCTAATTTCTCAATGACTAACTTTAAATATGCAACTTAATGTTTGCTTCATTATAGATCGTATATTTCAATATATTAAACTAACTTGATTAGATTTCAAGCAGTTAAAGATTGACAACTAAATTGGATCAAACAAAAAAAAAAGATTGACAACTGAAATTTGTTAATTTTTTAATATTTAAAAGTAATTTACTTACACTTTCTTTTTGGTGTTACTATAATAAAAAGCTATGAAAAACACATAAAATATATAACTTCACTTAAAAATTTATAGTTTGGTACAGTACGGATATCTTATAATATTTGTCAAATATTTTACATACTTGGATATAAATTACTAAATTATATTTAAGGTCTCATATTTGATAACTTGTATAGTTGTATGGCTGATAAAATTAAAATGAGAATAATAAATTACATTAAACTCTCTTAAAAGTATAGCTAAATTCTACATGATATTTCTTTTGTTACAAAAATTACATTTGATTCCGTTTTAATTTACTTTTTTGTCAATAAAATTAACTTTTTTATGCAATATGCATTTTTTTAAAAAAATAAAATTACTTATCTATCTTTATTATTATATTAAAAATAAAATCATAATTTTATATTAGAGTTTAATATTAACTTAGCTACTTTTACTATTATATTTTCATTATCAACAAAGAAAATATAACCTCAAAAGAAATAAGAGAAAGAGAAAATGGTTCAAAACTAAACATGAAATAAAATTGAGAAAAACAAAATTAGATGAAAAAATTTCTCAATTAAGAAAAGAGAAATCAAAAGGAAAACGATTAAAAAATGAAAAAGTTGAATTGATCATCCGCTGTGTTAATACTGGAATGAGGATTAGAGATCCTTTAAATAGTAAATTAGAAATGAAAATAATTACGCCTCCGGTAAAAAACGATAGAAGGCTGTGCTGAACTAAACTGAAGGGAGAAGGTCTTGGCTTCCATGAGTGGCCCTGTGTGCCCAATAGACATAGAAAAGACCTCTGCATGAAAGAAGACAGAGTTCCTTCCATGATCCGATTTAGTTTCGATCAACCCCTATTTCTAATTCTAAATTACTCATTGAATGAGTAGCTAATCTTACTCATTCTAGGCTATCTCGCTTATTTTTTTCAACCTTAAATTTTTCTACAGGAGGAGTCTTATTTCTCTCTCTCTTTCTCCCTTTAACTCATTATCTACACTACAAGGGATTTAAATCCTTGAAAAATTGATGCCTTCTAATTTCTCAATGACTAACTTTAAATATGCAACTTAATGTTTGCTTCATTATAGACCGTATATTTCAATATATTAAACTAACTTGATTAGATTTCAAGCAGTTAAAGATTGACAACTAAATTGGATCAAACAAAAAAAAAGATTGACAACTGAAATTTGTTAATTTTTTAATATTTAAAAGTAATTTAATTACACTTTCTTTTTGGCGTTACTATAATAAAAAGCTATGAAAAACACATAAAATATATAACTTCACTTAAAAATTTATAGTTTGGTATAGTACGGATATCTTATAATATTTGTCAAATATTTTACATACTTGGATATAAATTACTACATTATATTTAAGGTCTCATATTTGATAACTTGTATAGTTGTATGGCTGATAAAATTAAAATGAGAATAATAAATTACATTAAACTCTCTTGAAAGTATAGCTAAATTCTACATGATATTTCTTTTGTTACAAAAATTACATTTGATTCCGTTTTAATTTACTTTTTTGTCAATAAAATTAACTTTTTTATGCAATATGCATTTTTTTAAAAAAAATTACTTCTCTATCTTTATTATTATATTAAAAATAAAATCATAATTTTATATTAGAGTTTAATATTAACTTAGCTGCTTTTTACGATTATATTTATAATAAAATTATGATTTTATGTCATGCAAAAAATTGACTTCTTTGACTACCTTCTTTGAGTATAAGTTATAATAAGTAATTCTTTGTGACTTTGTGATATAATATGTGACTTTCCAAATTAAGGGAAGCCATTTTAATTTTCAAAATTTGTGATCTTTCTTCATCATGAAGGAATCTTTGTGTTATATATATATATATATATATATATATATAGGGATTGTTCTATTTGTTTATTTGATAAAAAAAATTAAAACTAGTCAATAGGTGCAAGTTAATTAATAAAAATGTTGTTAATTCCTTTTATTGTCATATCCATTTTGATGAGTTTACATTGATAACTATCTAAGAATGTCGAAAGCTAATAACCTAATAATGCTTAGATCTGACTCAGTGACTAAAGCCACTTGAATTGAGTAATTTAATCTAGAAAAAGAGTAAAAGAGAGTTAATTAGGGAGAAAAGGGTCCACACGTAGTTTCTATTATAGATTACATTGACAATTTAGGAGAAGTAGTTGAGTATTATGAAGAACAGTTAGCTTATATTCTCGTAGCAAAAATTTTAAAGGGAAAGTTGTATTCCTACAAAGCTTTAGAGCTTTCAAAAGAAGAGGCAATCATGAAACCAAAAAATAAGAAAGAGTACTAGTTCAATATTTTTAAAATTGATCAAAATTTTGACTATTTGCTCAAAGACTAGCAGATCAAGCAACCTGATGAATACAAAATTTCATTTATTGTGAGTTGGAAAACATAAAATATTATAAGTGGTATTGCTCATATAGTTATGTTACTTTTAATTGTATTATTTTTAGAAATGCAATCTAGTAGGCTTTAAAGGATGTGAGATTCAAACTAGTTGATAAAGGAATAGTTGAGATGACATGGATATCGATCCCTTTTTAATAGTGTTTACAAACATGGTTTTAGTATCAAACTGACCATTTCATTTGCCACAGTGTAAATGGGAACAACTGATGCAGAAAAAATGAAAGAAATAACACTAGAACCTAACCAAGATAATGAACATTTAATTGTACAACCTAAGCATCTAAAGAGTATTATTCATAAACCTATAAATTTTTGACAAACTATAAGACCCAATACAAAAGAAGAAGGGTAGGGTGTTTGACAAGTAATAAGTTCTAAGAGTGGATAAGGGACTAATTCTAGAAGGAAAAAGACAAGGAGCAAAGTTTAAAATTGAAAAAGAGATATCTAACTTAAGGATAACCTTTTGCAAGCAGCTAAAGCAATAAAAAATGATTAAGCTAAAAGTTGACATTGAAAAACAGCAAGAATTCCTCAACAAATATATTAAAAAAAGTTACAATAGTCATCCTATTTAACTGCTTTAACTCATAATCAGAGGAGAATGAGACAAAGGTAAAGATATACCCAAAAACTAAGATAAATGCTTAAGATATTAGGAGAAGCTAAAGATATGACACATTTAAATTAGTGTTTAGTCCTAAGTTACCAAAGGAGAAAGATATCTTAAAAGAAGATGATATATTGGATGAAGATGATGTTAAGACATCTCTAATAAACATTGATGACATTGGCATTATCCCAAATAAATTTTGGGTAAATGGAAGACAGCTACAAGGCTTAAAAGGAGACATGTTCATTAAGGAAGTAGATTCGGTAACTTTAATAGATAAAACATTTGAGCCAGCCGTAATGCAAATTGAAAAGCCTTTAGAAGTTATGACTAAACACTTAAAGCCTCTATATATTAAAGCTCACATTAATGGCATACCAATTACCAAAGTATCCATAGATGGAGGAGTTGTGCTAAATGGGATGCTAACCAACACATTAAAGAAGTTGGTAAAAACCAAGGCAGATATGATTGCCACTAACATGAAGATAACTAATTTCATATGGGAAACAACAACTGGAGTTAGAGTACTAATAGTTGACATAATAATGGGATCCAAAATAACTAGTGCAATATTCTTTATTGTAGATGCTAAATTTATATATTCAATGCTGTTAGATAGCGATTGGATCCATTTTAGTCAATGTATTCCTTTTACATTGCATCAACGGCTCATGTTTTGGGAAGTTGACAAACTTGAAATAGTATTTGACTAACAAGAATCCTTTTATAGCTAATGTAAAAATGATAGAAGCTACATTTGATTTATCACATGTAGGGCCTATCAAATTACTTGGGTACTATAAAGAAAGTTCTTTAAAGTTATACAACCTCACTTCTTAGGGTTTCAAGGTAAAAATCCAAGCCAATAAGGCCGATCTACGACCCTTTACACAAGGATTTATGGATCAACAATGTAATCATTAAAGATATTTTGCATTGACTAGCCTTGTTTACAGCTGAGGCCAAGCTTGAACAATTGATTGCTGATACATTTAGGGAGTAAAAGATAATGTAGAATCGTTAACAAGTCAACATCAAAAGAAGAGTTAAAGTCTTGACTCAAGAGACAAGTGCTTAATTTCAAGGCTTAAGATTCTTTAATTGAGTCTACTTGAGTACTAATGATAAGTCTAAGTTAAGTGGAATTAATGGTCTGTTAAATAAAGTAGACCAAAATCGGTTGATCAATCTTATAAGATAGTACAAAGATGGTTTTGCTTTGGAGCACCATGAAATACTTGGACTGTTAGGCAATTGGTTGAACATTGATTCTCGATTAAGGAATGCTTTAAACTATACAAGTACTTAGCTAGGAGATTCAAACTAAAATTGCTACCAAAGATCAAGAAAGAAATAGAAAGGATGTTGAAGGTAGGTTTTATGCACACAACTAGGCATGTGAAGTGGCCTTAGGACATAGTTCTTATTATAAAGAAGAATAGGTAAGTCAAGATTTGCATAGATTTTCAAAACTTGAACTTAGCTATTTTTAAAAATGAATATATCATACTAATAGCTAATATGTTGATTGATGCAATAGCCAATCATAATATTCTTACTCTTGTGGATAAATATTTAGGCTAAATTCAAATTTTTGTAGCTAAATAAGATATCCGTAAGATTGCATTTTGTTGCCATGATTTGTTAGTTATTTATGAATAGCTTATTATGCCAAGTTAGCTTAAAAAATGTAGGTGCCACATACCAATGGGCGATGAATGTTATTTTCTATGACTTAATTAGTAAAAGTATAGGAATTTATATAAATCATGTGATGACAAAAATCTAATAATTTTGATCAACATTTGGGTAATATAAAGCAAGCATCTAAGAAAATTTAATTTCATATTCCAAGGATGAATCCAGCTAAATGTGCATTTAGAGTCTCGATTAGGAACTTCCTTGGTATTCTTGTACATTAGTAATGAATTGAAGTGGATAAAAACAAAGCTACGGTAGTTCTAAAGGTAAGACCACCAAAAAATAAGAAAGAATTGTAGAGTTTAATTGGTTAGATAAATTTCTTATGTAGATTCATTGCCAATTCTACTAGAAAGAAAGCTTTTCTCGCCTTTATAAAGTTGAAAGATATTAATGAGTTAATTTAGGAAGAAGAGTAGCAAGTCACTTTTAAATAGGTCAAGCAAAGTTTAGCTAACCCACCTGTTTTAGTATCTCCCATGCTAAGTAAACCTTTGTAACTTTATATCTTAGTTGCCAAGGAATCCATTGATTGCCTTCTTGCTAAATAATGTTAAGACTATATACACCTCAATGGAAAAGCTATATCTTTCTTTGTATTATATATATAAAAAAATTTAAATATTATCTTTTGCCTAAAGAAATTTTAGTCATATGTAAAGTTAACAAAGTAAAATATTTACTTAATAGGCCTGTCTTTAAAGGAAGACTATTGAAGTAAGCTATTAAATTGAATGCTTTTGCTTTAAAGTGTATTCTATTAAGGGCTATTAGAGGATAAACTTTAGCTAATTTCTTAACTCAATATCTATGCATTTATATCAAAGACCTTGTAAAAGAAGTCAATAATTATGTGAAACTCAAAGCATAAGTTATTAGCAATTGATGGATTTGAAACTTATAAAGGTGGGAGGGCAGGAATTACTATCACTAGCCCTAAATCGAGAAATTTATGTTGATGTTAAAAATGGGTTATTTAAACAATCAAATTGAGTATGAAGCTTTGATTATTTGGTGAAAATGTTGATATATATAAAGGTTCAGTTTATTAAGATAATGGGAGATTTTGAGCTAGTTATCAAATAACTTATTAGAGAATGTATATATAATAATTTGAATTTATTACATTACTATGAAATGGCTAATGTTCTTCTTTAGTATTTTATTGACATAATAGTTATATATATACCTATAAGAGAAAATGGAGTTGTTAAAGACTTAGCCCAGTGAGCTTTTGGATTCAAAACTATATATACCAAAAGTGATTAAGAAATCTTTCAAACACATGAAATTTGCAACTATTGATTAATAACTAGCCACTAGGGATTGGATGACAAAGTTAATCAGTCATATAAAAAATCTCCCATCTACAATAAATTTTATGTTTAAGCAAAAAGCCCTGAGGTATGTCTTAATTGATGATGAGTTATAAAAAAGGAGATACGAAGGGTTGTTGTTGAAATGTTTTAGTAAAATAGAAGCTTTGAAATCATAGGGGAAAGTTCATAGAAAGGTTTGTAATTCTCATAGATCAGGACCCAAATTGGGATAGTTGATTCATAGACATAGTTATTATTGGCCAACTATAACAACTTATTATTTTAAATATACTAAAGGGTGTGAAGCTTGTTAATTGCATGGTCCCCATTCAAAGATTGCTAGCTGATAAACTATATCTAATTATCAAACCATAGTCATTTAGAGGCTAGGCTATGGATTTGATAAGTAAAATTCATCATCCTTCATCTAAGTGATTTGTCTTCATTATTGCGGTAACAAATTACTTTATAAAGTGGGTGGAGGCACAGTCGATGGTAAATGTCACGTAAATAAATGTAATGAGATTTATTCAACAACAAATCATCCACATATTTGATATTCTTTGAACCATAATAGTTGATTAAGGTATAACTTTCGCAAGAGATAAAGTGGTGGCTTTTGCTAAAAAATGTGGTATAAAAATGATCCATTTAACTTTATATTATGCTCAAGAATTTAAATATTTAATAATTTATAAAATAATTGTATGCATTTAGTGTTCTTTATTAATACAAGATGTACTTTAAAACATGTGAAAGAATCTATTTTAAGTAATAAACTATTTTATACCAAATGAAGGAAAAATAATATGTTTTTTTATTGAATGCATTTATAAAACTAGGGCGGCCGATATAGTCATGTGAAAAACATCATCTCCCTAATCAAGATTGGTATATTAAATGTTTTTTATGCTTAACAATATGTTTAAACAAATGAATTTTTTTATAAAATCAATAAGTTCTATTGATTTTTTGAAATTTTTTGACATTAATCTATATAATTAATTAAAATTTATATTTGATTGTTTTAGAAACAAAATTTGATCACTAAGTAATTTAAATTACAATTTTTTGAAATTAAAAATATTTATATCATTTAACATGTATATTCTTAAAACTAACATGTTATTTGAGCACCCAATATTGCACATGTGTAATTGCTATTTTTTTTCTAACTTATTATATAAATGTAATTTTGTCATATATTCTGAATATGTTGAATCAAATTAGTCTTTTAACATTAATTAACAACATCATGGGGTTCTTGTCTGAATTCGAACAAATAAATAATCGTAGGAGTAAAATCAACATGTTATTTGAGCATCCAATATTGCACGTGTGTAATTGCTATTTTTTTTCTAACTTATTATATAAATGTAATTTTGTCATAAATTCTGAATATGTTGAATGAAATTAGTCTTTTAACACGAATTAACAACATCATTATATTTTCAATCACCATGTATAAAATTAATTTTATGAAAATGAAATATACTATATAATATTTTAGTTATAAATTAAGCAACAAGATGGGATTATTAATTGTGTATAGATCGAGCAAGAAGATGGAATTATCAAGTTCAATGTATATAATTAAGAATTATCTCATGATTCAAAACAACAGTTATTTAATATAATCTTGACTTTTATCTATCTTATGTATTGTTTATCAAATTTTTAAATCAATTTCTAAAATTTATTTACCATAAACATGGTAACAATGAGTTTATTTTTTGTCTTTCTCATTCATGACACAGTCTTTCAACATCATCAACATTGTTTTTTAAATTAAGTATTTACTACTTTTGCCTATTTGTGTTGTCATCATGCAAAATTTATTTATTATTATTATTATATAAAATGTAATTATGCATAGTTAATAGGTGGAAAATAATTACTCTTTTACAAAAAATAAAAAAAACTAATGATACTAACACAAAAAAAAAAAACCCAAGCAAATATGACAAATGGCTTGGTTAGTATAACTAAGAGAATAAAAAAGTCATTATCTATTCATTTGAAAAATGCGGTACAAAAAACGTATCAAATACAAAAGAAAATTCACAGTTTTGCTTCAATGTCGCTACTTTTCATTTTCATTTTCAATTCCTGTAACCAAAGGCATTTCACAGCAGATTCCATTTTACTTCCACTTTCTTCCACGATGACAAATGGGGCCAAAGGGATTTAGGGCTAAAAAATAAATCCTACAAACTATTTTTATAAAACAGAAAAACAAGAGGGGCTAAAATATGAATGTTACAATATTTGCAATTCTTATCTAGTCATCAAAACTTGCTATGTGTCTCAATATAATTGGAGAGGCACCAGTGCATCTTATGTTATATAGGCACCGAAGTGTTTTGACTTATCTTTCATCTTAGAAAATGTGATAAATTAGATATTAAGCCATGCTATGATGAGTTAGGAAAATTATTATTATTATTATTATTATTTTGGTATGTCAAGTATAAAATATTTTTAAAATATTAGAAAAAAACTTTCTTAGATTGTTTTGTTAGAGATATCAATTTAATCAATATGCTCCTCAAAAATGCCACTTTAGATTGAATAGTTTTCCAGAAACCCAAGTCCTTTTCCCGAGCCCCAAATCGATTCTGTAATCTGACTCCGTGCTCCTCCATTTCTATTTAGGTCCATAATCTCCTCTGAAACTTCATTCGGTATCCTATTCTCTTCCTCTCGTTGCTTAGTCTTCTTTCTCTTGCAACTTTCCAGCGCCTCTCTCGTCACTTCTTCACTCTGTGCAGGGACGGAGAGCGCGAGTCTGAAGCACAGTTGATTAGGTCGACACCCACACTCGGTATGTCCCAATTCCTTGTTTTCCTTCTTATAATTTCTTGACCGTCCATGTATTTCCAAAATTTTCTTACTTCAACATCAACGTTTGCCACTCGTTCTCCTTTTACCTAGTTTTCTAGAGTCGCATTATCATCCCACTTGCAGAGTCGCATAGTCATCAATTGCGGAGGGTTCTAAGAGCACGTCGGCGATGGGAGAGCTTCAGTTCGCGTCCTCGAAGTTCTGCTGTCATTTCTTCGGTTAACTCGTTGCCGCGTTCTGCCGTCCTTGAATCAGGTTTTGTCTCTTGCGATATCTAATCAAAATTATGTTCTTTATTCTGTTGTGCTGATTATAAATGCTTTTGGTTGTTTATATTTTCGTCTGCATCAATGATTTTTTTATGTGCAATATATGCCTGTGACAATATTTAGGTGGATCGATCAATTGTGAGGGCAGTTTTTTTTTGGCTTTTGACTTTGCAGAATACTCCAAGTTCATTTGAAATAATAGTGACATTTGAACAGTGAATTGGGCATGTTGCTATGGGTTGTCACATTAAAATGTATGCTTCATATGCCATGATTTCCAAACTTGTTTGCAGCCAATACTTTCACCACTTTTCTTTGTTGCTGTATCTGAGTGTTGGATCTTATTTTCTTTCACCTCAACCAAGAGCTTCAGATCAGTTTTTACTTACAAAGCATAGAGTTTGGATTATATACCTGTTGAATAAAAAGGTAAGGGAGATTAAAAAATGCCTATGTTCCTGAGGTAATGTAGAAAATGGCTGTTTGTTGTTTCTGATTTTTTCCAAAATTTAAATAAACTTTTTTTAAAAATGAGAGTGGTAAATAACTTACCAAATGTGCTATTTGATGTTATTTCTTTTTAAAGTTTAAAATGAAAAAGAAATAGGTAAAGCAAACACACCTAGAAATGTCAAACTATTGAGGGGCTATTACTTGGTGTGAGTCTTCGGGCTTATGGGGAGGATGAATTCACTTGCTTTCTTTATTGTTGAGACAAAATAAGAGAGGTGCACCTACCTAAATGAGGTTGAAGAGGGTTGAAAATCATTTTAGAAATGCTGCATTACAATCTGAAATACTGCATACTATTGGTTTATCTGAAATACTGCATACTATGATTGGATTTCTTTTGAAAATCGTTTTTCCACTGTATTGAGGTTTGAAATACTGCATACTATTGGTTTATCTGAAAAGAAAAATGCTGCTCATTATTGGTGTACGTTAATGAAGCTCTTTTACTGTGATTATAAGGTATTTATGATTTTACATATGCATTTTTTTTCCCATTGAACAGTTGCTTGGTATTTTCCAAAGTGTGACACAGCTGTAATCATCTTATGCATAATTGTAGTCTATGAACAATGCTTTTACCTATAGCAACAAATGGAAACTGTGAAGAAACCTCCAATAGGGGGGTCATATGTTCTGAATGTAAAATACCAAGCACCTGTTTAGTGGAGTTTCAATTTGATCTACACACACACACACATATATTTGTCTAATATGAAATGCAGTATAATCCTATTTTGTTACTTTACTTTTTGTGAATCATTTTAAATTAGATGTCTTCACAATTTTATCCTAATTAGTGTAGTGAAGATTCTCTATAGACTATTTTTTTCTGAAGTTTAGTAGAAAGATAAGATGAAAAGGATAAACAGGTTCATATTGAATTGCAACTGTATCACAAAAATTCATCATACTAAGGCTTTATTTAAAATTCTCATAAACTGAAAGATACACACTGCACCTTCACCTTACATTTTCTGATGCCAGCTTACCTCAGTAAATCAATTGAGTATAAAAGTTTATTTTTATTGAAAATGAACTTTATGTTTCAGATATTATATTACCATAGAACAAAACTTTGTACTGACTTTTATTGAAATAAGGTGTTTCAAGTGAAGAATTGGTTTGAAATATTTCTTTACAAACCTCTGTCCACAATAGATTTACAACCTACGTATCTTTTATTCCATTTTAAATTGCTTATTACAGGCCCTCAATAAAAATATTCCAGACATGGAAGGCACTTGAAAAGTCCCCTTGAACAACTTCAGCATTGGCAAATAAACAGGAGAAAGTTGGTAAATCCTTAGTGCCTACATTCAGAAATAACATTTTGATGTTTGTGATTATTAAATTTTATTTTACTCTACATATTGTTCTGACCAGTTATAGTTGCGATTCAATGCAAGTAATTATATTATCTGTGACTGATTCATTCTGTTTTCATTCATGGAAAGTATTTTCACTCTTATTTAATCAACCTCCATATTGCCTTTTCATAAAACTCATGAGATAAATTCTTGGTTAATTATTCTCTGCATATTGTTAAATATATATCACCCCAAAAAAAGAAAAAAGAAAAAAGAAGAAAGTAGAGAAGTACTGGACATTTGTTTGCAGTTGGATCCTCTCCAGTTAGGGGTCTGACTAGAGAGGGGTCTAATTGACCTTTTCAGACCATTTTTTATTTATATATTTTTTCACATATAGATATTAGATATGTTAATTGTGAGGGAAAATTTTAGTTGTGAGGATCAAAATTTTAACTGTTAGGAAAATTTGAATTTTAAAAATTTTAACCGTATTGTACTGTTAAAATTTTTGGTCTTCACTCAAAAAATTTTCTCACATTTATCATATCTATTATCTATATGTAAAAAAAATAAGAATATAAAAAAAAGGCCTAAAAAGGTTGACTGGACCTTCTTCAATCAGGGGTCTCTGACTAGAGAGGATCCTTCCCTAAAGCCTTTGTAATTCAGATGAGATTTTTGGGTACAACATGGCTTTTGATGGTGAATCTGAATCATGATGCAATGTCACCATTAGAAGCTGTGCTGTATTCAAAATCTCATTTGAATTATAAAAGCTGTAAATCCTAGACGTTCTCTGCTTTCCTCAAATAAGTGATTTTATGTGTTTGTTTCCTTGGGAAATCTTTGGTGGGTAGAGAGAGAAATGTCAATGGACCTGCTGTTGAAGCCCTCTTGTGATGGGTGTGGATCAACCACGGATCTCTATGGAAGCAATTGCAAGCACATGACTCTATGCTTGAACTGTGGCAAAAACATGGCTGAGAACAAGGGCAAATGCCACGATTGTGGCGCCACTGTCACTCGCTTGATTCGAGTTTGTTTTTTCTCTCTCTCTCTTCCCCTTATTTATTGCCCTTCACTTTTGTTATGATTGGATTATTGATTTTCCAAATTTTCAATTTTTTACTTTGGCTTTGGCTAGATGCATCATGATTACTTGTTGTGGTTAGTGTTATCTTATTGGAAAAGAAAGTTTAGATGGAGCTTTATCCCCCATTGGAATTGATCTCTTTTTTGCACTTCTCGAGGAAAGCTCATATTTAGCTTTTGTGCTTTTGTATTATATCTACTCTTGAGTCAATGCTTAATCTAGTTGAGGTTTGCTAGTGTTTCTTGAATGCAGAGGGTTGATGGGCTTTGTAATGTTGATAGGAATATAATGTTCGTGCAAATTCTAGCAATGAAAAGAACTTCTTTATCGGAAGATTTGTAACTGGATTACCTGATTTTTCCAAAAAGAAAAGTGCTGATAATAAGTGGTCTATACAGAAGGATGGACTACAGGGCCCCCGACTCACTGATGCTTTACGGGTAATGAACCTATCCTTGCATATATAAATCACCATCTCCTTGTTTCCGATTTTTATGATGGATGCATTGCATTTGAGTAAGGCTACAATGTGTACTTTAGCACCATATATCACTAAGGAGATGCTTATTGAAATGTTGTAATCTTGCAATACTTGACACATCTTTGGTTGTGTTAATGAATATATGCTACAGTCCATACAGAGGATAATGTTAAGTCCAAGGCTTGAGTTGCCAAAGGGACATTTACACAGTTATACAGGACAGAAAAGAAAATTCTATTCCAGTCATCTTGGCGTTATATAATTCCCAGTAAATTGTGGTAGATCATAAATTGTCTGCTTTTACTGCATAATCAGATACAATAGGTCAAGTACATCTTTTTCTGAATGAAAACTTGCACAATAGTCAAATAAAAAATGGTTGGTCATGTAGCTCAATGGTATTTATTTTAACCCCCATTGCCTAAGCCTTTTATTTTAATTTTTTTTAATGCATTACACAGGAGAAGTACAAGAATAAGCCTTGGCTCTTGGAGGATGAAACAGGCCAGTCCCAATACGAGGGTCAACTTGAAGGTGCACAGTCAACTACATATTATTTACTAATGATGGAAAGGAAGGAATTTGTTGCCGTTCCTGCCGGTTCTTGGTATGCTTGTTGTGTTTAGGATTGTGTTTGTGGAAGAATTTTCCTATGATTTCAGCTTTTGTTATTTTGCAAGGATTATTACTATTATTATTATTGGAATCACTGGTCAAAGACTTTAGGTGTATGGGTGATATGTATATTTGTCTTTTTAGGTACAATTTTAACAAGGTCGCACAGTATAAGCAACTGACTTTGGAGGAAGCTGAAGAGAAGATGAAGAATAGGAAGAAAACTGCAGATGGCTACGAAAGATGGATGATGAAAGTAGCAAATAATGGACCTGCTGCATTTGGTGAACATGGGAGGTTTGATGACAAGGAAAGCAGTGCAGCTGGAGGGAGAGGACGTAAAAAAACTAATGATGAAGATGAAGGTCATGTCTCAGATAGGGGGGAGGAGGATGAGGAAGAGGAGGCAGCAAGGAAAAATAGACTTGGACTTGACAAAAGAGATGGTGATGATGATGATGAAGGTCCAAGGGGAGGGGATTATGATCCAAATGACGACAATATCGAGAAGGGTGAGTATAATCTTGTTTGTTCATTTTATTTGCTAATGAGTATGGCTGTGGTGGTCATTACATCATTTTTTGGCATGTTTCATGCTGAAATGATCTATTTTCTATGCAATTCCATGCCATAATTAATTACAGTAGAGTCGATAGATGTATGCCATTACTTAAGCAGAAACAATAACATAATAAAGTTAGAGTTGGAGACAATAAGAACCACTTAGTTAATAATGTCCATTGTTTTCAGAATTCATTGTTGTGGATCACTATGCCTAATGGAGGTTATAGCTTCAAGAGTAATTGGTGAAATCTAATTGTCTAAGTAAATAAAATTTGGGGATTTGAGGCTTTATAAAATTTAGGTTTGTAAGCATTAATTCTGGCCCTAGATGAAGTTGATAGGTGAAGTAGAGGAAGAAAACACACGCAGCTTATAAGTATTACTTTGAGTCTAACAGTTTGTTGATTTTATAAGGCAAGACTATTGAGTTGAGGTCTTTATAAAATAGTGCCTCATTGTCATACTTTGTAAAGTTGATCACATTATGCCCTATTATTAAATCTTAACTTGGCATGAATTATGAAGAATATGGGATCTGGGGTCAATAGAGTCTGCAAATGGGGTGAACCAAATCAAATGAATCATTTTTGGAGTAGACCTCTCCTACCCGCTGGTTATGGACGGGACTCTGGGAAAAGAAAAGGGTTCTCAGATTCCTTCTTAAAGTTGAGTAGAGAAATGAAGTCCTTCTTTACTTGAGCGCCGGTTAGACTGCTTGCAGAATTTCTTATGGAACTAAAGCATAATTGACTTGCTTAGTTGATTTCTGGCTGTAGCTTGATAAATGGTTTATAATCTATTGAAAGCTTTATGATTAGTCATTTTATATTTTCTGTGCTTTGTGGAAGATTATGAAACATTATCTTTGGGATAAGTCATTATGAGGTGTGATTCTTGAGATTAAATCAAAGTACTGATTTAGCAAAGTTTTTTATATTAAAATGTATTATTTTTGTATTAATAGCCTTGTTTGATTCCCTGATTCTAGGAGGGAACGGATTGTCTTTAATATGGTGTTTTTTGGGCCTAACTTACTACTCTTGTACATGTTGTGTAAATAGGTCCTAGGCTCCCTTGTAAATAATACACTGAGATTTCAATAATAATCTCTCTTTTTCACATGGTATCAGAGCTTTTTGGCTGATTTGTGCCCTTTCCTTTACTCTGTTTTCTTGTTCCAAAACAGAGCTTCATACATCTAGTTTTTATAATCCTCTGTTCTTTCAATCCAAAACAGGGTCCCTTTTTTCTTGGATGGGTTTCTTCCTTTTTTGGTTACATGTGACGTGTTTCCAACACTATCATGTCAGAGGTGATTGTTTCGTCCAAAGTCAACTGACACCCAAGAGGTCACCGATACATGGATGTTTTTGTCCACAGCCAAAGAAATCTGGGATGCTATGAGGCAAACCCACTTGAAGGTCAAAGATGCAGCCTTGTTGTATGAGATAAAGATCTGGGCTAGAGGAGTAAAGCAAAAGACGAGATCTGTTATTGAGCATGCCAATGAGTTAAAAATCTTTGGGAAAAATTAGATCACTATTGGTGTATTGAAATGAAATGCAGTGATGATGCTGCTTTCAAAAAGAAGGAATTAGTGATGAGTCTTTATGTGTTAATACCCCATAACAAAAGGAGGTAGTTGAGAGGAAAAATAGCTGCCTGTTTGATGTCATTAGAGCATACCTCTTCCAAACAAATGTCCCAAAAACCTTTTTTTTTTGGGGGGGGGGGGGGGGAGCTATCCTTGCATCTTCATACACTCTTAACAAATTACCCTCCAAGGTCCTAAATTATAAAGCCCCTACAGAGACCCTCTCTAAGTTCTACCTTGACCTGAGAATCACAAATGGTCTCACCCCTAGAATATTTGGTTGTATGGCCTTTGTTCATGTTCACAGCCAGTATAGAGGGAAGTTGGATCCAAGAGCTATGAAGTGCATCTTCCTTGGGTATTCTACTTAGGGGGAGACTTTAGCCATGGAAGTTAAGGGGGGAAAATGTCCGATTTTCAGGCTCATTTCTTGCTTGATTCACTTTCTGTTGAACAACCCAACTCTTCCCCATCTTATGTTTGAGCAACGTAGCCCTAAAGAATGCTCAGAAAACAACCTAGAAAAATGTACTCCCAACCTTCTGAACACTGAATCTGTAACCAAGGAAACATAACTCTTGAACCTGTGAAAAATCTGCAAGTGTGCTCAAGGAGAAAAGCTCAAAGTATTGAATTAGGGCAAGCCCAAATTCAAGTCTGGAGCCTGAAATTGAGGCAATTCCTAATACTCCTATTGAAGTTGAAATTGATGATCTTAATATTCCTATTGCCCTTAGTAAAGGGGCTAGGGAGTGTATTAAGCATCCTTTATATCCTCTTTTTCATTTTGTATCATTTGACAATTTCACTCTATCTCACAATTTTTCTCGTTAGCCTAAACACTATTTCCATTTCCACCACTATGTTTGAGGCATTGATTAGAGAGGAATGGAGGCAAGCCATGGTTGTGGAGATGGAAGCCTTGGAAAAGAATAAAACTTGGGAACTAGTGGAGCTACCTAAAGGGGAAAAACTAGTTGGATGCAAATGGGGTTTTTGGGTGAAGTACAAGACTAATGGCTCACTAGAAAGATACATGGTTAGGTTGGTTGCCAAAGGATATACACAAACCTAGAGTGGAATACCAAGAAACTTTTGCTCTAGTGACAAAAATGAACATTGTCAAAGTACATCTCACTGGAAGCAACTATGATTGGCCACTTTAACAGTTTGAAGTAAAAAATGCTTTCTTCCATGGAGATTTAGAAGAAGAAATATATGTGTAGGTTTATTCGAGATATGGAGAAAATATAGAAGCCACTAAAGTGTTTAAATTGTAGAAAGTATTGTATGGCCTCAAGCAATTTCCAAGGGCCTGGTTTGTAAGGTTCACAAGGGTAATGATAGCTACAAGGTTCAAACAAAGTTAGGGAGCCCACACGTTGTTTGTGAAGCACACAGCTCTTCTTGTGTCTGTGGACAACATCATCTGTAGCTTAAAATGATGAGAGAATGAAAACTCTAAAAGGATGTCTGGTCAAGGAATTCAAAATAAAGGAGTTAGGAAAGATGAAATACCTCATAGGAATTAAAGTAACTTATTCATGATAAGGTGTTTTTATATCACGACAAAAATATGTAACAGATCTATTGAAAGAAAGTGAGAGACCTGCCAGCAAACCAGCTAACACTCTAGTAGACTCAAATCTAAACTTAGGGAAGCTCATGAAGAACCCCTTGTTGACCGAGAGATGTTCGAGCGATTGGTAGGAAAATTAATCTACCTATGACATATGAGACCAAACATAACATTCTCTATAAGTGTGATAAGCCAATTCATGCATAAACCTAAAGAGGTACATTTACAAGTTGCATATCGTATCCTAAGCTATTTAAAAGCTAATCTTGGACAAGGCATCTTGTTCATAAAGAAACAAGGATTAACATTAGGGGGCCGTTTGGTTTAAGGAATTTTCAGCTAGGGAATAGGAAAGTAAATGCCTAAAGGAATGTGATTACTTTAGATGTGTTTGGTATGACATTAGGGGAAAAAGAATGCTTTTATATTTGCATGTTTAGTTGAAAATAAAAAAAGGGTGTTGAAAGAAAAGAAAGGCAAGTAAAATGACCGCAATGGCCTTGGTTTCAATTTTGTAAATCCCAACTCCCAAATATGTTTGTGACACCATGAACTAAACATGCTCAAGCAAAGGAATGCGTTGCTATTTCCCTTGGTGCATGTGAACCAAATGGGCTGTAGAAGCATATGCAAATGTTGACTGTGCAGGATCACCAGTTGATAGAAGATCTACCTTAGGTTATTGCACTTTTCTTGGAGGAAACTTAGTTATTTGGAGAAGCAAAAAACAAAATGTGATAGCAAGAGTAAGTGTTGAAGCCAAATTTAGAGCAATGGCACTAGGAATTTGTGAATTGTTTTGGTTGAAAATTATCCTAGAAGATTTAAAGATCAAATGGGATGGTCCAATGAAACTCTATTGTGATAACAAATCAACAATCAGTATTGCCCACAACCTAGTGCAACATGATAGAACAAAGCACCCTTTTTTGTTTTAGGCCACAAGATAGAACATAGCACATTGAAGTAGATAGATGCTTTATAAAGGAGAAATTGGATAGTGGCCTAATCTATACTCCATATTGTGGAAAAATAGAGCAATTGTTGTGGCTATGTGTTTTGTCTATTCAAAATGAAAATATGATACAAATATATGGGAAGTTGGCCACAATGAGCTCGACCAATCAGCCCCACACAAGAAGGAAGCAAAAAAAGAAATAACCTAATTGGAATAAAAGGAAACAAATAGTCATAATGAGTTGATTACAGAATGGACCAAATTAGAATGAATCACATAATAAAAGGAAACAATATCACATAATAAAAGGAAACAATAAAAAAGGAAATAATACTCTGAATTGGTGTGAATCAGAGTAATAATACACTAAATTGATGTGAATTAGAGCATGATGAGCAACACTCCCCCTCAAATTGAGAAGTAAATGTTGATCATTCTCAACTTGCGGTTTAGCTCTTCAAATTTTACTCTTGATAATGACTTGGTGAATATGTAAGCAACTTGAGAACTAGTGAAGACATACTTTACTTCAATGAAGCTTGAGTCAATCTTTTCCTTGATGAAATGTCTATCAAACTCAATGGCCTTAGTCCTATCATGATGAATAAGATTCTTCACTATCCTAATAGTTGCTATGTTATCACAAAAAACTTTCATAGGCACATCCACATTGAAGTATAATTCCTTAGGAGTCTTAATGTCCACATTCCTTCACAAATTCTAGATGCTAGAACTTGAAATATAGCCTCTGCACTGCTCTGGGCAACCATAAGTTGCTTTTTGCTTCTACAAGTAACTAAGTAACCCCACAAAAAGGTGCAATAACTAGTTGTAGATCACTTATCAACCACCGAGCCAACCCATCTGCATCTGAGAACACCTCAACTGCTCTCTGGTTTCCCTATTTGAAATACAATCCCTTACTAGTTGTCATCTTGAGATACGTCAGTATCTTGCACATTGCCTCCAAATGCTCCTCATTTGGTTTGCTCATGAACTAACCACACTAATAGAGAAGCTAATATCAGGATGGTACGAGTTAAGTAGATCAATTTTCTTACAAGCCTTTGATATATCTCAATATCAATTGGAGCACTTTCTAGTTTGAGACTAACTTATAGTTAGCTTCCATGGGGGTGTTTGCAGCTTACACCCCAACATACTTGTCTTTTCAAGCAGATCAAGTGTATACTTTCTTTGGGAGATAGAAATACCTTTTTTGGTTTGAGCAACTTCCATGCCAAGAAAATAACTTCAATAGCTAAGATCTTTAACTTCAAGCTCTTGTGCAATGACAATTTCATCCACATGATCTCCAGTAATCACTATATCATCTACATAGATAATCAAGATTGCTATCTTATGGTCTGGTCCTTGTTTGACAAACAAGGTGTGATTAGTTTGGCATTGTGCATACCCTTGAGCCCTAACTGTGGTGAATTTCTCAAATCATGTCCTTGGAGACTGTTTGAGCCCATATAGGGATTTATGAAGTTTGCACACCCTTTTTGAGCTATTTCTGCACTTTGCCCTTTGAGGAATATCCATATAGACGTCTTCTTCCAAATCTCGATTCAAAAAGGCATTTTTAACATCTAATCGATGAAGAGGCCCGTCTAGACTTGTAGCAATAGAAAGCAACACTTTAATAGTGTTAAATTTGCCCGTAGGAGCAATGGTTTCTTGGTAATCAATCCATGGGTTTGTGTGTACCCCTTTGCAACTAGTCTTGCCTTGAATCTGTTGATACTCCCATTAGAATTATATTTTACTGTGAAAATCTACTTGCATCCTATAGTGGGCTGGCTAGGAGGGAGATTAACTGTCTCAAGTCTTATTCTTTTCAAGGGCAACTCATCTTTAATGGCACTTCTCCCCTCTTCCTTCTTTGTTGCCTCATGGAAGTTGCTAGGAATTTTCTCAAGTGCAATATTGTTTACAAAAGCCTGCAATTTTAGAGATATTTTATTGTAAGAAACAAAGTTACTAATGGCTTGTCTAATGTAGTTTCTTACTCCCTTCGTCAAGACAATAGGTATGTCTAACTCTTCAGAATTTGGAGTAAGGAAATGGGTTGACTGCGCATAAAACATGTGCTATTTTTAGCCTATTGAATAACCCTTGTTGTGTGACATTCTGCCCTCTAGATTTGCTGACTTTTAGTATAAACCAACAATTCTTGCTGTTGTGAAGCATTAGGATAGGCCACAGGTATAGGCTCTTTGGAACAAATGGTTTGGTTTAGCTAAAGTTGTGGTTCAGGGCTGTTTGGTCAATTCTAGGGCTTTTTCTGGTCAGTTTCAGGTCTGGGTTGGTTTTTTGGTCCTTGCCAGGTCTGTTTTGGTCTGGTTCAGGTTTGGTTTGTCTATTTCAGGTTTGAGATGGTCACTCTAGTAGCTAGGTTCAGATGTAGGGATGCTTTCAAATAGTCATTCTTTGTTTTGGTAGTGTATCTCCCCTTGAAGGGGTGTTTGGGAGTAAGAAGGCTGACTTTCAAGGAAGGTAAGGTTCATGGTGGTGCAGATGCATTTGGC
Source organism: Erythrophleum ivorense (assembly GCA_026724425.1). NCBI lineage: Eukaryota > Viridiplantae > Streptophyta > Magnoliopsida > Fabales > Fabaceae > Erythrophleum > Erythrophleum ivorense. The sequence goes on along the minus strand of JAIUCV010000720.1, from coordinate 26,198 downwards.
GGAAGGTGAATAGAATTCGTATCCTTTTTGGGTGGAAGAGTAACCGATGAAAATACATTTAATGGCATGTGGGTCCAATTGTTCACCTTGATCATTGTGAACAAATGTAGTACACCCAAAAGCCTTAAAAAGAAGGGCAGGTGAAATTTGGGTTTGTGAGCAGATGTCTAAGAGTTTTTGGTAGAGTGATATAAACTTTAAGACAGAGGAAGGCATTTTGTTAATTAGATAAGTGGCAGTAAGAACAGCTTCACCCCATTATTGTTTAGGAGTATTTGAGCTCAGAGTAAGGGACCTTGCCACATGTAATTAGCACCTATTTTCTCTTTCAGCTATCCTATTTTGTTGGGGGTATTAACACATAGGATTCCATTATGTTGAAGATATGAGGTAAGGTCAAGGTTAAAGTATTCACAAGAATTATTAGTTCTCAAGGTTTGAATTTGCATTTGAAGTTGGTTTTGAATTTGTTAACGGAAGTTTTTGAACACTTATGTGACTTCAAATTTGGATTTTAGAAGGTACACCCATGTTAGTCTAATGTGGTCATCTATGAACATGACAAACCATTTTGCCTTGTTAAATGTTTTTGATACTTGATGGTCCCCACACATCACTGTGTATAATAGAGAAGGGCTTGGAAGGTTGATAAGTGTTTTTAGGGTAAGATGCTTTAACATGCTTTGAAAATTGACAAATTTCAGAGGAAGGAAAAGGATGAATTTTTATTAAGCAACTTAGGGTACAAGCATTTCATATAAGAAAAATTTGGGTGGCCTAACCTATAATGCCACGATAATAGATCATCCATTTTATTATAAGACACTTGATGAGTCATGACATATCCTAGCGTTGCCAATCCTCTTCCACAACTCCGAATCTTGAAAATCACACCCATCCATATAAAAGTGAGTCACATAGTTCAAGTTTTTGGTGAACTTGCTAATAGATAAGATGTTACATGTCAATTGAGGAACAAATAGACATCTCTTAGAATTGAGTTTCTAGATAACTTAGCAATCCAAATACCATAGACTTCAGTATAAGTACCATTAGCTATTTGCACAACTTGTTTTTTAGCATTAGGAACAAAATTAACTAAGAGAGAGGCATTACCAGACATGTGATCAGAAGCTCCTGAGTCAATAATCTAGGCATAAGTTTTTTCAAGTTAGAGCATGCAAGGCTATAGGAATGTTACCTACTTACGCCATCATACCAATGCCCATTGCTTTCTCTTTCCCATGGGTATTAATCATCTTTTGAAGGATTTCTAATTGTTCCTTGCTAACATAGTAGGTTCAACTGGAGTTGGTTGTTGTTTTTTCCTCAGTTGAAGTCATCAATCCTTGAGTTTTTCTTGGCTGCCGAGGCTTCCAATTAGTAGGCTTTCCATGCAGCTTCCAACAAACCTCCTTGGTGTGACCTGATTTGTTGCAATGGTCACACCAAGGTTTCTTGTTCCTCCTAGTCTTATTATCAAATGAGAAGTTGCTTTGAACAGCTAAAGCAGAACTCTCAGGTGCTGGTTTTGAGCCTTGGACCTCATGAGTTAGTCGTTGCCTACTCTCTTCCGATTGAGCTTTAGCAAATACTTTTCTAAGTGAGGGTAGAGGACGAATAGCCATGATCCTACCCTTGCTGCATCATAGCTTGGGCTAAGGCCTAAAAGGAAGCTATAAATCCTCTCCTTTTCCACAATTTTTTTGTAAGTAGCAGCATTGGTAGTGTTGGTCCATTGATGATCTTCATAGAGGTCAAATTGCTGCCAATACTTTGCCAATGTGTCACAGTATTGGGTGACATTCCTTTCACCTTGCTTCAGATCCCTTAAGATGTCTTTTATTTGAAATAAAGATGCAGTGTTGTCAACCCTAGAGTAAGACTCCCAAACCATGTTCCAAATCTTCTTTGCTGTCTTGGCCAGCATATAAGTCTCTCCAATTTTTGTTGTCATGGAGTTTATAGGCTATGACATCATCTTGTTATTTTCTGATTTCCAAGTTTTGTACTTTGGATTGGACGTGGCGGGCTGTGTTGCTTCTCTAGTGAGATATTCTTCCTTCCCTCGGCTATAAACAAACATCAGGACACTTTGGGACCACATTAGATAGTTAGTCCCATTGAACTGGTATCCTATAATCATGATATGTGGGTTGTTGGTGGTCATGGCAGTGGCTAGATGGTTGTTTGCCTGACCACTAGATGTCTGTGAGACAGAAGATGTCTCTTGTGACATCACCTGGTAGGCATGCATTGAGCCAAATTTCAAAGTGGTTGTTTTCTGTTCAGATCCTTGAGAGAAGGCTCTGATACTATGTGGAAAAATAAAGTAATTGTTGTAGCTCTGTGTTCTGTCTATTCAGAATGAGAACATGATGCAAATATATGGGAAGTTGGCTACAGTGAGTTTGGCCAATCAGCTCCACGTAGGAAGGAAACAAAAAAAGGAAATAACCTAATTGAAATAAAAGGAAACAAATAATAATAAGGAGTTGACTACAGACAAGACCAAATTAGAATGAAAAAGGGAAAAAAAATAAACAGTATATCACGCAATAAAAGGAAACAATAAAAATGAAAATAATACTTTGATTCAGTGTGAATTAGAGGAATAATACTCTAAATCAATGTGAATCAGAGCAATGATTAGCAACACCTATGTCTCATCCAAGGGACAACTAGTTGATGTCCTCACTAAAGGGCTTATTGGAACAGCTTTTGCAGGAAACATTTCCGAGTTGGGAATGCAAAACATTTATTTGCTAGCTTGAGGGGGAGTGTGGAAAATTATGAAGCATGATCTTTGGGGTTAAGTCATTATGAGGCGTGGTTCTTGGGACTGAGTCAAAGTACTGATTTAGGAAAGTTCTTGTGTTAAAGTGTATTATTAGTATTAATAGCCTTGTCTGATTCCCTGATTCTAGGAGGGAATAAATTGTCTTTAATATGCTGTTTTTTTAGGCCTAACTTACTCTTGTATGAATAGGTCTTGGGCTCCCTTGTAAATAATACATTGAGATTTTTACTGATGATGATCGGGAGCATGAATAGATTATTTACAAGGGATGATTATTATTATTTCAATAATAATCTCTCTTTTTCACATGCTTATTCTTTTTTGCTGAATATACTCATGCATCTATTATAGGTGATGATTGGGAGCATGAAGAGATTTTCACTGATGATGATGAAGCTGTTGGCAATGATCGTGAGGAAAGGGAAGATTTGGCTCCTGAAGTTCCTGCTCCTCCTGAAATTAAGCAGGTTATTTTTTGAAAAATTGTCAAGTGACATTGTGTCTGAGAAATTGATGTTCTAGTGGTGCAGTTAATATGCTGCATAGTCATTATAGTGCCATCTCTTTAGCTACATCTATAATTGGATTTTAGATTGATTGTGATCCGGTAGCTAGTTACAATATTTTGCGCCATTTTTTTTTGGGGTCATCCTCCAGAAGCCATGTTCACGAAAGATGCAAATCTTTGGGAGTAGTTTTTGGGTGGAAGAAATTAGAGATGATACAAGCAGCTGTCTAAGAAGAATTCATCTGAAAGAATATTTTTGTTGAGCACTCTGGTTAGTGATTCAATTGGAACTTTGGAAATTTTCTTAGAAGCATGGACATTGATACAACAAAATGTAAAGTATCTAGGTTCTATTTGAAGTGTTGCCTTGTATTTGATTTAAGTGTTCAACACTTGTCAGGCATGGACATGGCTCTGTTTTTAATGTGTTCGTGCTTCATAGACCATGCCTCCATTTTTAATGCATTCATGCTTCATAGGAAATTGTCCTAGCTGGATAAGTTTTTTAGGGGTTTTACTGCAGTTTCGTGAATACTTTATTTTCCTATTTTCATGGATGTATGCTATCTCATATCACTCTGATGTTAAAAATAATGCCTATGACCTGCTCCTTGATGTATTTTAGTTTATAAAAACTTTAAAATTGCTTTCTTTAATAGTGAGGATTTATATGTTTGTTGTATGAATTATTGTATTGCTTGTAATTGTAGGATGACGATGACAGGGATGAAGAGAATGAAGAGGAGGAAGGTTTGAGTAAATCTGGGAAAGAGCTGAAGAAGCTACTTGGTCGAGCTGGTGGTCTGAATGAATCAGAAGTTGAGGATGACGATGACACTGATGATGTATGGACTATGTGTCTTCTTTTCTCTTTCACTTGTTTTTCTTTTTCTTTTAACATTTTTGTAAATCTGCTATCATTGTACTTTGGGCAACTCATAACATGATGGGTTAGCATAATTTTGTGCAAAGTGCAATACTGGGTGAGTTATTAATTATTTTTTATTTGCTGTGAACCCTTGACTTCTCTGAAAAGGGAAGTGGCTGATTCAATTGCTTGGATTTCATTGAGATTCCCTAAACTCTTGCAAATGATTGAATTTAAAATGAGTATTTTTATATCCATTAATGGGTTGGTTTGGTTTGGTTTGTTTAGATGGATGATGAGCTTTCACCTGTGGTTGCTCCAAAGCAGAAGGATGCAGCTAAGGAAGAACCTGCCAATAACAGCCCTTTAAAGCTGGCGCCATCTGTAGCTACTCGAGGAACTCCATCAACTTCAAAGTCTTCAAAGGGGAAGAGAAAATTAAATGAGGAAACAAAAGCATCTAATGTTGTGCCACCCAAGAAGGTGAAGACAGAAAATGTATGTCATTACTTGCATGAGCTTGCTGATATGGGGCCTTTTCTTTTCTTGAGGGAGAAAGTGCTTATTTGCAAATTTCTAGATGCTTGGATGACTTCTAAAAATGTATAATTGATTGAACTTGTGTTTGTTGCTATTTTGTGAAACTATTTATAAGACTTTTGAAGGAAAAACACACATGCAAAAGCTAATAATGGCTAAACTCAGAAGTTGCTTTATACAGATTTGGACAAATATTGTAAAACCTCACTCTCGTAGAGCTAGGCTAAGCTTTTCAAAGTTCAACTTTAGTTAAAACTAAGCATAAGCATACATTTGATCTCTAATAGCTAAGAAAACACGAGCCAATTAAAACCTTTTAACTTCTTTAAGTCACTTAAGGTCAACACTAATCACATTAACTTTAAACTTCTTTGTGTTACTTATGGTGGACTTAACTCTAATTAGAGACTACGTACTGTAATTTACAAACTTTTATGCTGATGGACACTTAAGCAAGGTGGGAAACCCTCTCCCAAAAGCTAACTATTGAGGTAGGAGAACCACCTTACTTAAGTACTCCATTGAGCATCTCATATTACTCAATATGGGACTTTGATATCCCATACTACCTTGGTCTTCATCAATGGGTTGCTCTTAGAAAGCTAACGTCTTTGGCGGCTACACTTTGTGATATTTCACTCGATGGCACTTCACTCAACTTTCTGCTAGTCAGAACCCTCTGCCAATCAAAATCCCTCACAGGTAGCCCTTTTCGAAGCTGTCAACTACCAGCTCTGATACTAATTGATGGGCATTTAAGTAAGGTGGAGAACCCTCCTTTAAAAGCTAGCTATTGAGGTGGGAGAACCATTTTATTTAAGTACTCCATTGAGCATCCTGTACTACTCAATGTGAGACTTTGGTATCCGATACTACTTTGGTCTCCATCATATAGTCACTTTGGCCATCTTAGGTGCTCTTGGGATCGTAGTGCATTGAACAAGTGTGTTTTAGTATTTTAAAGCTGTTGGGATTGGTTTGGAGCATTTTGGATGCCAATTGCTCATTTTAGGCATATGAAAACCCATGGGCATTGTTGTGATTTGCTGTCAATAATGGAATTCTTGATGGTTATGTGTTTAATGGAGGTTTGGCATACTCACTGTCATCAATTCAAATTATAAGTTAGATCCCTTAGGGTAGGAACAATGTAATTTAGCACTTTAAAGTTGCACAAGGTGATTTGGGGTTTTCTTGCTCTTTTTGGGTAGGCCACTTGATGCCTCAAATGCTCCTTTTTTTGCTGTCAAAGAATTGGGTACATGTATGTTAAGTGTGTAGGTGAGGTTTCACATGCCCATTTTTAGCAATCCATATGGGAGTTGGATTCTTTTGGCCTAGATCAATGTATTTATGTATTTAGAACTTATTGGAGGTGGTTTGGTGCAATTTTGTTTAAGGATTGGTGAAATTGGGTATGCCACTTGTTGAATCAAGTTGCTTTAGGTGCTGTCAAATGGTTGGAATTTTCAGGTTTTCCATGTTAAGTTGTACTCTCTTGAAATCTTCATAAGCTTAAGTGTAACCCCTTACTTTGATTCCCAAAACCCCCAAACCATTGGTTGATTTATGAAGGATGGTCCTAACAACCCCTTAGGCTTGTAGAAGCTATGTGTTCCTATTGGTTCATGACAATTTCGGTGCAAATCTGGTGCAGGTCAGAACAGCCCTGCCCAATGCCACAGCCTGGCTTCTTGGTGCCGTGGCGCTGTGCAAGGCTGCCATTTTAGGCAGAAAATGCGTTGGCCTTGCTGTGGCCGCCCAGATCGTGGCTGTGGCACTGGCCATGGCAGGTTGAAGTATTTATTTTTCTAGTTGTCTTTAGTTTCTGAGGGGGATACTAAGAGAAGTTTCAGCATGACTTTGTCAAGCATTTAGGTACACTTTCAGGGTGTTATGAAGTATGATGAAAGAGTTGGAGTCAAAGTTAAGAAAGCATAATATCATTTCCATTCTTAGAGTCTACAGGAGAGTTGAGTGGAAGATAAATAAAATGAGAGTGATTGGCCATAAACTTGAGATAGCTTATGAAGTTTATTAATATGGGCAAAGCTTTCATAAGTTTATGTTGATGTATTAAAAAAGGGGTTTTTAAGTAAGAACTTAAGGTCCTAGAGAAAAAGGGGCTTAGAATCAAATTTAAGGAGTTGTAGTGAATCTACAACTTGTAGTGAACAACTGTAGGGTTTTCAGTTAACTGATACCCTAATCCACTATATGAACATTAATTAAATGAGAGAATCAGCTTCAGAGTTAGTAGTTCATCCAAATTAGCATATGATGGGACTCAACCCCTGGTATATTATATTAATAAGAAAACTACAGCTATGGCTCCCCTCGATGCGAGGAGATAGCTGGTTACAAGATGGAAATCACAGAAAGAACAAAGAAAACAAGGAAAACAAAACCACCCTTGACTTTCGATTTGGTGGTACCTTGACCTCAAATCCAACTTCGAGAATAATGTGGCTTCCCCCAATTCATCTAATAGCTCATCTATGGCGGGAATAGGATATCTATCAGGGATTGTTATCTTATTCAAGGCTCGGTAATCTACAAAAAATCTCCGACTCCCATCTTTCTTCTTTACTAGAAGCACCGTGCTAGAGAAGGGGCTGGTACTCGGTTGGATTATACTTGCTTGCAACATCTCTTTCACTAGCTTCTTTATTTTTTTCTTCTGAAAATGGCCATAACAGTAAGGTCTTATATTAGAAGCTTGTTCATTAGGTTTGATAAGAATAGCATGGTCTTTTGATCTATGAGGAGGTAGGGTGGCTCTTAGTTCACACACAGGGAATTCTTTCAAGATGTTTTGCAACTCTTCCTCGATCACTTGCTGTCCAACTTCCTCATCTACTTCCTCAGCCCCAAATTCCAACAAATATCCCTCTTGATTAGCTTTAATGGACCAGGAAATGCCTCTAAGAGAAGCTTGCGAAATGGTTAAGGAGGGATCCCCTCTGAGACACATTCACCTTTTTCCCACACTAACTTTCATGTAGGATTGTCCCCAGTTCACTCTTAGTTCTCCAAGAGACTCCAGCCAAGCTACTTAAGCTGAATGGGTAAAAAGTTTGGATTATGGTTAATCTTTGTAACTCTAGTTTGATATCTCTGCATTCCCCTTGCATATAGAACTTTCTCCCATCGCCAACCATGATAGAATACTTCTTAGTTCCTTGTACGGGCACACCCACCCTCCTTACTACTTTAGTGGAAATAAAATTATCCATTGCCCCACTGTCAATCAACACCAGAACCTCCTCCTCAAAAGCTTTGCCCACCAATTTCAACATTTTACTCCCGGTGAACCCCACTACTGTAGTTAGGAACAATTCCATTGATGCCATTTCCTTCTCGGTCTCCTTTAGATCTTGTTCCTCCTTTCTTGCTATCTCAACCGACTGCTCCTCCTCTTCGTTCAAGATCAACAACTGAAATTGTTTATTTTTGCACCTATGGTTTGGGTCAAATTCTTGATCACATTTAAAGCATAGTACCAATTCCCTTCTTTTGTTTATTTTGGATTTTGATAGTTTTCTTCGGTTATTACTGCTACCACTACTGCTCATTGTGGTTGTTATAGGTATAATGACTTTATTACCAATTGTTTTGGTGTCCTCACCACCTTTGCTCTTTGGATTCCTGCTCAGGGCTCTGCTTCCCGAACTCCTAGGAACATCCCCAACACTAACATACTTAGATAAGCTAGGTGTATACCCACTCCATTTGCTGATCACACTAGACTTCACCCCTTTGGATTTTCTCTCTTCCCTAGCTTTTTGAATGACTAGGTTTCTCCCTTCTACTTGATATGCATAATCCATGAGCTGCTTAAGAGATTTCGGTTGCAGTAACCTCACCTTGGCTTTAATCTTTTCTGCTAGCCCATTCTTGAATGCTCCCATTAACACCTCCTTTGGGACATCAACCAAGGGAGCTGTTACTAGTTCAAACTTCTTTCGGAAGTCCTCCACTGTGGTCTCTTGCCTCAATTAATGGTTCATACCCATCCCCCACTTGATGACAAAGAAACCTGTTCACTACTTCTTTCCTAAACGCTTCCCATGAATGGATTGGATATCTCATTTCCAGCCACTGAAACCAATTCAACGCTTTCCCTTCCATGCTCACTGCTACTGTGTCCATTTTTTCAGTATCTGCTATTCCATTGATAATATCGTTCAATTTTAAATAACCATGCCAAGGGGTCCTCCCCTGTAAAAACAGGCAGCTCTAGCCGACGGTGTCTACAGTAGCAGTGAGCGATATGAATAAAGGCAGCATCACCAGTAGACGTTGAGGCGCTAACAGAAAAACTACAGGCCTTGACCATCTCAAAGAAAGCTCCTGTGAAAGAAAGTAAGTTCTACGCCTTCAAAGATCCTTATAAAATCTTTGCGGAAGAGAAGGCAAAGCTCCAGAAATGAGTACCAGTCACAGAGAAACTCCGGTGACCACGGTCCAGACCAACGAAGTTGCACATGACGACCAGATACGCAACTATCGGAACAATCAGCGGAGGAGATATAATATGGAGCGCGGACTCAGACGAGCTCGGAGTTGGATACGCAATCAGCCGTACCATGAGACCTTAGAACAAGAGATTGATCCTCAAGAATCTCTACGGCTGTCCATGACAGAAAGAGCTAGGTTAGTACCAGCTGAGGTACTATACCACACAAGGCGCGATGATGCCAATCACAGGGTATACACCCATAGATCTGAAGAGGCGATTCTCTGTACGGATGGTGGACAGGTGGATCGACACTTGATCCAGCCCAGTAGCCTTGAGACCCTCCAACGAAGCGGAATGGCCTTTATTCATATTGGGCTAATCCAAGTTCGGGTCCAGATCTTACATCGAAGGCATGAAGGAACCAAAGCTCTGGTGGTCTTCAGAGACACCAGATGGAACGGAGATAGGTCCATATTTGCAACAATGGAGGTGGACCTAACAGAAGGAAGACAGCTTGTGTACGTTGTCCCAGACACAATGATGCCGCTAGCTGATTTTGCTAACCATGTAAAGATCTCTATTTGTACACGAGGTTATGAGGATTGGCAGCAAGGAGAAGCAAATTTGCTTATTACCCGAGGAGTTGTAGGAAGATTGTCCAACACTTCTAATGTAGGCTTTGCCTACAGCATCTCTAATGTAACGGATTATCTTGCCAGCAAGGGGGTACAAGCAATAGCAGGACGACGATATACAACGGATGCATTAAGGGGAAGTAACTGGGTTGTTCGCAATCCACAGCTCAGACCAATGGCGTCACAGCCCCAAACGATGCAGTCCCACAACTTGTTGGATGGCTCCATATCAATCCGATTTAGAGACTATCAGAGGATGACTTCAGACCCCGGACCCCCCAGATTTAATGAACAAGATGACGAGGTGGAGTCTGATGATGAAGCAAGCTTAGCCGACGTCCGACATGAAAGGGTTAACGTCCTTCGGGAGTACCCTATTGAGTTTGAACAGTACTTGCAATTAAAGCGAGATTACCAGGCATCCCTGCCAAGGATGGGATGGCCCGAGTATCAACAGGCCATGCAACAATGGGAGGAAGAATATGATCGCACCATTCGGCGTCAACGATGGGATTCTCTTGGACAACCATCTGGGCGTCCCTTTGACTATATGGTCAAATACACCCCATCAGAACCTAATGGCCCCCCCATTGATGAAATCATAGCTACAGGCTGGGGAGAGGATTTTGATGATAGCCCAGCGCAGCCTACTACACAAGCTTCACTTGTTTGGGAAGGTGGTGGGATTTTAAGCCCAAGCCCAAATGAGCAGATTGTAGCAGACCAAGGTCCAACAATCATTCATGACGGCTTAATTCCTGTAGATGATGGGACAAAATATTTTGTTAATACTGACAAACCGTCACAAGAACAGTATGTGTTGTTAGAAAGGCCGCAATTGGATCAGACGAATCAGCAGTACACCTACCAAGGCCTACCAGTAAATATTGAGCCCGAAGACAGAGTAATGATCCCTTATGAAGAAGTGGATCCAAACATGGTCATCAGAACCGCGGCTCATGAACCTTTATGGAGAACAACTGATGTGGGCGAAATAGAAGAATTGGAAGAAGCATTTGACTATATGGAGTTGGAAGCTTTAACCCAACTACTTGAACGAGAGGATGATAGTCTTGCTGATAGAAGCCCACAGTTGCAGCAATACATGGCGGGTTTAGAACAAGACTTAAACCAACAGCCCATGGAGGAAGATGCCCCTGTCCCAGAAGAGCCTCTAGCTCCAACCACTGAACAGCCAATACCTTTGCAAGTTGTCCCCGTTGGTTGGCGAACCCAAGAGGAGTATGAAGCATTACAACGACAGGAAGAAGAAGAAGAAAAAAGAGAAACGTGTGCTCGTAAAGCTAAAGGATGGCGTTGCAAGAACCCCCCACAAGAAGATTCTGCTTATTGCGTCAAACACGATAAGCGGAAGAAGCGGAAAAAGCCAGCTTGGCGACACAAAAAGAATCGGCAACCTCCAAAAGATGAAGGATCTGGTTCAAATACCCCTTCAACTGTACTTGATAATGTGGAGGAACAACTGCTATGCACCATGGAGGCTTTTGATGAACATGTGCCTCCTGGATGGATCAAACTAGGACCTCATGGTGGAAGGGAAATTGTTGCTACGGCAGCAGAGTTTGACTATCCTGAATTACAGAACGTGCAGAAGGAATTGATAATGAGTGGGTATGCCCCCCCACAGGACATATCCATGGAACCTACAACATACCTTCCTGTTCAGACTATCAAACAAGAACCTGGATTTCCTAGTGGACCTTCCACTTCTGGAGTCCCAGGAGGGCGCTTCAAACGAAACACCTTAAATGAATGGTGGAGTTTTCCACCAGCACCAACCACTCAGGGAGTGATCTTCATCATCCCCGAGAATATTGGAGCATTCCCAGAAGCATACCTGCGATGGTCTGGAATCACCAAGAATGTTGTGCAGGCCAGGGAATTTCCAAGCAACAATGAAAAGGCTGAGTTCATTGAAAATCTCCTCGGAGAAAAGGAGAAATTAGCCTGGATACAATGGCGGACTGCTTATCTTGAAGAATATCAGACGCTATTACGAAATGCTGACGGAGGCCCAGGAACAGATAACTTATTGGCCCAAATCCGAACAGTATTTTCTCTGGAAGATCCAACAACTGGATCAACCCACGTCCAGGAACAGGCCTACAAAGACCTTGAGCGATTGTCCTGTTCAAATGTAAAGGACATCGTTAAATATCTCAATGATTATTTGGCCTTAGCAGCCAAGATTGGACGACTATTTCTTGGAACAGAGTTGAGTGAAAAGCTATGGCTAAAGATGCCCGGAGAACTTGGGAGTCGCATCAAGCAAGCTTTTGATAAAAAATTCCCACAGGTCAATACCGGCGTTTTCCCTCGAGTAATCTTTGCCTATAATTTCCTTGAAAATGAATGCAAAGATGCAGCTTACAAAAGGTCGTTGAAGAACCTCTCTTTTTGTTCTAGTATACCGATTCCTGGTTACTATGGACCAGCTCGAGAAAAGAAGTATGGATTACGGAAAAGTACGACCTATAAGGGAAAGGCACATCCAACTCATGTTCGTGTGGAGAAAGGCAAGTATCTCTAAACCAAGAAATGCAAGTGTTACCTCTGTGGAGAAGAGGGACATTTCGCTCGAGACTGTAACAAAGAAAAGCAGAACATAAGAAGAGTTGCAGTTCTTGAACAACTAAGCATCCCTTCTGATTATGAGGTAGTATCTGTTGATGATGGAGAAGCTCTGTCTGATGCTATCTTTAGTATCTCTGAAGGAGAGGATGATCCTGTAACATATGAAGCTGTCAATATGATACGGGAAGACAATACGTGCTGGATGGGTAAAATCCTTGCAAATAGTTATTTACCCTTGGTGAAAGTGAAACCAGCACAGTACAACTGCCAGCATAAATGGGAGTTCTACGTGGAATTATCATACTCGTTGATGCGTTGTAGTTTTTGTGGCCGTGAAACTACAAACGTTAGTAATGTCCACTGCCCAAGGTGTCTGTTGACCAGCTGTCCTATGTGTTCACAGTTCTATGTGGACCTAGAAATTATCCCTAGGAAGTCAACAATTGTAACGGCACCAACAACATCTCGACGGCAAATCATGTCTGACCAATCAGGTTATATTGAGTGGTGTGAAAAGGAAATTGCCACTCTTCGGCAGGAAGTTTCTTTTTACAAAGACAAACTGGAGGAAGAAAAACTAAAAGTCTCTATGCTGGAACTCCAAATCCATGATATGCGTAAAGGCAAAGGAGTTAGTACAGGAGAAGAGATTGTCTTTAAGAAACCCACTGAAGGAATTAAAATCAAGGATGCTGAGGACTATGAGATGATTGCTTTTGGCGATACCAACCTACATCCTCGGTCAGACAGGCTCTACTTTATCACAGTTCTTTTCAAACTTGAGAATTGTGAGGACTTCACCTGTAAAGGGATCCTTGATACTGGAGCCACAACCTGTTGCATTGATCAGAACAGTATCCCGGCTCAAGCTGTTGAAAAGAATTCTTGCAAAGTTCTTTTCTCCGGGATCAACTCTCTCCAAAGCACGGAGCATAAGTTGAAACCAGGACGAATGGTTATCGGAGAAAACACCTTCAGAGTTCCATTCACTTATGCGTTCCCAATGACTGTCGGAGATGATGTCACTTTCATCCTAGGCTGCAACTTTTTACGAAGTATGTATGGTGGAATCAGAATTGAAGGAAAGGTGGTAACTTTCTACAAGCATGTCACCACTATTATCACTGCAGCTCTAGACCATGAAGAAATCAAGGAAGAGGAAGGGGAACCTCTTTCAGAAATCATTTCCATCGCCAAGATAGCAGAAATTCCTGAAGAGAAAAACGAAGTTTTCGAAGTAAAATTCCAAAGCCTTATTCAGGAGTTGAAGAGTGAAGGGTATATTGGCGAAAAACCAATGTTACATTGGCAAAAGAATCAAGTGAAATGCTATTTGGATATCACTAATCCTGATGTGACTATCCAAGATAAGCCCATCAGCCAGGTAACAAATGCTGAGAAGGAGCAGTACCAGCGACATGTGGATGCCTTATTAGCCTTGAAAGTAATTCGGCCCAGCCAGAGCCGCCATAGAACAAATGCTTTCATCGTTAAATCAGGTACCACCATTGACCCAAAGACAGGCGTCGAGACCAAAGGCAAGGAGCGAATGGTTCTGAACTATAAGCGGTTGAACGATCTTACCAACAAGGACCAGTATAGCCTGCCTGGAATCAACAGTCTCTTACATAGACTCGGAGGAAGTTCAATTTATTCAAAGTTTGATTTAAAAAGTGGCTTTCATCAAGTCGCAATGCATCCTGAGTCTATACCATGGACGGCGTTCTGGGTTCCCCAAGGATTATATGAGTGGCTAGTAATGCCATTCGGCTTGAAGAATGCCCCGGCAATTTTTCAGAGAAAAATGGATATTTGTTTTAAAGGCCTAGACGCTTTTGTTGCTGTCTACATAGACGATATCCTTGTTTTCTCCAAAAGCCCTGAAGAACACTATAATCATCTGGTCATCGTCTTGCAAAGATGCAGAGACCACGGCTTAATCCTAAGCCCAACAAAGATGAAGATAGCCCAGAAGAAGATTGAGTTTTTAGGGGCAATCGTAACAGAAGGGCAAATACAACTTCAGGAGCACATAGTAAAGAAGGTGGTAGTCACTGAGCCCAAAAGCTTATTGACCAGAAAAGGTCTGAGATCATGGTTGGGCTTGCTCAACTATGCCCGGCCCTATTTTCAGAATATGGGAAGATTACTTGGGCCACTTTTCGCAAAAGTCAGCCCGAAAGGAGAAATGTGTTTTAATAAGGAAGATTGGGCCCTTATTACAACCATCAAAGAAAGAATTTCGCAACTCGAACCATTGGCCCTACCACCACCTGCAGCATACATAATTCTTGAAACAGACGGATGTATGGAGGGATGGGGAGGAGTTTGCAAGTGGAAGCCCAACAAGTGTGACCCACGAAAGGAGGAAAAAGTTTGTCAATATGTCAGTGGGAAATTTTCTAACCTGAAGTCCACCATTGATGCCGAGATATATGCAGTAATCTACTGCCTGGAGAAATTTCACTTGTTTTATGTGGACAAACAGGAAATTATAGTTAGAACTGACTGCCAGGCCATAGTCAGCTTCTATAATAAGTCATCCCAGCATAAACCATCCAAACTTAGATGGACTGCTTTTTCTGATTACTTGACTGGTTTAGGACCTAGTGTGATATTCGAACACATTAGTGGTTCTCAAAACCATTTTGCAGATCATCTATCTCGTTTGGTAACTTGTGTCTTGGTTCCTACAGAATGGCCTCAAAGCAACCTGGTGAAGGGAGTAGCAGCCATCGAAGCCGCTCTAGCCCGACCAATCCAGTCCCAGGAGCAAATGAATCACCTCTGCCAGATTCTGACCAAATTGATTTCCCAGCTGTCTTGTATCAAGACGTCTGCTCCGCAGAAAGGAAGCTCTATCTGGAAAGGGGAAGCTCCGGCCCACCAGGCGAACACAAAGGAATTTCCTTTGATGAAGCTAGGGGATTCAAGCAGCAGCGAACAGCCATTGAAGAAAGGGCTTATCTCCAGGCCTTACATGCCATACAACAGTACCAGGAAATCCTCGCCATTAAGATCCATTACTGTTCAAAAGGCGGGAAGGACTGCTACTATGGGGATGTCCATTCCCTTCTTGGGCCGATCAAGCGAGATATCAACGTGGCCCAACAGCTCTTTGAAAACAAGGGCAAGCAATCCAACTGGTACCCAGTATAGTGACCCGCAGCGGACGAAGTGGACCCATGAGCCACCTGGAGGGACAATAATAAGGGAGGCACGTGAAAATGCTTTTCCGCCAATTCCTCTCACCTAATATTCGCTGCCTATTTTTGTGTGTTTCTCTTTGAGTCTGCCTATTGTAAAAGATAAGAGTGTCGATGGGGCCCAATGCGCACCCGACTCTATCTTCTGCCTAGAGTCTATCTTCGGGCATCTATCTCAATGATTATTTGGCCTTATCCAACTCCGAGCTCGTCTGAGTCCGCGCTCCATATTATATCTCCTCCGCTGATTGTTTCGATAGTTGCGTATCTGGTCGTCATGTGCAACTTCGTCGGTCTGGACCGTGGTCACCGGAGTTTCTCTGTGACTGGTACTCATTTCTGGAGCTTTGCCTTCTCTTCCGCAAAGATTTTATAAGGATCTTTGAAGGCGTAGAACTTACTTTCTTTCACAGGAGCTTTCTTTGAGATGGTCAAGGCCTGTAGTTTTTCTGTTAGCGCCTCAACGTCTACTGGTGATGCTGCCTTTTCAGCTCTTCGGAGTCTTTCTTCAAGATGGTCGATTTTCAGGTGTAATGTCAACAGCAACTGGATTATGGTGTTACCTTGTTGAGCAGAGATAATCTGACCAGAGGTTCCTCCGAAAGTTGTATCTTTTATGGTAACAAAACCACGAGAACTTTCACTAAACCTTTGAGTATCTGTTAACGCTTGCAAGTATTCTGGACTACTGTCCATAAACTTACGAACGCAACCAAGCTTCCACTTTATGAAGGATATCCTCCACTCGTTTTAGCTTGAGATCTAACTCCCTTGATAACTCAACAGCTTCAGCTTCAATAAGCCTTGGCTGAACAGCGACCTCAGTTACTAATTTCTTAATTTCCTTACGGGAAACAGGAGGGTGATCTACAAGTTCTTTTTGGATTTTCTTTATCTCAGATTGACACACAGAAATCTTTTGATCTAAAACAGAGAAACTTTCTTGAACTCTTTTGATATTTTTAACAACAACTCTACTGGATAATGACACACGATCAAAGATAACAGCTAAATTATGAGCAAGTTCGTTATGAGAAACTTTAGAATTATGAGCAAGATCAAGGTATTCCAGGTTACTCATCCCTGACTTTTCGTACCACTCTTCTATAGATTTTTCCCAACGTTCTGACATCATGCCCCATCCACCCTCTATGGCCCTCCTGGCTCTCGGCGAGGTTCTGTGGATCTTAGGCCCTTTTTGCCAGATTATCAGTATCTACTATAGAAGATGGACTACTGTAGCCAAACAGGAAAAGCAACCCTTACCCCTTGATCCGCCCATAAAGAACTTAGTTCCCCATGAAACTTACACAAAACTTAGCTCTGATACCAAATGCCATTTTTCCGGCCATAGGCGGAAAACTCAACCGGAAAATGCTTTAAACAGTTTTGTGTAACATAAACAGATTTTATTGGATCGAAAAGACTTACATAGAGAGAGACTTGCGCCTAAAAGGCTCTTGCTCAAACTTAGACTCTTTGCTCACACTTGCACACTTACTTCACACTTCACTCTTGCACTTCACTTACACTTACACACTTACAAACTGAGACACTCGCAAGCTTATAAAGAAAAACTAGGCAGAAGATAGAGTCGGGTGCGCATTGGGCCCCATCGACACTCTTATCTTTTACAATAGGCAGACTCAAAGAGAAACACACAAAAATAGGCAGCGAATATTAGGTGAGAGGAATTGGCGGAAAAGCATTTTCACGTGCCTCCCTTATTATTGTCCCTCCAGGTGGCTCATGGGTCCACTTCGTCCGCTGCGGGTCACTATACTGGGGTACCAGTTGGATTGCTTGCCCTTGTTTTTCAAAGAGGCTGTTGGGCCACGTTGATATCTCGCTTGATCGGCCAAGAAGGGAATGGACCATCCCCATAGTAGCAGTCCTTCCCGCCTTTTGAACAGTAATGGTTCTTAATGGCGAGGATTTCCTGGTACTCGTTGTATGGCATGTAAGGCCTGGAGATAAGCCCTTTCTTCAATGGCTGTTCGCTGCTCGCTTGAATCCCCTAGCTTCATCAAAGGAAATTCCTTTGTGTTCGCCTGGTGGGCCGGAGCTTCCCCTTTCCAGATAGAGCTTCCTTTCTGCGGAGCAGACGTCTTGATACAAGACAGCTGGGAAATCAATTTGGTCAGAATCTGGCAGAGGTGATTCATTTGCTCCTGGGACTGGATTGGTCGGGCTAGAGCGGCTTCGATGGCTGCTACTCCCTTCACCAGGTTGCTTTGAGGCCATTCTGTAGGAACCAAGACACAAGTTACCAAACGAGATAGATGATCTGCAAAATGGTTTTGAGAACCACTAATGTGTTCGAATATCACACTAGGTCCTAAACCAGTCAAGTAATCAGAAAAAGCAGTCCATCTAAGTTTGGATGGTTTATGCTGGGATGACTTATTATAGAAGCTGACTATGGCCTGGCAGTCAGTTCTAACTATAATTTCCTGTTTGTCCACATAAAACAAGTGAAATTTCTCCAGGCAGTAGATTACTGCATATATCTCGGCATCAATGGTGGACTTCAGGTTAGAAAATTTCCCACTGACATATTGACAAACTTTTTCCTCCTTCGTGGGTCACACTTGTTGGGCTTCCACTTGCAAAACTCCTCCCCATCCCTCCATACATCCGTCTGTTTCAAGAATTATGTATGCTGCAGGTGGTGGTAGGGCCAATGGTTCGAGTTGCGAAATTCTTTCTTTGATGGTTGTAATAAGGGCCCAATCTTCCTTATTAAAAACACATTTCTCCTTTCGGGCTGACTTTTGCGAAAAGTGGCCCAAGTAATCTTCCCATATTCTGAAAATAGGGCCGGGCATAGTTGAGCAAGCCCAACCATGATCTCAGACCTTTTTCTGGTCAATAAGCTTTTGGGCTCAGTGACTACCACCTTCTTTACTATGTGCTCCTGAAGTTGTATTTGCCTTCTGTTACGATTGCCCCTAAAAAACTCAATCTTCTTCTGGGCTATCTTCATCTTTGTTGGGCTTAGGATTAAGCCGTGGTCTCTGCATCTTTGCAAGACGATGACCAGATGATTATAGTGTTCTTCAGGGCTTTTGGAGAAAACAAGGATATCGTCTATGTAGACAGCAACAAAGCGTCTAGGCCTTTAAAACAAATATCCATTTTTCTCTGAAAAATTGCCGGGGCATTCTTCAAGCCGAATGGCATTACTAGCCACTCATATAATCCTTGGGGAACCCCAGAACGCCGTCCATGGTATAGACTCAGGAGTGCATGCGACTTGATGAAAGCCACTTTTTAAATCAAACTTTGAATAAATTGAACTTCCTTCCGAGTCTATGTAAGAGACTGTTGATTCCAGGCAGGCTATACTGGTCCTTGTTGGTAAGATCGTTCAACCGCTTATAGTTCAGAACCATTCGCTCCTTGCCCTTTGGTCTCGACGCCTGTCTTTGGGTCAATGGTGGTACCTGATTTAACGATGAAAGCATTTGTTCTATGGCGGCTCTGGCTGGGGCCGAATTACTTTCAAGGGCTAATAAGGCATCCACATGTCGCTGGTACTCCCGCTCCTTCTCAGCATTTGTTACCTGGCTGATGGGCTTATCTTGGATAGTCACATCAGGATTAGTGATATCCCAAATAGCATTTCACTTGATTCTTTTGCCAATGTAACATTGGTTTTTTCGCCACTATACCCTTCACTCTTCAACTCCTGAATAAGGCTTTGGAATTTTACTTCGAAAACTTCGTTTTTCCTCTTCAGGAATTTCTGCTATCTTGGCGATGGAAATGATTTCTGAAAGAGGTTCCCCTTCCTCTTCCTTGATTTCTTCATGGTCTAGAGCTTGCAGTGATAATAGTGGTGACATGCTTGTAGAAAGTTACCACCCTTTCCTTCAATTCTGATTCCACCATACATACTTCGTAAAAAGTTGCAGCCTAGGATGAAAGTGACATCATCTCCGACAGTCATGGGAACGCATAAGTGAATGGAACTCTGAAGGTGGTTTTCTCTCCGATAACCATTCGTCCTGGTTTCAACTTATGCTCCGTGCTTTGGAGGAGAGTTGATCCCGGAGAAAAGAACTTTGCAAGAATTCTTTTCAACAGCTTGAGCCGGGATACTGTTCTGATCAATGCAACAGGTTGTGGCTCCAGTATCAAGGATCCCTTTACAGGTGAAGTCCTCACAATTCTCAAGTTTGAAAAGAACGTGATAAGTAGAGCCTGTCTGACCGAGGATGTAGGTTGGTATCGCCAAAAGCAATCATCTCATAGTCCTCAGCATCCTGATTTTAATCCTTCAGTGGGTTTCTTAAAGACAATCTCTTCTCCTGTACTAACTCCTTTGCCTTTACGCATATCATGGATTTGGAGTTCCAGCATAGAGACTTTTAGTTTTTCTTCCTCCAGTTTGTCTTTGTAAAAAGAAACTTCCTGCCGAAGAGAGTGGCAATTTCCTTTTCACACCACTCAATATAACCTGATTGGTCAGACATGATTTTGCCGTCGAGATGTTGTTGGTGCCGTTACAATTGTTGACTTCCTAGGGATAATTTCTAGGTCCACATAGAACTGTGAACACATAGGACAGCTGGTCAACAGACACCCTTGGGCAGTGGACATTACTAACGTTTGTAGTTTCACGGCCACAAAAACTACAACGCATCAACGAGTATGATAATTCCACGTAGAACTCCCATTTATGCTTGGCAGTTGTACTGTGCTGGTTTCACTTTCACCAAGGGTAAATAACTATTTGCAAGGATTTTACCCATCCTCCCTCCGTTACGTTTTCCACCACCATAGCTCTAGCATCTGTCTTCATTGTCTCCATTGGCGTGTTCTATGTTGCGTTTACCTCTGGGTTTATTTTTAGAGCTACTGTTGGCATAGTCTGTGCCATATTCGCCTCTTGGTTAATATTTTCGATGTCCCTCGCAATGTTCTATAACTGCTCCTCCTTTGCTCAAGCTCGCATCTGATGCCCAAATGTAGCTCGAAACTCTCCCTATTGCTCTGTTAACTCCTTTAGCACTAGGCGCATCAAAGTTAACTCCTCCTTTGTTTCTCCATTACTTTGTTGCCAACCCTCCAACACTCTTCTCAATCGCTTCCATTTGCCCCTCCATCCTTGTCCCCACCATACCTCAACAGAACTGGCTCTGATACCAAAAGTGATGGGACTCAACCCAGGGTATATTATGTTGATAGGAAAAACTATAGCTATGGCTCCCCTCAATGCGATGAGATAGCTGGTTACAAGATGGAAATCACATAAAGAACAAAGAAAGCAAGGAAAACGAAACCACCCCTGACTTTCGAGAGGTCTAGGTCCTCTCCTGTAGCTTAGTAACTGCTCGCCTCTTTCCCTACTCTCCCCCTTCCCCAAATGCCATTCCATCTCACACTCATGCACATTTACACTCACTAGCCGACAAAGTTAGTATATTTGGTAGCTCAGACTTCCTTTCCTATTTACGATTTCTCCTTACATAAACCTTTCCCCACTTATTATCATGCTTCCACTAGGTCTCGTTGGGCTTCCATTGGGTCTCTTTGGGCCTTCTTCCATACACGGAAAACAAGGGGTCCATCACCATGCCAAACCCACTTACCAAACTAGAGTTCATTTCAACATAGGAATTCATACTTACTATGTGCATAATCTTGGTTGCCTCAACCTAAGACCTGCAACACTCAACTTAACCAACTATAATCATGTTAAGTACCTAAAAACCCTATGTCATGCCATATTATATAAGAGAGAGCTATCAACTCACACATGACACAATTACATACTAAGAACAGTCTTACATACCTCAAACTTGAAAATCCACTAATTTACTCTATTTCATGATATAGTTAGCTGTATCACAAGATTCATTTACAACCATATATGCATCATATCATTTACATCCAAAATTTCAAGAATCACGACCTAGCTTGGCATCTATATTCATCTACTCAACAAGACCAAAAAGTAAGCACCTTGGCCATCTATACATCATTTATATCATACATACAGCCCCTCAAAAACATCATATACACAGGGTTCCATATAAACTCAGCCATAAAACACGAGTCAATATGAAATCAGCTTTTGGCCTGCTAAAATGCAACCAAAACCATCATCAAATGAAGAACCAATCAGTTCAAATGAAAGAAGATGAAGAGTAGAGAAAATTTTCCTAAAGTCACCTTAGCTGAAATGCATGTCTTCCACTCCATGCAAAGCTCCAATGCCCAAGATTCTATGGAAGAGACTCCATTGTTGCTTTTCCATGAGGCTTTCTCTCCTCTCGTTGTTTGATTTTGCTAATGGGAGGAATGTGAGAGAATTGTTAGATGATGTAGGATAGAAAAGATGAATGCTTTGACCTGGTTGAACAAAAAATGGTAGTGTGCTTTTAATGCTCCTTTCCCTTTTTTTTATTTTTTAATATATCATACTTTATTTGGCTCTCCCTCATTTAATTAAACTCATTAATTTACTGACTCCATTTTATTACCCCTCAACTCTTTATCTTTCCCTCATACCCTGCTAAATGCTAGACAGGATGTTAAAAAAATGCCCCTAATTGAACTCTCAAGTATTTTCCAATTTATGTTCCTAATGTAGTATGGCTTCTACTCGTTGTATTAGAAGTTTTCTGAAAAGCTTGTCTTGTTGAAGCATTTTTTTTCAAATATCACTTAAAACAGTTTTTCTTACAGTTGATATTGAAATTTGAAAGTCCTAATTATGCCATTAAATGATCAGGAACTAAAATCGTCTGTCAAAGATGAAAACAGGCCTGCACCCAAAAGTAATGTGCCCCCAAAGGGTACACCACCACCATTGTCAAAAACAGGGTCTTCTGCCATCACAGCTTCTGGGCCTGTGAGTGAGGAAGAAATTAGGGCTGTCTTAATGCAAAAGACTCCAGTGACCACACAGGATCTTGTAGCTAAATTTAAGGCAAGACTAAGATCTTCAGAGGTAAGCTCTACCAAAAGATTTGCTTTATCCTCTCTTATGCTGGATTCCTGATTATTCCCGTAATCAATATGTTTATGTTGCTATCACAATATTTTTTTCCTTTGTAATGGAAGCCTTTCTTTTTTCACCATTTTTATTCATATTTGATTAAATTTAGATATGTGAAAATTTACAAATGGATTGTTTTTATGAGACTTACTTTATACGTTATATTTTGTATGGACCAACTTATGAGACTGTTTTAGAACAAATTTTGGGACTGATTTGTGTCAGATTGAGATTATGCCAAACTGTCAATAATGTTATGGTTGTTTAGGGAAGGAGTGCCTTGATCTATTAGATGGATATATGAAACTATATAGCATGTGAAGATAGGAATGCTTAATCTGATGATGCCTCGTTGTACATGGTTGAGGCCACCTAAGGATTAGAATAATGCCAACTGAAGTTATTATTATGCCATGACCTGCCATGGTTGAAACTACACCTTGTGCTTTGCTATTTGCAGGATAAGCAAGCTTTTGCAGAGATCTTGAAGAGAATCTCCAAGATACAGAAGACTAACGGATCCAATTATGTTATATTGAGAGATAGGTGACTAATTAATTTATTGGTGGTGCTAGACAATGCAGCCGTATTGGAGGTGTCAAAATTCACCTCACTCTTTCCTTGTTTCTACTGCCTTTTTCTTTTCCTTATACAGAATATAAAGAAAAGGAACAAAAGAAAGAAAGAAAAAAAAAAGGGGGGGGGGGGACTACCTTGAATAATTTCTATCACTTTTTTGGGCTCCACTTTTGAAATGCTATAGTGTCCTACAATTTGTGTTTTATAGTTTTGATGACCGATATCAATGTATGGTTCTCTGTGTTTCTCCTACTCTTCCCTTCCATACCCAAAACTAGATAGGGACTAGAAAAGAATGGAGGGTCTTATTTTGTTAGTCATGAAGCACTAGTATATGAAGTATTTATAATTTGGTGTTTGTATTATTTGTGCATTAATCCCTCTATCTCTGTTGCTGCATCCTGCAAGACCTTGTTTTTGTATTATTCAATTCCCTAACTTTTATCCTACAAAATTGCTAACCCTTTAACTTTACATGTTCGAGCTCAAGAACTTGTTGCAAATCAAATTGCTCCTTCACAGCATATCTAGACCATTGTGGAGATTCTCACTTCTAGAGGTCAAGATATAATAAACATTTCAAATAGTTACAATAATAACGTGTGACTGGTTAATACCGAGGGAGCGAGAGGACGGACGAAAAGGGGGAGACGGCAAGAAAGAGTAAAGGTCAAGGGGAAAGAGGAACGTAAAAGATTCTCAGATAAATGAGGAAATTCATATTTGGAGGGAATAGAATTTTGTCATATAACGTGTAGGGTGTTATTAAAAAAAGCTACTACAATCGGTGAAGAGAAAAAGAGTGAATTTTAAACCAGGAGGGTGCTAATTAATATTTTCTTGAACCTGAAGGGACGTTATAGTAATTTAGCCTTGAAGTAAAGTGGTATTATAAGTCTGCTAATAATAGAAACATTACTTGCTAATTTTACATATCACAGTTATACAACACGGTCGATTATAGCTGGGCAATTTAGTAATTGCCCAAGAACATAGCAAAATTCATAACCATGAAGAAAACAAATCCCCTAAATCGAACTTACAAAGTATCAGATCTCAGAACGTCCTAAATGGGTTAAAAGTCTTGATATTCTGCCTTAAACATGCAACCCCATCATGGAGATGCAAAACATGAGAATCAGGTTGGAAATAGAAGAGACAGTATAAGGGGGTGAGGCAGAAAGGGTAGAGGGCCATCAGCTTCAACTTTTGTAGCAGCAATGGCATCAAATTCCGCCGAAGAAGAGGAATTTATGACTTTCATGTTCAACATGGACAAAACCTCCACGTGGAGCTTAAGGCTATTCATGTAGTTCTTGGGCTCAGTGCTGGCGAAGTACCCGATCCTATCTTTCTCTAGCGGGATTGCATGTAGACCGTCCGTGTGCATCTTGATGGGATTTGTGGCATCGCATGACTTATATTCTTCCTTGCTTTGGAGCTCTGTGATTATTCCTTCCGCTGCGTAGTACGGGATCCCTGCCTATTTTCAAACGGCACATTGGCTATGATAATTGATAATTAAATGGTAGATTATTCGGTGCCTGCGAGGAAATAGAGGCATTAGTGCCTGCACACCGTGGACCAATCAGGTAATGACATGTAAGATGTGACCCAATTAGAGAATGCCATGTGGCAAGTGACGTGGCTATTTTGTTGACTGAGAACAAGTGGTTAAAATTAAAAAAGACCCAATGTACAAGAAAAATTATTTGTTATATTAACATTTTGGCCCCTAATTTTTTCATTTTTCTTATTAATCCAAATCCTTTAATTTGTAAAATTTACAATAGGCACACCTACTATTTTATATTTTCCCAGTACCCAAAATCCCATTCCCAGACCCTAGTCCCCAATATTTTTCGCTGAGATGGAACACTGCTCTCCTCCTCCTCTGGCTAGAATCGTTTGACTCACCGGTGGAATATCTTTAAGATCATTTTCACCCTCCCTCCTCTCCTATTTTCGCTCCTAGTCCATTTTCGCTTCTCGATTATAGTCTAACTTGAAGTTTCTCACTGTAAATTATTCTTCTTTAACCATACGATAGGAATGCAATCCGTAAAATTCAAACTTCAAAGTATTTCATAATTGACTTAGTCAAATTATTTGCTTTTGTATGTTATGATTAATATCTTAATTGATAATTAGGTTAATTCAATTTAATTTATTTCTCTAAATAATAAGGGCAATCACGATTTTAGTATTTAGCATTCCGTTAATGTTTGACTCTTTTTTTATATTACTTGTTTAATATATTCACTTATAAATTTTTTACATTATTATATAAAAATATAAATATTAAAGTATAAGGGGCAAGATTTTACATTCAGCCACTATCCTTAAAAAATAATCACCCTCTACATAACACACTCTAATGATTACGAACAGTTCATGTTGCCCCTCTCAATTAAGAGGGAAGAGAGTGAGAGAGGTTAATGAGAACAAAGAAGATAATGGCTTTATTAACGATCGCAGGCCCTAGAGTTACATAACATTAACCTACAAGGAAAAGGCAATGCAGAACAACAGACTTCATATAGGAAGTGTTGCTATTTAGCTCTTGGATTGTGTGTACTTTCGTATGAGTCCAATTTAAAATTTTAATAATCGCATACAATAAATATGCTTTTATAATAAAATGTAATAATTATCTAATTTTCTTTGAAAAAAATAAGACAAACCTTTATATTGTACTATTAAGTTTTTCAATTTATTTACACAATTAATAAATGAAGTTTAATAAATAAAAAATTTATATTAGTGTTGATAAATTTAATTTATAACTTATCACACATCATTTAATTTATAGTAGCTACTGATAAGATAAAATTTATAATTATACCACATCATGTTATTATCAAAAAAAAAAAAAAAAGAATGCATGTATACAATTAATTTATCATTCTCTCTCCTCAAATATATTTTCTTCCCTCTATTTTTTTTTTCAAAATTTTTTTTCCAAATTTGTTTTTAAAGTATTAATAGACAAGTAA